>CM029019.1:81376722-81748318 GCA_016801055.1 Panax notoginseng
TATATATATATATATATATATATATATATATATATGGAGATCACTTCGTGGCTTTTTACTTCGTTTATATATATATTATATATATATATATATATATATATATATATATATATATATATATATATATATATATAAGTGTTTATAGCTTTTGTACATAATACATCGCCATCCTTCGCATCTCGAAAATAATAAAACAAATCCTGCCGAACAAATAATAAAATGGAAGTACCAAATGTCTCAATTACTATTGAGCATAAGGGTTTGAAAAACCTATTTTACAAAACATCTTTGCCACATCTCGTTAAAATTGAACTTTTATACAAAATTCAAACCCTTTGTATATAGGTGCAAATAAGGCATAACACTACTTCAGGACAACAGCACATAGACCTACATACACACACATTCAAATAAAAGTTTAAATTGAAAAGTGGCGGTAACCGTGTCACCACAGAATTCGGGGGGGGGGGGGGTGCCTAACACATTCCCTTCGCTTAATCAATCCCCCTGACCCTAATGAATCTCGGTTTCACAGACCAGTTAAATAGTGTCACATCACTGAGGTCTATGTGCAAACCATTTCCGGTTGAGTTGGTGCAACCATTTAAAAATACCAACTGGCGACTCTTACAGTCTAATCCTCGACATATAGATGTCAGACATTTTCAAACTTGTTTTTTCAAATAAATCTCACCTAACATGAGAACACCAAAAGACAAGAACAGAAAGGGATAAATAAAAATCCCGACGTCAACAGGTGGCGACTCTGCTGGGGACATCCAGTAAGAGGGCTTAAGCCGCTATTTACAAACTTTTCTAAACCTTTTATCTGCTTGTGTGTGGATGTTACATTTACATTTGAATTAATGTGTACTAATGCATTTACTTACTGCACTTAGTGCTTCGCACCATATCTACCTGTGATATTAGTGCTTTGCACATGTCATCATTTTAATACGGTGAGACGCAATGTATATGAATGTATGTTGTGTGGTCCCTCCACCAAGAGGCTATCCTATCGGTGTTTGATTGCTGGACTCGTAGGGAGACTAATTCCAACGAGGCTCAGGAAAGGCACCACCCAGATTCACTCCAGTTGAAAGACCGAATTAACTTCCCGTCGAGTAAATTGTGATGATCTGGTAACCTTCATGCCAAAAAGCCGCGAGAGTAGCCTACGATAGGTCAACCTCTAATAAACCAAACGCGTAGGGAAGTCTCTTCATACCTTCCTATTTCAATTACTTGTAATTTCATTTCCATGTTAATCTCAATGTAATGGAAAATATAAAGGATTATGTGAACATGCATTCGTTGTCATATCAAAAACCTTTCATCATATCATACAAACAGCTGACATCCATTTTGCTGGATAATACTCCTAAAAAATGGACACATCACATAACATGTAACATTGCCACATTTCCCTAAGACTAAAGTAAACAAGTCTTTTTTGTAGGGAAGCAATTAGTCCAGTAACCCGTTCCAAATCAAAAAAGGCAACAAGCCTGCAGCCAAACATGGCTCCATCTGGTCAGTCTAATCCTACTCCTATCTCTCGCGAGGAGTTCGATGGGTTAAGCAATCACATTACAGAGTTGGCTGTTCTACTCAAAGAATTACACAGATCAACGCAGGGTACACAAATACCCATCCACACAGAATCCTCTACACATGGAGGAACCTAAGGTCCGAACAAGGAAATTCCAGCACTTGAGTATCAATCTGATAAGACCAACAAAACCCATGAAATCAAGCATCTCAAAGAAGATCAAGACACCGGTGATATTAGGAAGAAGGTTTTACAAATGAAAGAGACTATTCGGTCTACCAAAGGGATTGGAGTACATGTTAGTGTTTCATAGCCAGACCTTTGTATATTCCCTGGGGTTCATTATCAAGAAAAATTCAAGACTCCTGATTTTAAAAAATATGATGGCTTGGGAGATGCTTACACACATTTAAAGGTATTCATTGGAGAGCTAGAATCTTATGTCGAGGATGAAAAGCTCAGAATGCAACCATTTCAGAAAAGTCTGACTGAAAAAGCCAGAGCATAGTACACCAAATTAGATAACTCCAAGATTTATAGTTGGGAGGAGTTAGCCCATGCCTTCCCTAGTCTGTATAGTTTCCAAACTCAGATGGCTCCAGACTGGTACCAAATTACCAAGGTCAAGAAATAAGTCAATGAGTCATTCAGAGAGTATGCCCAATAATGGAGGCGTCTGCCTGCTCAAGTTATTCCATCTATGACTGAGTCTAAAATGGTGATGACCTTCATAGACATTCAAGAAGCTCCCTTTTATGAGAGGGTCTTAGCTGGCATAGGCAAGCCATTCTCTTAAATGATCAAACACAGAGAAATGGCTGAGATGGGTTTGAAATCAGGAAAGATTCAAGACCTTACCTCTCTAAAAGTTGTAGCTGAGCACATCTAGTTTGGAAGTTATGGAAAAAACCCCCGGAGCGTCCATAAGAAGAAAGAGGATGATGTTTCCTTGATACTATAAGTACAAAAAGGCGATCAAAACATGTCTATTCTGAGGAGAATCTATTCCCCTTTCTAAGCATAACCTTCAAACCCTCCATTACCAAAAAGTGGAGAAGTCAGATGCATTAGATTGTTCACACCCTTAGGGGACTCACTCGAAAATATTTTCGAACTTCTGACAGCTCAGAAGAAAATTACTCATTTTCTTCCACCAGCCAACCAGAGTGGGAAGAGTTTTAATGCTAGCAAGAAGTGTGCTTACCATGTTGGAGCTCCAGGCCATGACACTCAAGATTGTTAGGCCCTTAAGCACAAGATCCAGGACTTAATTGACAATGGTGAGGTCGTGGTGCCTAAACCCGACCAACTCCATGTTCAAGACAACCCTCTCCCTCAACACAAGGAAGAAGAGGTTATTATGATAAAGAGAGGTAATGGAGAGACCTTAAAGTACCTCAAGTATGTGGGTGGATCATCCCAAACCAGCAAGAATAGTACTGACAGATGGGATTATGCACAGTTCCAGTTTATGATGGAACAAGAAATGAAGACTCTTGGCGAGCATGTCAATAAATTGACAGAACTGGTGGTTCATCAGCACCAAGTCACACGTCAGTTATTCATTCAGGAGCATGCTAGCCTCCTTCCTCTTATTACAAGTACTTTACCACTTGCTCCAAAAAGTGAAACAATGGAGGATAAGATTACAAAAAGAGCAAAAGCTAAATCCCGTCGGGACTTCTCCAACAAAAGGGAATTCACCAATTTAGGCCAATCGATGGAAGAGATATTGCAGATGCTGATTAATGAAGGAAAAATCACAGCACTACTACCTCCAGTCAACCCACACTCAAGACGGTTTGATTCTAATTGAGTATGTCAATACCATTCCCACTCTCGCGGTCACATCATTGAAGAATGCTGGACACTCTGCAATCTTTTTCAGAACATAATTGACAGCAGTGACCTGCAAATGGTAGATATTGACATTGTATTACTTGAGAGTGGGGACATATTTCCTACCTAATGGAACGAAGTCATAGTAGGTATATCCATTGAAGGAGACTTGGCTGTCACACCACTTACAATATAACAAATTAAGCTCAAAGGTGTTGAAAATCCTTTGAAGGTGGTCACACCAAAGCCAATCATATTGCCTTTCCGGCCACAGTATCCTATTGTCAGCCTACAGACAGTGCCATAGAATTATGGAAAGGCTGGAGGATCTACTTCCAATGTAACTACTACAGTGTCGAAAGAAAATCCACTGTATCTTCCTCAACGGGTGATGAAGCCTACAATCAAGTCAAAGGGGAAAGTTCCCATGGAGAAGTATGAAGAATTCCTCCGTACTATGGGACACAGTGAAGCAAAGGTGGTTTTAAGCTTAAAGGAAGCTCCATAACAAATTTCTATAATAGACTCAGTTTTCTCTTCAGAAGATTACATGAAGGTCTTACTGAGAGTCTTAGAAGAAGTCCACTTACCAAAATCAGTGGACGTTGAAATATTTCATCATCTGGTTGATCACATCTTCAAAAGTAATGTGATATCCTTCACCGATGATGACATACCACCCGAAGGGATGAGTCATTACAAACCGTTGCACATAGCGGTTATGTCCTTCGGATATGTTGTGGGAGGAGTTCTGATAGATAGAGGATCATCCTTAAACATCTGCCCCTACGCCACCTTGGAGAAAATGAACATCAATCTCAACAGGATCTGAAGCATCCATACAATTATCAAAGCTTTTGATGAATCCCGACGAAATGTTGTCAGAGAGATTGAACTACCTATAGAGATTGGTCCGCATACATTCTGCGTATCCTTTCATGTGCTTAAGATCACTATAGGATACAACCTACTTCTGGGAAGACCGTGGATTAATATTGCTGGAGTCGTCCCATCCACCCTTCATCAACAGCTCAAATACATCATTAACAATAGTCTGGTCACTGTTAATACAGAGCAAGAATGTCCTATTCAAGGTGATATATCACTCATCAGTTTCAATATAAAGGTTGAGCCTGTCAGCTTCCAAGCCCTTGCGGTGACCAACATTCACTATCAACCCATTGAGGCGCCACCTTTGATACCAAGAGTTTCTACTGAGGTAATGTCAGCAAGTCAAGAGATGACATCCTTGGGATTTTAACCTGGACAGGGGTTAGGAAAGGCTCATCAGGGCATCAAGCGCCCAATTCAAGTTCCCAGTCAGACAGGGACAACCGAATTAGCTATTAACGTAGGACCAGTCACAGGAACCCTCACAAGCATAAGTCAGTTCCTTCATCTTCAAGGCGATTGCCTAAACCTATAGGTGATACTCCTGTACGGCCTTTTTTAAAGGTCCCTGCCCCTGTGGTAGCCATGATATTTCCTAAGCTGGTACTGGTCAAAGGAAAGGAAGTCCTGATTCCAGACCCTGTGGTGGAGGAAAAGTATCAGAGACATAAACAAGACATTGCAAGGAGGTTATCAAACATGCACGTCCTGGTCCATACGGAAGGTATGAACAGAGACATTCCAGATGATGATTGTCCATACATCATGGTCATCATTCAGGAGAAAGAGGACGATAACAGCTCCTTCATCAGAGCTTTCCACCATGACTTTACCCTTGGCAATTGGAGCAGCATTCCTTGCATTTCCCGACAAGGGTAAAAAGGGTAGAAACTCCCTCTACCCTGTAGATAACCATAACTGCTTACTTTTGTTATACAATATTAGTAGTTGTTTTTATCATTAAATGTTAACACTTTGTATGATTGAACAATTTTATATATTAAGTGAAAGCATTTTATTTCAGGACTTTAAAGTTAGATGTGCCTAAACTTACTGATGAGGTGCCTATTCTTCACAAGGACTATAACTTTGATGTAAAGTTGGACTCAAACTTGATGGAGATTGAACAAGAGGACTATGAGATACCTCAGGAGATCAAATAATGGGTCAAAGATAAACCAAAGCCAAATCTTGATCAAACTACCTCTTTTAACCTTGAAATCTCAGAAAACCCCAAACAAATCCAGATTGGTACGGACCTTACTCCAAACCAAAGGAATGACATGGTTACTCTATTGACCCAATTTCAGGATGTGTTTGCATGGTCTCATAAAGACATGGTCAGTTTGTCAATTGACATCGCCATTCATCGCCTTCCCATCAAAGAGGGATTCAAGCTAGTCAGGCAGAAACTCAGGCGATTAAAACCTAGGTGGAGTTTAAAAGTTAAAGAAGAATTTGTGAAATAATTTTGAGCCGACATCATCATGGTGTCAGCATACCCTAAGTGGCTATCCAACATAGTCCCCGTGCCTAAACCTGGAGGAAAGGTGCTAGTTTGCGTGAATTACACGGATCTGAATAAATCTTGCCTCAAGGATAGCTTTCTCATGTCATTCATCCACACACTCATTGAAAATACAGCTCAATATGACATGTACTCCTTTGCTGATTGTTTTGTGGGGTACCATAAAAGCATGGTTGCTGAAGAGGATCGTGAGAAAATTGTATTCATCACTCATTGGGGAACCTTTTGCTACAGAAGGTTGCCAATCGGCCTCATTAATGCCGGAGCTACTTAACAGCGGGCCATGATGGCTCTTTTTTATGACCTAATGCACAAAGAGATAGAAATCTATGTGGATGACATCATTGTCAAGTCCCGAAAGGATGAAGACCACCTAGATCATCTCAAAAAGCTCTTCAACAGGTTGCGTAAGTACAACTTGAAGTTTAATCCAGCCAAGTGCGCCTTTGGCGGTAAATCAGGCAAGTTGCTAGGATTCTGTAAGACCCCAACTTTTATAAATAAAGATGAATTTTCCATAAATATCATTTTTAAATATTATGGAGTGAAATTGATATAATGTTATAGTTGTGGGTAATATTTATAAATTTTGTAAAGTACGTAAGTTGCTATATAATATTCGATTGGTTGGGGAATATTCGTTTTAACAGGGAATATTCGTACGATGACACAATCATTAGTGGACCCCATAACGGAATTATTGTCGGATTGAGAAAACGACAAAAATACTTTATGAAAATTACGGCGGAAGTTTTACCAATAATACTGTTGAACTACTCGGTAGTAAAAGTACAGTAATACGCATGGTTGCATAGTAGCACACTGTATTGATTATTGATGCTTATGTGATAAGTCACTCAGTTTTGTTTTATTGGTATTATTAATGTAATGAAACAAAAAAGCTATTTATATAAAACAGAATACTTTTATAAAGTTATTCGTTTTATTAGGCTAATAGTAAAATATTTTTATATAAAACAGAATACTTTTATAAAGTTATCTATTTTATTAGACAATAATTAGAATATATTACATTTTATTATGCATAGTGTTTGCATAGTGCCTGCATAGTGTTTGCATAGTAAAATCTTTTATAAAGTTATTCGTTTTATTAGATTATAAATAGAATATATTATATTTTATTTAAAAGATTTTGTTTTAAATATGGACCGTCATATTAAAGTAAATCAATCTAGACCGTTCATGAGTTAGTTACCACGCAAACCATTTTTCTATAAATAGAAGCTCATTCCTTCATTATTTTCTTACGAATTCACTGAAACTCTAGAGAGAGAAACTATAGAGAGAAAGAAGAAAAGTATTCTTCTACTTCACTACTCCGATATCAAGTTTCTTTTATGGTAAAGGATATTATTTGTTGTACTCGTAAAGGGTATTCTTTCTTTCTTATTCATGTAGAGAACTTCTGTTATTCCATTCTTTATTATTCTGTTGGAATAACCTGTATACGCGGGCTACCCTATACTTGGTGAAAGTATTCTGTTATTATATTTTTATTATTCAGTTGGAACATCATGTCTGTGCTTTACACCGGACCTGGTTCCATTATTTATTATTCTATTGGAACATCCTGTCTGTACTTACGTCGGACGTGGTTCCATTATTTATTATTCTGTCGGAACATCCTGTATGTGCTTTACGCCGGACCTGGTTCCATTATTTATTATTCTGTTGGAACATCTTGTCTGTGCTTTACATCGGACCTGGTTCCATTATTTATTATTCTGTCGGAATATCCTGTCTGTGCATTTACGACATGGTTCCACTATTTATTTTTCTGTTGAAATAACATGTCTGTGCGGTCTATCGCTTGCTTGGTGAAATCTTTTGTTATTCCATTCTTTATTATACTCAGTTGGTTATACTCCATGAAATTAGTGGAATATCTTTGATATTTGCGCTTCATCCAGTATCTTTTTATGAAAATATTCTTCTGTGCATTCTTGAATTTTACTCTACAAAGCAGTATCATGTTGACAATTTGGATGTTGTTGGTTTCTGGATAAATTAATTCTTGAACTTGTTTTATTGAATTCTTATATCATTGTCATCATTCTCATGTTTATATTCTGTTGAAAGTCATCTGTGGCCTGTAGTGCATAGATGGACTTGGTATGATTATGACCAGGGATTATTCGGTATAATCATGACCGTAATGTTACAAATGATGTGGTAAAAGTCCTCATTGGCCCGTAGTGCATTGATAGACTGTGGTTGGCATGATCATGACCATTAATGAATACACAAATATTCTTGGCCCGTAGTGCATGGATAATCGTGGTCGTGATACTAAAGAATATCATTGGTCGTAGTGCAGGGGTGATTCGATGATGTGGATTATTTATTAAGCTGAGTCTCAGCGATAAAAGTCATGAAAAACCTTTTAAATCATAAAAGATAGTAGATTTTATTCTCTACTTGACTCTTCTAATGGGTTGCTTGTTCCGCTGCAGTTAAACTTGATGTTTGTTATATTGTATCAGTTTAACACTGTTTAAGGCAAATGATAATTTATTCTGCATTATCTTAGTCATAATATTTCTTACTGGGCTAGTTGAGCTCACCCTTTCTTTCACTGTTCTATTTAGGAAATGAGAATATAGTTGGGACGAGTCGGGAAACGGAGTGATGGACCAGATGATAGCATTAGTAGTCCTCACTATTCTATGTAATAGTGTGATAATAAATATAATGAGGACCTCATTGAGTTTGTATATTGTATATCTGACAATATTTGTATTAAAACTCGCATCATATGTTTAGTCGTATTTTACACGACTATTGTATAATTAAGTTGTATTTGAATTTTTTACCATGTATTTGGCGACTCATAATAGGTGATGTATACCTATTTTGGGGGCGTCACAGATTCCATGTCAGCCACAAAGGGATTGAGCTATATCCTACAAAAATCCAGGCCATCACAGAAATGCCCATACCTCAGATAGAGAAGGAAATACGAAAATTTTTGGGAAGGATCAACTTCATTAGACGATTCATCTCCCAACTCACAGCAACCTGTAAGCCTATCTTCAAGTTGTTAAGGAAGAACTCCTCCATGAAATTGAATGATGAGTGTCAGAAAGTCTTCCTTACAATCAAAGAACAGCTAATCAAAACTCCTATTTTGGTACCTCCCAGGGATGATGTGCCCCTGTTCATATACTTGTCAATCAATGACAATGCCATGGGCTGCATGCTGTGACAGAAAGATGATAGAGGCCAAGAAAGAGCTATCTATTACCTCAGTAAAAGATTCAGTATCAGTGAACACAAGTGCACTCTAATTGAGAAAACATGGTGTGCTTTAGCATGGGCTTCCATGAGATTACAACATTATCTCCAAGGTCACACAACCAATCTCATATCCCGCGTGGATCCTCTTAAATACGTGTTCAGTAAATCCATGTTGAATTATTGATTGTCCAAATGGCAGTTGGTCTTATACCAATTTGACATTGTCTACGTAACTCAAAAGTCTATCAAAGGTCAAGGAATTGCGAATTAATTAGCCGCCACACATTCAGGGGATTTCAAACCCTTGGAAACATACTTCCCTGATGAAGGGGTAATGACAGTTCAGCAACACTATCAGGATGATACACACCAACCATGGAAGATGTATTTTGATGGAGTTATAAATATGGAAGGTTCTAGAGCTGGAGCAGTTCTAGTATCCCTTACGGGGGAGCAGCATCCCGTTACCGTCAAATTGCAGTTTGCCAGGACCAACAGCACAGCTGAGTATGAAGGCTATATCATGGGGCTTGAACTAGCCCAATCCATGGGCATCAGACGGCTAACTGTCTTTGGAGATTCAGAATTGGTAATCAAATAAACCATGGGAATCTATCACACATAAGAGCTACATTTGCTGGCATACCATCGGAAGGTTATACAGATGGCTTCGGAGTTTGAAGAAATATCCTTCCTCCATATTTCTCAGAATAGGAATAACTTTTTGGATGCGGTAGTAACTTTGGCCTCCTTAATCAACATACTTGATAAGGAAAATATGCCAAGAATCACATTTGCCCTGCAAAAGGCTCCAGCCTATGGGAACTACGTTGGAGAAGTATCAAATGGATTACCACCCATCCAACACCCTTGGTATCAGCATATCAAGGAATATCTACGAGATGGATCTACACCCACTGAGTCGAGTCAGACTGAACGAAAGCGGATCCATCGAATGGCTATGAAATTTTACCTGAGCGGAGACGCACTCTAGAAAAGAGAGGTTGGATTAGGTCTCCTCAGATGTCAGGACAAAGACCAAGCTCAGAGGCTTATGGATGAAATCCGTGGTGGAGTACGCGGCCCACATATGAGCGGCCCTCTACTTGACAGGAAAATCCTAAGAACAGAACATTACTGGCTCTCTCTCAAGGCTGACTGTGATGATCACGTCAAGAGATGTTACCAATACAAAATTCATGGAATGCTATCCACGCCCCTCCAAGGGAGCTCCAAAATATGAATTCGCCCTGACCCTTCTTAATGTGGGGAATGGATATGATCGGGCCCATCAAGCCCAAAGCCAATAATGGGCATCGATTTATCTTCACCATGATCGACTACTTCACCAAGTGGGTAGAAGCAGCCTCCTCCCCCAGGGTTACTAAAGAAGTTATAATTGGTTTCATCAGAAATAATGTCATTTGTCGATATGGACAACCAGATGTCATTGTGTCAGACAATGCTAAAAACCTCAATAATTAAATGATGGAGGAATTATGCAGTAAATTCCACATCAAACTATCTCAACTCCGTCATTTATCGTCCAAAGATGAATGGTGTTGTTGAAGTGGTTAATAAGAATATCAAAAAGATCATGTAAAAGATGTCCGCCAATCACAAAGGATGGTTTGACTTGTTGCCTTTGACTCTATTAGCCTATAGTACATCCATGTGCACTTCCATTAGGGTAACCCCCAACTCATTAACCTATGGAATGGAAGCAGTGCTCCCCATAGAGGTGGAAATGGAATCCCTCAGAGTGTTGATAGACGCTCAGCTGGATGAAGACTAATGGTTACAAGATAGGTACCACCAATTGTCTCTAATAAATGAAAGGCGGGCTGCAACTATCTTCCATGGTCAGTTATATCAACAAAGGGTCGCTAGATCCTACAATAAGAAAGTCCGGCTACGATAGTTTAAACAACATGACTTGGTCTTAAAGAAGGTTCTTCACAACCAAGATCAATCTAAAGGAAAATTTGCCCCAAACTGGGAAGGCCCATTTGTTGTCAAGGAAGTATTGACAGGAGGAGCCATCATATTACAAGATATGGATGGTAATGAATTTTTGTAACTCATTAACTCATACATCGTGAAACGGTACTATGTCTGAAGTTACCATCAAGCAAGCATCCTGGTTTTGGATCACCAGACCCTCAGTCAATTTAGGTTTTCTAAACCTCTCTCTACATACAACCTTTCTTCACATACGTTTGCCCCATCAGGGACAATCACACCTTCCAACCTGCAGCCTGGTTTTGCATCATCAGATCCATCACTTAACTCAAGTTTTCAAAACCTTTCGCACCTTCAGTTTATCCCACTAGTGATAAAACCTTTCACACCTTCAATTTGTCCCACCAGGGATAAAACTTTTCACACCTTCAATTTATCTCACCAGGGATAAAACTTTTCACACTTTCAGTTTGTCCAACCAAGATTTAAACTTTTCATCTCATGTCTGTCCTGTACATGGGGAGAACTACAAAGACCTGATCTGCCCAATACACAGGAGTACGTAGGCAGCCATTTTTATGGTACGGTCTAACTATAGAAAAAACAAAAAAATTTCTACCCCGTTTTTACCATATATAACTTGGAACCTTTATGTCAGGTTCAAACTACGCAGACCTGATCTCCCCTCTCAATGGGAGTACGTATGCAGCCATTCATGGTTTGGTCTCACCCCTACCAAAACACAAAAACTTGTCAAATGTTATTGGGATCATCCTTCAAACCACACCTCATCGGTTTTAGACCAAAGGGATGGAACTACCTGGTCTCCCCACATAAATTGGAGAATCGGTGACCATCTAAGTTGCGGTTGAGTCCTCCAAGAGAAACGCCAATCCATAAGAGATGGAACTACTTGGGCTCCCCATCATAAAGGAGTACCGACGACCATTTGTAGTGCGGTCAACCTCAAAGAGGAAAGCCACACTCCTCTCCATAACGACATACAAGAAACCAGTCCCAAGACACCAAAGGGTAGGGAATAAACACAAATCAACGATCCATTCTGAAAGATCCTGAAACAACTAGTGTCCATCCATCAAGGGGAGTTCAAAATACATCAAGATCACAAGCCCTGGAGAAATAGGCAAATATCAAGCAAGTGACAAAGCATAACTAAATAGGAGGTGAATCAAAATATATTTCCCTGCCATATATATAATACTGTTTGATATATACAATATGTATTGTACATGAATAAAATGGCTAAACTAGTATGTGCAGGAAAATACAAGCCCATCTACAAATCAGTGTATATGTGCGCTATCAAATCCAACATGGCATCCCTCTCAGAAGAAGGGGGTAACGCTGTGAGCTCTTGCCAAGGGTATCTACCCGAGCTAATAGATCCACAGCCAACTGCATGGTGACACTATGCTTATCAATATTGGTGCCCATCTCTGCAATGATATCAGTAGTATGAGACCTCAATGCAGTACTATCTATAATAGCAGAATCTCTGGCAGATATAGCACCATCCCGCTCAGTAACAACTGCATCTCTAGATGATCTAGCCTCATTTCGTTCAGTAACATCGGTGTCTCTATGAGCTAAAGCATCATCTCTCTTAGCTTGAACGATATCTCTCCTAGCAAAAATTATCAGCATCAAGGCCCTAGCTTGATCCCTCTCATATGTCATCAGATGTAGACTCTACTCTAAATACTTTGCTGAATGTGGAGTCAAAGTAGCAATCATACTGGGAGAATCAACAAGAGCTATTGTCAAACCAGCAAACAACTCCTCCTCGGTGGGAGAATCATTGTCCTCAATGGGCTCCCCACTGTCAAAATCAATCCTCGGCTTTGTGGAAACAACCGCAGCCGATGTAATCTCTGCCTCCATCCATGCAGAATACTCTGTAGAATGGCCTGAATGGCTAATGGAAAACTCAGCCCTCTCTCGTTGAGCCTAACAGGCATAAAACCTGGATCTATCCTCCGTTAACAAATGTTGAGAAGACAAACCTTGACCCAATGCTCCCTCAAAAGGATAAACAATTTGAAACTGGTCAAACTATGCCATTACAGCCAATGGATGATAAGTGGTCATACCCTTCAAACCAGCTAGAGAGAGATAATCCATGTCAGGTGCATGAGTAATAAAGCTATAGGGAGAGCTGAGCTCTGAACACAGCAAAATGTCAAATGGATCCTCGATCCCTGCTAAGAACACCGACCAGGAAGCATCGTCTGTATACTCTTCCGGCTGAAAGGAGTAAGACAAGGCTATCTCATGGGAAAAGTAGTACCCATGCTGTCGGAAGGTGCCAATCGGTCTCGGGTGTGACATGAACCACACATACAGTAAGATCGAGCTGCCTCTAAATACCCCTGCAGGATGTGTGTGGCAATACGTGGCCGACCTCAAGGTCTCTGCCAAAATCATCAATACAATGGTATGTCCCTCCCTGAGAGCCCTCACTGCCATAACAACACCGATGTTTAGATGATCCATGTATAGTGGCATGTACAAATAAGCCACTACGCACATCATGAGTACGTCTACTCTGGCAACACGCCACTGATCCTATGACGTGGTTAAATCCCCGAAGTGCTGTGCATAACTGTCCAATGAGCCAAATCTATCTATCAGAAAACGTTGGGACACTACATGCCAGGAGGTAATCTCATCCTGGGCTACTCTATGCCTCAAACTAGTGAGGGTCATGAACTGCCGGCTCATATCCCCTACAACCATCCGAGCACAAGGCCTATCCAATGGCAAAGCCGTCAACTGCTCATACTCCTCTAAGGTAGGAGTCAACTCCTGGGTCTCAAACCGGAACATCAGGAGGGTCATAGAGTGCTGCAACAACTGATCTACAGTCACCCGATCTGGAGGTGATAAACTATCATACCAAGATCTCAAATATGAGGTTACCAATACTGGTAGGGTGTGATCAATGCGGCTAACCAATGTTGAACATCTCTGGACATACATGTGCATAACATAATACATACATGATAAATGATAGATGTAAATATGATGTAGGGAATGAAAAATAGCATACATACATTCCTAAGTACATCACCTCTGTATATGTTGCTTCCTTTTTAGTCTTACCAAAAGGACTCTAACTCATGCAAGTGTACATGGGTCAACAAGTAGTACATAGTAAGAAAAGTATCGATCCACGGAGAAAGGTTTTAACATCTAAATTATCATATGCCAATTGTATCACTATTTTTTATATGCTTAAATGAATAACTTACAATTGCAATTAATTATAAAATCAACTAATAATTAAAAACACAATTCTACTTTAATGAAATCAAATTTGGAATTAATGGGATTCTAACTTCATTTCATATATCATATAAATATTACCATCGTGCAAGATTATACAAGTATCATGGAAAATTAGCCAAGAGCACAAACGTAGACATAACCATTTTTCAATGTTTTATGACCCGCTTACATCACTTCCACATTGCGATAGAAATCATGTAATCAACAATAATGCCAAAATCACTATATTCCTATGTGAAATTGTAACACTAATGAATTGAAGCACATGCTCTTATATTACTACATACGGTAAAACAGTATATTTCTATCTGATCCACGAAATATAAAGCTAAACATTTCAGCCTCATAAACGCATATTATCATGATTACAACCATACTCACATTTCATTTTTCAATTCCATATAAGCATATAAAATGAATGGCGATCAGACATTCATGCAATACAATCAATCATAGTAGATATTCCAATGATAAAATATCAATCAAGCAATTAATTATAAACTACATATCAAAATGCATTAGAATCCTATTATGGAGTTTAGTTCATTTCTGAACCTAAAACCATTATGGGATTACAGTAACACATTGAAAATAAATATCATAATTGAGAAATAAAATAGAATTGATCAAACCTAATTGCAAAATTCGTTCCAAACTGCTATCCAAATCTCCAATAATTTCCAGCAAAATGAAATGAGTAATTATTCCAATGACTAAATTCAAAAGAAGATGTATAAAATCTTAAGTTTATGCTCATATCCTCTCTAGAATTAGTTCAAAGCAAAAACATGTTGCTTTCTTTTTAGTCTTACCAAAAGGACTCTAACTCATGCAAGTGTACATGGGTCAACAAGTAGTACAGAGTAAGAAAAGTATCGATCCACGGAGAAAGGTTTTAACATCTAAATTATCATACACCAATTGTATCACTATTTTTTATATGCTTAAACGAATAACTCACAATTGCAATTAATTCTAAATCAGCTAATATTTAAAAACACAATTCTACTTTAATGAAATCAAATTTGGAATTAATGGGATTGTAACTTCATTTCATATATCTTCTTAATATTACCATCATGCAAGATTATACAAGTATCATGTAAAATTAGCCAAGAGCACAAACGTAGACATAACCATTTTTCAATGTCTTATGACCTGCTTACATCACATCCACATTGCGATAGAAATCATGCAATCAACAATAATGCCAAAATCACTATATTCCTATGTGAAATTGTAACACTAATGAGTTGAAGCACATGCTCTTATATTACTACATGTGGTGAAAAAATATATTTCCATCTGATTCACGAAATATAAAGCTAAACATTTCAGCCTCATAAAAGCATATTATCATTATTACAGCCATACTCTCATGTCATTTTTCAATTCCATATAAGCATATAAAATGAATGGTGATCAGACATTCATGCAATACAATCAATCATAATAGATATTCGAATGATAAATGATCAATCAAGCAATTAATTATAAACTACATATTAAAATCCGTTAGAATCCCATAATGGAGTTTAGTTCATTTCTAAACCTAAAACCATTATGGAATTATAGTAACACATTGAAAATAAATATCACAATTAAGAAAGAAAATAGGATTGATCAAACCCAATTGCAAAATTCGTTCCACACTGCTATCCAAATCTCCAATAATTTCCAGCAAAATGAAACGAGTAATTATTCTAATGACTAAATTCAAAAGAAGATGTAGAAAATCTGAAGTTTATGCTCAAATCCTCTCTAGAATTAGTTCAAAGCAAAAACTTGTTGCTTCCTTTTTAGTCTTACCAAAAGGACTCTAATTCATGCAAGTGTACATTGGTCAACAAGTAGTATAGAGTAAGCAAAGTACCGATCCACGGAGAAAGGTTTTAACATCTAAATTATCATACACCAATTGCATCACTATTTTTTATATGCTTAAACGAATAACTTATAATTGAAATTAATTCTAAAATCAACTAATATTTAAAAACACAATTCTACTTTAATGAAATCAAATTTGGATTTAATGGGATTTTACCTTCATTTCATATATCATTTAAATATTACCATCATGCAAGATTATACAAGTATCATGGAAAATATGCCAATAGCACAAACGTAGACATAACAATTTTTCAATGTCTTATGACCTGCTTACATCACATCCAAATTGCGATAGAAATTATGTAATCAACAATAATGCAAAAATGACTATATTCCTATGTGAAATTGTAACACTAATGAATTGAAGCACAAGCTCTTATATTACCACATACGGTGAAACAGTATATTTCTATCTGATTCACGAAATATAAAGCTAAACATTTCAGCCTCATAAACGCATACTATCATGATTATAGCTATACTCACATGTCATTTTTCAATTCCATATAAGCATATAAAATGAATGGTGATCAGACTTTCTTGCAATACAATCAATCATAATAAATATAGCAATGATAAATGATCAATCAAGTAATCAAGCAATTAATTATAAACTACATATCAAAATTCGTTAGAATTCCATAATGGAGTTTAGTTCATTTCTGAACCTAAAACCATTTTGGGATTATACTAACACATTAAAAATAAATATCACAATTGAGAAAGAAAATAGAATTGATCAAACCCAATTGCAAAATTCGTTCCAAACTGCTATCCAAATCTCCAATAATTTCCAGCAAAATGAAATGAGTAATTATTCCAATGACTAAATTCAACAGAAGATGTAGAAAATTTAAAGTTTATGCTCAAATCCTCTCTAGAAATAGTTCAAAGCAAAAACTTGTTGCTTCCTTTTTAGTCTTACCAAAAGGACTCTAATTCATGCAAGTGTGCATGGGTCAACGAGTAGTACAGAATAAGAAAAGTATTGATTCACGGAGAAAGATTTTAACTTCTAAATTATCATACACCAATTGTATCACTATTTTTTATATGCTTATACGAATAACTCACAATTGCAATTAATTTTGAAATCAACTAATATTTAAAAACACAATTCTACTTTAATGAAATCAAATTTGAATTTAATGGGATTCTAACTTCATTTCATATATCATCTAAATATTACCATCATGTAATATTATACAAATATCATTGAAAATTAGCTAAGAGCATAAACGTAGACATAACCATTTTTCAATGTCATATGACCTACTTACATCACATCCACATTACGATAGAAATCATGTAATCAACAATAATGCCAAAATCACTGTATTCCTATGTAAAATTGTAACACTAATGAATTGAACCACAGGCTCTTATATTACTACATACGGTGAAACAATATATTTCTATCAAATTTACGAAATATAAAGCTAAACATTTCAACCTCTTAAATGCATACTATCATTATTACAGTCATACTCACATGTCATTTTTCAATTCCATATAAGCATATAAAATGAATGGTCATCAGACATTCATGCAATACAATCAATCATAATAGGTATTCCAATGATAAATGATTAATCAAGCAATGAAGCAATTAATTATAGACTACATATTAAAACCCATTAGAATCCCATAATGGAGTTTAGTTTATTTCTGAACCTAAAACCATTATAGTATTATAGTAACACATTGAAAATAAATATCACAATTGAGAAAGAAAATAGAATTGATCAAACCCAATTACAAAATTCGTTCCAAACTGCTATCCAAATCTCTAATAATTATGCTCAAATCCTCTCTAGAACTAGTTCAAAGCTTAGAACCCTAATTTTTTTTATTGAAAAACTAATAAATACCAACATAACCCACGTCGGGTACCAACTAGAATAGTTTTAGATAAGACCACGCTCAAATTTTAAATTCAAAAACATAAGTCAACAAACAACATCAGATAACTCGCGCGGCAGCACGTGATCGTAATACACAACAGGCGCGAGCGCGAGACTCCAGCACGGGCGCGCGATGTGCCTTCTTATTTTAAGCGCGGGCGCGCGATTTGTACTTTTAGCCTCTACCTGTATATAGCGTGGGCGCACGAGGAATACTTTATCAAGCAGCGCGGCCGCGCTGCTCCTGTCTGGTGCATACTGATGTCTGCTGCTGTTGCTTATTGTTCGTACCAATCACCAACGCTCAGTTCTTTGTCAACACACATTCCATTTGCCAAGCCTTAGTTAGTTTCATACCACATTGCCAATGCCAAATTATGCCATTTCTTACATTTCTATACCAAAGGAGTTCTAATTACAAATATTACAAAATAAATGTAACATGCAACTAAAAACATACTAAAGTCTACTTGAGATAAGCATAATTCTCGTGAATTGCTATCCAATAAGTAGGTATAAAACCTACTTATCAGTGTACAGCTGGAAAATATATGGAAATGGGGCACATCCGCCCAACAACTAACAGAGGCCAATCAAAAGATGTAACGAGAATGAGGCACAACAACCCAGTATCTAATAGAGGCCTATCAAAAGATATTGCGAGAAATACATTAGAAGAAGTCAATGGTGTTGATGTTTACATCATTTATCCTATCCATCTGATGTAACTCCTTCTGAGTCACTAGATCTCCGCCAAGAGGGATATCAGGCTGATACAATGGAGGATTTTAACCGATAAAATCATACTGACCACCTGAAGGGCCAGCCCCTGAGCTGAAAAGATCAAAAGTATCCTCCTCGGAATGATCTTTGCCCAAATACCAGATGAAAAAATGTGCCCGGTCCAATTATTGGGTCAAGCTATCAATCTACGTTAAATGAGTAGGATCTCTGACGCAGGCCATCCAATCCGTCATCAGCACGAATCCAGGACCCTGAGTGAATGGACCCTCTGATAAAGTAAAGCTGTCAACTCCCATCAATGGGATATCAATGATAGGTGACTGCGACATAGGCCAATAACGCTTGGCAGGAGGACAGATCGGCACATGAACCTCTTCTGCAATGCTCCTTATAGCGCGCTCTCCCAAATAGAGCTTCCATCCTCCATCTTTAAAGAGATTAATCCTACGGGTGGATATCATATGGTCGACAGCAGTCGGGAACCCATTCTCAAAGCCAACTATCAAATGGTCCCTAGAATAGGGAACCCATGTAATGACATCAGCTATCAATAACTCCAACTGTAGGCGACAATTGGTGAAACCATCAGCTACAGGAACCTCCGCCAATGTGGAGTGATGCCATCGTCGTCCTCATGGATAAGTGTCTAAAACTAACACACTGATGGGATGCAAGAATGTAAGCCTCTTATAGGCCCAAAACTGCCAATACAAGGGCAAACATCTACGGTCAGTCAACACTCTTAACCTGTACATGGGAAATCAAAAGAGAAATGCTCCCCAGTCAAGCCCTGCGAACGCATGCGCATTGTGAGGGCCCCGAATCCAGGTCCTAAATCACCTCGGATCCGGTTCGATCATTCTATACAACTATTACTATTTACGGAAGATATAAACATAAATTATTTATACATTAAACATACACACTATTCCCCAAGGTCGAGTAACCTTAACTTAATAACATTCATAACTTATCTAACACATAACAACATTATTATCACACACCACTATTACAAAACTAATTGCATACTTATACTAAAGCTTAAACTGTCTTTGACCGTTTCTTGAATCCGACGCGTTCGTCTTAATCTTCAATGTTTTATCATGATATAGCAAGGGTGAGCATAAAGATTGCCCAGCAAGTTTAAATACAACCATATAACGATATATCATGATTGAAGAGTTTGAATAATAAGATGGCTATAATTCAACAATATAATTGTGAACTACCAAGAACAAGTTTATGACTGAACAAGTATTATACATGAACAAATATATCTGAAACCAACTAGTAATGAAGGTGATCAGCCTTTCATACCTGACTTATACATGCAATATGTACAGTGTACAAATTATACATGGCAATCAGCAATGATTAACCATAAGCATATCCGAATGAAACACTCTTAGTAGAGTTAAGTAAAACAAACTTGTCTGAACCGTTGATTACCGCAATGCAATTTATAACGCTTTATCCGAAGACCTAATATTAGTAATATAGATCTCCAATATTAGAATAATATCATCACAATATAATACTATTATATATATACATAGAATAACCTAAACACATAACACATAACCCTATCATTATATAACACACATAAAACTCGGTATCAAGTCAAACTATTGAAATCTGAGTTGAACCTGACACAAAACTATCATCCCGACGGTCTAGTCGGACTTTTATCGAGTCTAAATTCAATTAAACTCTGACTTAACAGTTAACAATTAACTCGGATAATTTTAATATCAGTCAAAATATTTTTCTAAGTCTCATAATAATTTTCACATAATTATTATCATTTATTGCGAATTTTCAATCATTAAAAACGTATTTAAATAAATTAAATACCACAATAATTCTTTTATCATTAATATTTATTTATTAACAAATATTAATGAAATACATCACATAATATTATAATATTTTTATAATAAATCAAACTTTTTTTAATACTTTAAAATCATATTTATATGATTTTTAAATACTTAAATTCATTATTCGGTGATTACTATTAATATTAAAATATTAATATTTTCATGACAAAATATCAAAAGTTATATTTTATAACTTCAAATATTTTTCTAACACATAAATCACTTTTATATAATTTATAAAGCATTAATTCTATTTTTCCATAATTTATTTAAAATATTTATTAAATAAACTAATTATCATTAAAATCGATTAATTAATGAATTTCATCACAAAATATTAAAAGTTATCAAAAATAACTTAAAATATTTTCTAATATCATAATATAATTTTTCATGATTTTTCATGTATTAAAATTATTTTTAAATAATTTATTTAATATTATAATTAAATAAATTAAATACCATTTATATTCCAAAAATATTAAATATTTATGAAATATACTCAAAATAATTAAAAACTATTTTTCAGAATTTAAAATAAATTTTTAAGTATTTTTAGTAATTAAAATTTATTTATTTCAATTAATTTAATAATTTCCAAAAATTAGAAATTAAAATTGTCACTAAAGGAACCTATAGCAACAGAACCGTCGCTATAGGTGTTCTTGACATGTTCTTCACCAAGCCCAAAAATGCATCGGCAGTTTCAAGGTACACACTTTGACCACACTTTTAACTTTGATCGTGTTGCTATCTGAGCTAGTTATGGTGCTAAGGTTGTAGTGTTCGTGTAATACTCCAATTAGAATCAAATTTCAAGGCCATTACACAACATAACCGATAGATCTAAGATAGCAAATTGTCTGACAACGTTGTTTTTCATATTCTGGGCTTTCTAGAAAATGAAGAACAGACGTAAGTACTACTTTGGTCCTTTTAATCTGCACGTCTCCAGCTTGTTTAGGGTGTTTGATTGATTCATTATTGTAGTATTAATGGCAGTGTACAAGTTTATAACACTAAATCATAACAAAAACATTACCCAAGACAGATTTGAGCCGGTCAAACTCTGACAAAAATAAACGTTCATGAAGATCTGGGTTTCCCAAATTCTACTTCCGGCCAGTTGGTCAACGTAAGTTTGACTGCTGATTTCTACGATTCAGCTACGGTTCTGGTTCGTCTAAAACCTTTAGTATGCAGCTTACCCAACAGACTATAAATATCAAACAACGAAATGGACTAAACACTAACACACAGTAAGATCAAGGCCCTGCAAGTTGGCTGTCAGACTTTTCTGGGCAAACTGGGTTACCCAGAAAAAGTCAGTCGAGCTCGGTCAACGCCTTTTGACCACATATAAAACGAAATTCAGACATGTTATGACCCTGTTTACAATTTAAAATTGTAGACCACATGGCATAGAACAGATCTAAAGCATAAAACACATAAAATATATAACACATAGAGATTTAGAGGCTCTGACATTTGACTGTCAGGCCATTATTTTCAAAATTTCCAGATTTCTAAAAATGCTTGATTCGTGCCTCTAAGTGTTATAGATCCATGATCTATCAACCCAGATCACTTATAGACACCCTATTACACATATCTAACCAATAAATTACAACAACTAACATCATATCATAATATTTTAAAATTTAGGGTTCTTTACCACTTTGAGCTTTGATTCATGATTTCTAACTTCATGATATGTTCTTGGTGTTTTGATACATGATATTGGCTTGTTTTCTCACACTCTCGCACTCTAAGATCCGAAAATATAGAGAGAGAAGGGACTTGGACAAAATAAAAATGGAAAGTGAGACTTTTTTCTTAATTTTAATCTATATAAATGATAATGATATGGCTGTTAATGTGGCTGAATTGCTGTCATTTAAGGCACATGGAGTAGGTGTAGTTGCTCACCAACCAAATATATGGCAAGATTTACAAGAAACCTTTAATTATACAACAAAGGGCAATTTTGTCATTTCTATTTTTAATTTAATGGAATTATGGACATTAGATCAAACCCTTAGGGTTTAGGGTTTTGGAACAATTTAGTGCTTAGGGTTTGAAACCCTTAGGGTTTAAAATTTATTTTTCTAAAATTTCCAATTTAGGTTTTAAAAATAGAAAATTAATATTTCTAAATTATAATTAGGATTTTCTAATTATATTAAAATTTCTTAATCACAAATTAAGCTTGCAAATTAGGATTAACATTTCTTAATTAAAATCGCTAATTTAGCAATTAGGGTCAAAATCACGGATTAGTGTTTATATTAATCCGCTAATTAGGGTTTCTAATAGAAAAAATAAATTTTCTAATTTAAAAATTACATATTGTAATTAGATTAAGGTTTTCTAATTACACAACTTGAAATTAGAATTAATATATCATAATTAACATTAAAAGTATTAAATTAACACTTTCTTAATATATACATAGGGTTTGTTACAGATATCAATTATCTGGTCAACCCTTGACCCTTAACCACATACTGTACACATATACACAGAACATATTCACGTATTTTTTTAATTCTGAATAATTCACCTAAATCCTTCATAGAATTTTGAAATCCTCAAAATTCCATCTTAAAAATATCATACGCATACACTTATTTTCTGTCTAGATTCTAATTTTGAACCTTAAATCAATAAATAAAAATAAAAAAAAATATTCAAAATTCTAGGTTTGTCACATTCACCCCTTCTTCTAAAAATTTCGTCCCCGAAATTTACCTTACACCATACTCCATACACCATACTGCTTACACCATTCTCACACATTATCACATGCTACCTAATACACCATTCACAAGAGTAAAAGTTTTCAAATTGTACTGAGGGGTCATATAGACCATGAACTACTGAGGTTTATAGGTATTACTACCTGCTACCTATTTCAATTAAGAAAAAGGTACTCTACCCCGTACAAAGGTTAACAGTATGTTTACAATCACAAAGAAGGTAAACTACCGATGCAGGTACTTTAGATGATCAATCCATTGTACCTTAGTAATCGGAACTACTGTATGCGTTCTTAGATTGGAATATTTTATCCAATTAGCATGTCCCCATTTTCAAGGTTGTTCACCTCAGACTTATCAGAAGATTCCGCACCAAAACAATTTGGTTCGAGAAATTTCTTTCAATGAACACTTAGAGTTTTCATAAACTTTAGTCTAGCTGAATCGAATAGCATAGACCCATATCAATAATTCAATTCAATCGAATTCTTTAGGTGTAGCCAAATCCCATTGGCAAAATTAAACCTTTGAAAACATTTTCGAGAATGACGTCATGATGTCGTACTGTATTAACAGTCCGTTTGAGGATGCCGTCATTATATGACTTTGTCATAACACATCATACAATAGTGGAACAACGATTTTAGATCAAATTCACACTAAGTATTTCTGTATTTACAACTCCATCAAATTTTTATCATCTCTGCACCAGGTTACATGGTACATGAGTGATAATTAAAACATATTTTGATATTTCAAATCGTTTGCTTCTAGCTGAAATAAGTAGCATAGACTATACTTTAAAACGTTTCAAAAATGATTACGAGTCTACATATTTTATTTTAAAGGCACATAGTGTGTATTTAGCTTGATGTCAAAATTTCGAAGTCTAGCATAGCTAGGAGTTTTGGAAAACTTATTTCTTCACTAGTAATCATTTGCTTAACAATCTATCTGTTCCTATTATCCTCAATATTCTGTTTACACACAACTATACCCAGTTCGTCACACCACACTTATGAGTTCATTTACTTGCCACAATAATATGAGTTTAATAACTTGTCCTAGTCTGACCTTTGGCTTCCGTTCGCTGAGGGGTTCATAAACATTCATATAACTATGAGTCAAGAATGTCACATAAGTATGAGTTTTAAGAACTCGTACTTAACCTTATATTCTCTACCTATGACCTATCTATCTGTTATACACATGAGAAAGGAATCACACTCTTAACATGCATATAGAAAATAGCGCAACACAACATTTCAATGATTATCAGTATCAGAAACTAAGTGGTCGTCAAACCAAACTCGGCCACTAATCAATATAGGAAGCTAAGCGCACAATTCCCCGCCCATACAAAGAATTGGTCAACCTAACCCCTATATCGATCAGGAAGCTAAGTGATTCTAAAACCAAGTACAAATTCCCCGCCCATACAAAGAATCATACAACTTAGCTGCTGACAGAAGTCCTCAATTGAAATCCCCACCTAATCTTAACACTCTTCTCAATACAAATTTCATTTAATCTGTATTCAAAATCCATAACTCTTTTATGAGTTTTCATAGTACAATTTCATAGTACAACTGCCACACAGCAAACTTTGCTGTAACTTTTCAATCATTAGATTGACTCTTCTTCCTGTTATCACCTTATCAGATCACGGGGGATCGCATCGTATATATTACGATTCATTTCTATGTCTTGATTGTTTTGTTTTACGATCTTCTATCACTGTACTTTGAGTCTTTTAGACTCTATCTATTCACCACTTACTGTTCAACTTTATTATCAGAGTTAGGGAACTCTATATCTTATAGCTCGTCGAGATTCGTCTTTGAATCTTACCGACCAACTAACTCTATTTGAGTTAGTCCATATCCTAATCACTGCGATTATTAGTCTCAGGTATTTCTACCTAAGGTTCATAACCTACAGCTCTGATACCAACTGTGAGGGCCCCGAATCCAGGTTCTAAATCACCTCGGATCTGGTTCGATCATTCTATACAACTATTACTATTTGCGGAAGATATAAACATAAATTGTTTATACATTAAACATACACACTATTCCCCAAGGTCGAGTAACCTTAACTTAATCACATTCATAACTTATCTAACACATAACAACATTATTATCATACAACACTATTACAAAACTAATCGCATACTTATACTAAAGCTTGAACTGTCTTTGACCGTTTCTTGAATCCGACGCGTTCGTCTTAATCTGCAATGTTTTATCATGATATAGAAAGGGTGAGCATAAAGATTGCCCAGCAAGTTTAAATACAACCATATAACGATATATCATGTTTGAAGAGTTTGAATAATAAGCTGCCTATAATTCAACAATATAATTGTGAACTAGCAGGAACAAGTTTATGACTGAACAAGTATTATACATGAACAAATATATCTGAAACCAACTGGTAATGAAGGTGATCAGCCTTTCATACCTGACTTATACATGCAATATGTACAGAGTACAAATTATACATGGCAATCAGCAATGATTAACCATAAGCATATCCGAATGAAACACTCTTCGTAGAGCTAAGTAAAATAAACTTGCCTGAACCGTTGATTACCGCAACGCAATTTATAACGCTTTATCCGAAGACCTAATATTAGTAATATAGATCTCCAATATTAGAATAATATCATCACAATATAATACTATATATATATATATATATATATATATATATATATATATATATATATATATAGAATAACATAAACACATAACACATAACCCTATCATTCTATAACACACATAAAACTCGGTATCAAGTCAAACTATTGAAGTCTGAGTTGAACCTGACACAAAACTATCATCCCGACGGCCTAGTCGGACTTTTATCGAGTCTAAATTCAATTAAACTCTGACTTAACAGTTAACAATTAACTCGGATAATTTTAATATCAGTCAAAATATTTTTCTAAGTCTCATAATAATTTTCACAAAATTATTATCATTTATTGCGAATTTTCAATCATTAAAAACGTATTTAAATAAATTAAATACCACAATAATTCTTTTATCATTAATATTTATTTATTAACAAATATTAATGAAATACATCACATAATATTATAATATTTTTATAATATATCAAACTTTTTTTAATACTTTAAAATCATATTTATATGATTTTTAAATACTTAAATTCATTATTCGGTGATTACTATTAATATTAAAATATTAATATTTTCATGAAAAAATATCAAAAGTTATATTTTATAACTTAAAATATTTTTCTAACACATAAATCACTTTTATATAATTTATAAAGCATTAATTCTATTTTTCCATAATTTATTTAATATATTTATTAAATAAACTAATTATCATTAAAATCGATTAATTAATGAATTTCATCACAAAATATTAAAAGTTATCAAAAATAACTTAAAATATTTTCTAATATCATAATATAATTTTTCATGATTTTTCATGTATTAAAATCATTTTTAAATAATTTATTTAATATTATAATTAAATAAATTAAATACCATTTATATTCCAAAAATATTAAATATTTATGAAATATACTCAAAATAATTAAAAACTATTTTTCAGAATTTAAAATAAATTTTTAGAATTTTTTAAGTATTTTTAGTAATTAAAATTTATTTATTTCAATTAATTTAATAATTTCTGAAAATTAGAAATTAAAATTGTCACTAAAGGACCCTATAGCGACAGAACCGTCGCTATAGGTGTTCTTGACATGTTCTTCACTAAGCCCAGAAATGCATCGGCAGTTTCAAGGTACACACTTTGACCACACTTTTAACTTTGATCGTGTTGCTATCTGAGCTGGTTATGGTGCTAAGGTTGTAGTGTTCGTGTAATACTCCAATTAGAATCAAATTTCAAGGCCATTACACAACATCACCGATAGATCTAAGATAGCAAAATGTCTGACAACGTTGTTCTTCATATTCTAGGTTTTTCCAGAAAATGAAGAACAGACGTAGGTACTACTTTGGTCCTTTTAATCTACACGTCTCCAGCTTGTTTAGGGTGTTTGATTGATTCATTACTGTAGTATTAATGGCAGTGTACAAGTTTATAATACTAAATCATAACAAAAACATTACACAAGACAGATTTGAGCCGGTCAAACTCTGACAAAAATACACGTTCATGAAGATCTGGGTTTCCCAGATTCTACTTCCGGCCAGTTGGTCAACGTAAGTTTGACTGCTGATTTCTATGATTCAGCTACGGTTCTGGTTGGTCTAAAACCTTTAGTATGCAGCTTACCCAACAGACTACAAATATCAAACAACGAAATGGACTAAACACTAACACACAATAAGATCAAGGCCCTGCAAGTTGGCTGTCAGACTTTTCTGGGCAAACTGGGTTACCCAGAAACAGTCAGTCAAGCTCGGTCAACGCCTTTTGACCACATATAAAACGAAATTCAGACATGTTATGACCCTGTTTTCAATTTAAGATCGTAGACCACATGGCATAGAACAGATCTAAAGCATAAAACACATAAAATATATAACACATAGAGATTTAGAGGCTCTGACATTTGACTGTCAGGCCATTATTTTCCAAATTTCCAGATTTCTAAAAATGCTTGATTCGTGCCTCTAAGTGTTATAGACCATGATCTATCAACCCAGATCACTTATAGACACCCTATTACACATATCTAACCAATAAATTACAACAACTAACATCATATCATAAGATTTTAAAATTTAGGGTTCTTTACCACTTTGAGCTTTGATTCATGATTTCTGACTGCATGATTTGTTCTTGGTGTTTTGATACATGATCTTGGCTTGTTTTCTCACACTCTCTCGCTCTAAGATCCAAAAATATAGAGAGAGAAGGGATTTGGACAAAATAAAAATAGAAAGTGAGACTTTTTTCTTAATTTTAATCTATATAAATGATAATGCAATGCATATGGCTGTTAATGTGGCTGAATTGCTATCATTTAAGGCACATGGAGTTGGTGTAGTTGCTCACCAACCAAATATATGGCAAGATTTACAAGAAACCTTCAATTATACAACAAAGGGCATTTTTGTCATTTCTATTTTTAATTTAATGGCATTATGGACATTAGATCACACCCTTAGGGTTTAGGATTTGGAACAATTTAGTGCTTAGGGTTTGAAACTCTTAGGGTTTAAAATTTATTTTTCTAAAATTTCCAATTTAGGTTTTAAAAATAGAAAATTAATATTTCTAAATTATAATTAGGATTTTCTAATTATATTAAAATTTCTTAATCACAAATTAAGCTTGCTAATTAGGATTAACATTTCTTAATTAAAATCGCTAATTTAGTAATTAGGGTCAAAATCACGAATTAGGGTTTATATTAATCCGCTAATTAGGGTTTCTAATAGAAAAAATAAATTTTCTAATTTAGAAATTACATATTGCAATTAGATTAGGGTTTTCTAATTACATAACTTGAAATTAGAATTAATATATCCTAATTAACATTAAAAGTATAAAATTAACACTTTCATTTTCTCGAATTATAAAATTAGGGTTTCTAACCTAGAAATTAGGATTTTCAAAATGTGAAATTAGGGTTTGCTAATAGTTAAGCTTTTTCCTAATTAATATTATAATAAATAACACTTACGCCACTAAGTTCCCAATTTTGGGTTTCATGCACCGAATTAGGGTTTCAGATTCCCGGAACTGAAATTAAGGTTTCAAGAACCGGTTTCTAGGGTTTCTTGTTAATCGCTATGGTTTTCTAACCGAACGTTGACGTTCTTAATATATACATAGGGTTTGTTACAGATATCAATTATCTGGTCAACCCTTGACCCTTAACCACATACTGTACACATATACACAGAACATATTTACGTATTTTTTTAATCCTGAATAATTCACCTAAATCCTTCACAGAATTTTGAAATTCTCAAAATTCCATCTTAAAAATATCATACTCATACACTTATTTCTTGTCTAGATTCTAATTTTGAACCTTAAATCAATAAATAAAAATAAAAAAAATATTCAAAATTCTCAGTTTGTCACACGCATCCTCCGAAGTAAATAAGAGAAGGTATAGGAGCCCAAATCATACTCTCCAATACAGTCCACCTCTCGTGTGGCACTGACCAAAGCGAATGACACCGTCGAAGTGTTATTCGCTCTGAAACAACCTAGAGGATGATCAGGAATAATCGCCGAAGAATGTGATCTCTGACTCTCACATCAGCGGGTATGGGCTCACTCAACGCCCCACTCATAACATCTATGCTCAAAGGACCAGCACGGACTGTCCTGCCCTTGAGCGCCTCAGTCGGGACTCCTAGCAAGGATCTGACGGTAGTCGGGGTAATGTTCGCCGCATAAGGCACTAGCGCCCCTCCAAACTCCATACCGGTGATAACCCACCAATCCATCAGCGTCATTATCACCTCGCAGTCTGGAAAATGGAGAGACTGAGTCTAGTGAAACCAGCGCTTAGATAATGCCCTGAGGTAACCCGAGGGACAATTTCAGGGGAGGATGGAAAAGAATGCCTCAAAGCCCCAACCATACACAATCTCTCGATACTCTGGATGAACAATCTGATATAAAGAGTATATGCTGAACCAGTTCCCTCGAGGCTGCGTAAAGCCAGGAACCTGCACCACAAATGCAAATCAACATCAAAACCTTTGCTCCTCATCAATAGGAAAAAGGAAGATCAAACCCAACTTTTACCTCGTTTGCATGCAAGTAGACCGAGGGGTGGCTACTCAAATCATCCAGAAGCTCTGGAATCATCACATTAATGCTTGGAAGATCCATGCGGGGAGCATGAGCAGCAGGAGCGGGAACCGCAATCGGTATATCCTCCTCCTCGTCCTCAACATCTGGTACCTCAACCTGGATAGGACGAATCACCGCCTCCACCAAAAGACGAGACCGAGGCACATCAGAAACCCTCCTCCTCACACCTGAAGTGGTCCTGCGGGAACTAATCGGCTGATCCAAATCCATATATCTGGACACAAGTCTCTAAATCACCTCAGAAAGGGTGTGCTAAATTCTAACCTAGAGCTTTTTAATGTATTTTATGTCTATATGCATGCATGCAATTACTTTAACATACGACTACAGTAGAGTTAAAAATGCACGTCTACCCAATGCCTAGGCTCATGGAAACATTTCTCCAGAGTCTCCTTTGTAAAAAGGACAATCCACATACACATAGGCATAACTAGGTGGCCATTTAGTAGAACACCAACCCACAGTCATAAACATCCTATAAGCATTAGAATATTAAAGTCATAATCTATAAGGGTAGCATAATTATCAGGATTACTTAACTTTACAACCTTTGCTCATTTGTCCTCAAATAGGATAAGAAATAGCAGAAAAAAGGTGTCAATTTAACTATCTGAAAAGTTAATTTTTTTTACATCATTATATTTAGCATGGTGAAATACTAACATGTACTATGTTGAATATTTTTTATCAAATCATATGAGCATGCATATTCACTACTATATGTTTAGAAGCATTTCATGTGATAACTCATTTTCCAACGGACAAAAACTGGAAAAAAAGACATGCATACGTCACCAAGATAGTGTAGAACACTTGTACGGTGATAGATTTTGCAGAAAGTAGCCCGAACTCAGAAGATCTGATGAAGAACTCTCGAATTCTCGATGTGACAAAACTTGAAAATGACTTGTGAAAGCCGTGGGAGCCTCAAATACACCCATGGATGGTCGCAGGTGTATCTGCGGCTGTCACGGGTGTACCTACAGCTATCTTCGGTGGGTCCTACCCCTCCAGTTCAGTTCAATCTGAGTTGCAAAGGAGGTCTCACAAGCTAGAAAAGTCAAATTAGGAAAAAGATGCTACACGATTAAGCGAAAAAGCCTGAAATCCTGATTTTCAGAGACCATACTACGGGTCTACATATCACTCATTGGTATTCGCTCAGACACAGGGTTCACAACACTAATGATCACAGTTATGGAAAATTACACTCAAAAATACCGCACAAAGGTCAGATGCCGTCAGTTCGGGGTCGTAACTCTAAAAAACTATCCCCAGCAGATACTTCATACAACTTCAGCCATTGAAGTACATTTCAACGAAGGTCAAGAAACCTTGACATCATCAGCCATTGGCAAGTATATCTAGCAAAGCATCGTAAATGATCCAATGATCTCAGCCATTGAAGTACATTTCGACGAGGGTCAAACAGCCTTGACATCATCAGTCGTTGGCAAGTAAACCCAGCGAAGCATCGGAGATGGTCCAGTGATGGTATCTGTTGAAGTACGTTTTAATGAGGGTCAGGCAGCTCTGACAACATAGACTATTGGCAGTAACTCGGACAGAACACTGGATCCTCATCGGGGAGGACCGATGTTGGAATGTGTTATACAAATCTTCATCAGACAGAGCACAAATCCCCTCGAGTCTCTCATATATGAGAGGTACATCCTCAGTGGGAAATGTGTACCAAGGATTAAGGACTTTGGGGATAACCCCAATGTCAACATCCTGGAAGTTCCTGAGAGCTTTGGAGCATACATCCAAGTAGTTCGTCAGGGTCATCAGTGATAACTCTATTCCACAACAAAAATCTTGGTAGCAGACAGTCATCACATCCCAATTTGAAAATGGCCAAACAAACTACATTCCGCACACATTTTGCATCATGTTGAATTACATTGCATCACGATTATCTTGTCACATTTCAAGTGTGACAACCCGATAATTTAGACAATTTTATAAAATCTTAAAAGATTGAATAGAGGTTAAATAATAAACCTAGACAGAAAATAAGGGTATGTATTTAACATTTTTAGGAATAAATTTTGTGAATTTAAAAACTTTTAGTAAAGGTTTACAGTGTTAAGAGTATCAGTGTATATGGTCATATGTGTGTACAGTACGTGGTTACGGGTTGAGGGTTGACCGGATAAAGTATATCAGTCACAAGCCCCAATAATATTTTATAACCTCGACGTTCAGTTAGAAAATCCTAACGATTGATAAGAAACCCTATTACCGGCTATGGATACCATAATTTCAGTTCCAGGAATCTGAAACCCTAATTCGGATTATTAAAACCTTAATTGGGAAGCTTGAAGATAAGTGTCAAGGTTTTTATGTTATTGATTTTATATTTAATTAGGGATAGCCCTAATTGATTATTAGAAAACCGTAATTGTTCAACTGAAAACCCTAATGTACAATTAGAGAAAACCTAATTATTAATTTTTAGAGTTTAATGTTAATTAGGAAACCTTAACCCAAATTAGCAAGCTTGAAAGTGAGTAATAAACTTTACTATGATTAGGGAACCATAATTATAATTTTTTATTTTAAAACCTAATTAGTAAATACTAGAATATTAATTTATGTAACCTTAGGGTTAAATCCCAAGGGTCAAATCCTAAAGGTTAAAACCTAAGGGTTGTGACAAGTTACCGTTATGCCATTCACTTTATAAGTCTAATGACCAAACAACCCTTTTTTTTTTATTTTAATGAGGTGGAGTGTAGATCTAGCCCTAGTAAGTGGTTGGTGACTAACCCTAAGCTATGCCATGTGCCTATATACTAAAAAGCTCAGCCAACTTGCTATAATATATTTATTAAATAAAAAATCAAAGGATAAAAGTAAGTAAAGTACCTTACTTTACTTCTCATACTTGCCAAGACCTTCTCTCTCTATAATTTTCGAAATCTATAGTGAGAGAGTGTGGGAAACAAAGCTTAGAACACTTCATAGCTTGCCAAGGATCAAAATCAAAAGTCAGATTTATGATCAAAGCTAGAAAAGGTATAAAAACCCTAAATTTGAAAATCTACGTATTTGATGTTAGATGTTATTAATGATTAGTTAAATATGTGTTAAAGGGTGTCATTTAGTGATCTGGGTTATTAAATCCCAGATCCATAACATCTAGATGCTCAAAATAGAAGTTTTAGAAAATCTGGAAAAATATTGGAAAGTGGCCTGACAGTCGAATGTTAGGCCCTCTAGATTGGTGTGTTTTATGTTTTGTATCTGTTCTTTGTAGTAAGGTCTTTGATCTGGAACTGGAAACAGAGCCAGATCATGTATATATTACAAGATATGATCAGTCAAATTGCGTTGACCGAGTACAATTTCTATTTCTGGGCAACCCAAAAAAATTCCCAGATTTCCAGAACGCCTGACAACGATTTTCGTGGGCTCAGATCTTGCTGTGTTTAGATAGACAGTTCATGTTATTGTTTTAACCTTATAGAATGATATAAGAACTACACATCCAAACCATTAGATAACTCAGATCTTGCTTAGAATCAAAATTATTGGTGGTCAAACCACCGTTGACCAAACTGCTCAAGAACATTTATGGGTTTTCCATAAATGTTCAAGAACAGTTGTTGTGGCCTAATTTGACCGACCTAGATCTTACTGTTTTGATGTTGTTAAGTTGATCTGGTGATTCGTTGTTGTACCTTGACATACCTACTATAGATTTGAACCTTAACATCACATGAAACATGACTGGAACATGTATACAATTGAGCCACAAGGTGGTCACTCGAAACTGACTAGGAATATGGGAAACCCAGAAAACCCAGCAAGTCTCTGACAGCAATTTCGCAGGCTTAGATCTTGCAACTGTGATGCTTAATGACTTAGATGATGATACATAGTTGTAGTATTACATAAATACTACACGATTAATGTCTTAGTATACCCAGAAATCAAAAAGAACACTGACTTAAACCCGGTCAAACTACCTACCCTGTTAACTTACATGAGTTTCTAGAAAAGCTCAAGAACATCCCAAGAACACATTTAGCGACAGATTTGTCGCCTAAGCCCCTTTTACCGACAATTTATTTAGAAAATTAAATATTTTATTTAAAAATTAGAGAAAAATAGTTTTAAATTATTAAAAATACATAATAAATTCCTAAAAATTATTTTAAAGCCAAAAAAATTAGTTTTTAATTATTCTGACTATATTTCATAAATATTTAATATTTTTGGAATAATAATGGTATTTAATTTATTTAATTATAATATAAATTAATTATTTAAAAATGATTTTAATATATGAAAATTTATATTATGATATAAAAAAATATTTTAAGTTACTTTTGATGACTTTTAATATTTTGTGATGAATTTTATTAATTAATTAATATAAATGGTAATTAATTTATTTACTAAATATATTAAATAAATTATGGAAAAATAGAATTAATGATTTAAAAATCATATAAAAATGATTTAAGTGTTTTAAAATATTTTTAAGTTATAAAATATAACTTTTGATATTTTGTCATGAAAAATATTAATATTTAATATTAATGACAATTATCGGATAATGGATTTAAAGGTATAAAAATCATATAAATATAATTTTAAGGTATTAAAAATACTTTGATATATTATAATATTATGTTATGATTTTCATTAATATTTAGTATTACATAAATATTAATGATAAATGAATTATGTGGTATTTAAATCATATAAATATGTTATTAATGATTTAGAATTCATGCTAAATGTTAATAATTACTTGAAAATTATTATGAGCCTATGAAAATTATTCTAACTGAATAATTAATTGTCTAAGTTAATTGTGTTGCGTTTAGACAGAGATTAATTAAACATAAAGTCGACAATTGTCTGATCAGGCTGCCAGGATGTAAGAATTGTGCCGAACTCGACTCAGGCAGTAAAAGTTTGACTTGAGGATAGGTCGTATGTGTGTTATAGACTAATAAGGTTATGTGATAATGTGTTTAGGTTATTTTAAATATTGTGATGATATTAATCTAATGTGTAGATCAATATTATTTATATATTAGGTTCAGACAAAGCTTATTAAATTGCATAGCGGTAATCAACGGTACATGCAAGTTTTTTTTTCTTAAACTCTACTAAGAGTTGTTTCATTCAGATATGCTTATGGTTAATCATTGTTGATTGCCATATAGAATTGTACTATGTACATATTGCATGTATAAGTCAAGTATGAAAGACTGATCACCTTCATTACCGTTCGGTTCAGATATATTTGTTTATGTTTAATACTTGTTCAGTCAAAAGTTTATTCGTGCTAATTCACAACTACATTGTTGAATTATAGTCTGCTTATTATTCAGACTCTTTCAATCATGATATATCCTTAAATAAAATTTAAACTTGCTGGGTAACTTTCATGCTCACCCTTGCTATATCATGATAAAATATTACAAATTAAGGCGAATGCATCGGATATAAGGAAAGGTTAAAGACAGTTCCAGTTTAAAGTTATTTTGTGCGATTAGATTTGTAATAGTAATGTATGATAATGTCTTTGTATGTCAGATAGGATAATGAATTGTGTATAAGTTATGGTTGCTCGACCTCGGAGATAGTGTATAATGTTTAATGTATAGATAATTTATGTTTATATCTTCCGCAATAGTTAGAAATAGTGCACTAGATCCGTGGTAATTTAGGACCCAAATTTGGGGGCGCTACAAATTGGTATCAAAGATGTTGGTTATAAACCTAGGGTAGAGTTACATTAGACTAATAACTGCAGTGATTAGGATAAGATCTAACTCACATATACTTAGTGTGTCAATAAGATTCAAAGACGAATCTTGGCAAGTTATAAAGATACGAAGTTCCCTAACTCTGATAATAAAGGTGAACAATAATGGCAAATAGATAGAGTATAAAAGACTAAAAGTGCAGGGATAGGAGATCGTAAAACAAAACGATCAAGATATAGAAATGAATCGTAATATATACGATGAGATCACCCCGTGATCTGATAAAGAGATAGCAGGGAAAAGAATCAGTCTAATGATTGAAAAGTTTACAACAAAGATTGCTAGGTATGTTGTATTATGAATTAGTATAGATTCAGAAAAGGATTATGAATACGAGGTAAATGAAATTCGTATTAAGAATTAAGTTAGGATTAATTGGGATTATTTGTGTTGCGCTATTTGATATTTGCTTGTTAAGAGGGTGATTTCTTTCTCATGTGTATAACAGATAGATAGTTATAGGTTGAGAATATAATGTTAAGTACGAGTTCTTAAAACTCATACTTATGTTACGTTCGTGACTCATGGTTATATGAAATGTTTATGAACCCTTCAGTGAATGGACGTTAAAGGTATGACTAGGACAAGTTCTTAAACTCATATGATTATGGAAAGTTCCTGAACTCATAAGTGTGGTAAGTTTGACGAACTGGGTAGAACTAAGTGTGAATGGAGAATTGAGGGTTATAAAAACAGATAGATTGTCAAGCAAATAATTATTAGTGGAGACATAAGTTTTTTAAAACTCTTAGCTATGTTAGACTTCGAAATTTTGATATCATGCTAAATACGCACTATATGCTTTAAAAAAATGTAGTCTCGTAATCATTTTTAAAACGGTTTAAAGTATAGTCTATGCTACTTATTTCGGCTAGACGTAAATGATTTGAAATATCAAAATATATTTTTATTTATCCCTCATGTACCATGTAACCTGGTGCAGAGATGATAAAAAGCTGATAGAGTTATAAATACAGGAATACATAGTGTGAATTCGATCTAAAAATCATTGTTCCACTATTGTATGATGTGTTATGACAAAGTCATACAATGACGACATCCTCAAACGGACTGTTAATACAGTACGGCATCATGACGTCATTCTCAAAAATAATTTTAAAAATTTTAATTTGCTAACGGGGTTTTGCTACACCTAAATAATTCATTTGAATTGAATTATTGATATGAGTCTATGCTGATCGATTCAGCTAGACTAATGTTACGAAAACTCGAAGTGTTCATTGAAAGAAATTTCCCGAACTAAATTGTTTTGGTGCGGAATTCAATAAAGATTGAGGTAAGAAGTTTTGTGTGCCTAAGGCGGATTGGATATAAGGAATGGGGAAAACTTGTTCCAACCAGCAGTACTTGGCCAATACAGGGCATGTTTGGCTAATCACCCTTTGTGTCCGTAAGTTATGACGGTTTGCGAATGAATTTCTATAAAACATTTACGAAAATGACAGACAAAAAGTCTATACGACTCCTCAGCACAATTCAAAAAAATTTTACTCTTGTGAGTGGTGTATTTGGTAGAATATAATGATGTGTGTGAATGGTGTAAGAAGTATGGTGTAAGGTGTAATGTGAGACCCCAAATTTTATGAATAAATATTTCAATTTCTCAAAATATTTTTTTGAATATTATGGAATGAATTTGATATAATGTTATAGTTGTGGGTAATATTTATAAAGTTTGCAAAGCAAGCAAGTTGTTATATAATATTCGATTGGTCGGGGAATATTCGTTTTAACAGGAAATATTCGTACAACGGCACAATCATTGGTGGACCCCACAATGAAATTATTGTCGGATTGAGAAAACGACAAAAATATTTTTATGAAAATAACGGCGAAAGTTTTACCGTTAAAACTGTTTAACTACTCGGTAGGCAAAGTACAGTAATACGTGTGGTTGCATAGTAGCACACGGTATTGATTATTGATGCTTACGTGAGAAGTTACTCAGTTTTATTCAATTATTGCTACAGTAATTGCTGCATTGTATCTCACATTATTTGATTCAATTATTGTTGATATTTTATATATTATTAAATCAATAATTGAGATAACAAAGTTATTAATAATATTATTTGCATTATTAATGATGTCTATAAGTTCTGCCAAGGAGAGGTTTGGTCACCTAATTGCGTATCAATAGGGAGAAATCCTTATTGAAAAGCCCCCTCTTTCCTGGGAACGATCAGGTCGATTAATATTGTGAATTATAATAAAGGTGATAAGTTTTATTTTATTATTATTATAAATGTAATAAAACAGAAAACTTTTTATATAAAACAGAATACTTTTATAAAGTTATTTATTTTATTAGACTATAAATAGAATAAATGATATTCTATTATGCATAGTGTTTGCATAGTGTCTGAATAGTATTTGTATAGTAAATTTTTTTTATATAAAACAGAATACTTTTATAAAGTTATTTGTTTTATTAGACTATAAATAGAATATATAATATTCTATTATGCATAGTGCCTGTATAGTATTTGCTTAGTAAAATCTTGTTATATAAAGCATAATACTTTTATAAAGTTATTCGTTTTATTAGATTATAAATAGAATATATTATATTTTATTTAAAAGATTTTATTTTATTAGAATATTTTATTAATACTGCATAGTAAATCAGCATGGACCATCCGTGTAAAAGTAAATCAATCTAGACCGTTCATGAATTAGTTACTATTCAGTCTATTCTCCTATAAATAGAAGCTCATTCCTTCATTATTTCTTACGAATTCACTAAAAATCTAGAGAGAGAAACTATAGAGAGAAAGAAGAAAAGTATTCTGCTACTTTACTACTCCTATATCCAGTTTCTTCTAAGGTAAGGGGCATTATTTCTTTCGTATTCATGAAGAGAACTCATGTTATTCCATTCTTTATTATTATGTTAGAATAACTTGTATATGCGAAGTACCGCATACATGATAAAATTCTTCTGTTATTCCATTCCTTATTATTCTGTTATAGTAACATGTATATGCAAAGTACTGCATACATGGTGAAATTCTTCTGTTATTCCATTCTTTATTATTCTGTTGGAATATCCTGTCTGTGCAAATTACGCATGACCTGGTTCTATTATTTATTATTCTGTTAGAATAACATGTCTGTACGGTCTATCGCATGCATGGTGAATTTTATTGTTATTCCATTCTTTATTATTCTATCGAAATATTCTGTCTGTGCGGATTACGCATGACCTGGTTCCATTCTTTATTATTCTGTTGGAATATCCTATCTGTGCGTATTACGCATGACCTGGTTCTATTATTTATTATTCTGTTGGAATAACATGTCTGTGCGGTCTATCGCATGCATGGTGAATTCTTCTGTTATTCCATTCTTTATTATTCTGTTAGAATAACATGTCCATGTGGATTACCACATGCATGGTGAATGATCATTCTTATTCATTCCTTATTAAATTGTGGAAATGATCTGTCTACGTGGATTACCGCATGGCGGGCAAAAATTCATTTGCAGTTTCATATATTCTATTATACTCAGTTGGTTAAAGCTTTGGCTTCTATACTTCATAAAATTAGTAGGAATATCCTTGATAATTACGCTTCATCCAGTATCTTTTCATGAAAATATTCTTCTGAGCATTCTTAAATTTTACTCCACAAAGCAGTATCATGTTGACAACTTGGACGTTATTGAGTTCAGGATAAATTAACGTATAAATCTTTAAAATTTATTCTTGAACTTGTTTTATTGAATTGTCATCATCCTCGTGCTTATATTATGTTGAAAGTCATACGTGGCCTGTAGTGCATAGATGGACTTGGTATGATTATGACTAGGGATTATTCGGTATAATCATGACCGTAATGTTACAAATGATGTGGAAAAAGTCCTCATTGGCCCGTAGTGCATTGATGGACAGTTTTTGTATGATTATGGCTATCGATTCTCTTCGGCCAAGGGTGCAAAGATGAATTGTTTTATGGCATGATCATGTCCATTGATGAATACACGAATATCCTTGGCCCGTAGTGCATGTATAATTTATGGTTGTGATACTAATGAATATCCTTGGCCATAGTGTAGAGATGATGTGGACTATTTATAAGCTCAGTCACAGCGATAAAAGTGATGAAAAACCTTTTAAATCATAAAAGATAGTAGATTTTATTCTCTACTTGACTCTTTTAATGGATTGCTTGTTCTGCTGCAGTTAAACTTGATGTTTGTTATATTGTATCAGTTTAACACTATTGAAGGCTAACGATAATTTATTCTGCATTATCTTAGTCACAATATTTCTTACTGGGCTAGTTGAGCTCACCCTTTTACTTTCATTGTTCTCTTCAAGAAATGAGAACGTAGCAGGGACTAGTCGGGGAACGGAGTGACGGTCCAGATGATAGCATTAGTAGTCCTCACTATTCTATGAAATAGTGTGATAATAAATGTATTGAGGACTTATTTTGAGTTTGAATATTGTCTAGAAGACAATATTTGTATTAAAACTCACAGCTCATGTTGTATATTTAAGATTGTATTTGTATTCTGTGCCATGTATTTGGCGACTCAGAATAGGTGATGTATACCTATTTTGGGGGCGTCACAGTTGGTATCAAAGCTTAGGGATATGATCCTTGGCTAAGATGTGAGACAAGAACTAGGAGGGGAAAGACGAAAAATTCCTTCGCTAGTATGACCTACCTAAGTTTATTTGGTATTTAATTGGTTGGTTAGACTATAGGGATAATATGTGATATGTTAATTAACCCTTGTATTACGACAGTGTTTGAAAATGGCATCTGAAAATGTTGAGATCAGCAATGAAGCACATGAGACCGTTGAGTCACCAACGATCCATACTCAGGATAATGTGCAACATGAAGACAATAATCCTCAAGTAAATAACAACACCGATCAAATGATGAACGATGGGATGTTCAGAGGCTTTATGCAATTCATGCAACATCAGGCGAGAGCGGTTCATAATCAAAATACAGGTGGAAATAATGGAAGCCCACGGCTGGTCACTGCTAAGCAGTTCAAGGAGCTGGGACCGCCAGAGTTTTTGGGAAAGCCAAAACGACTTAAGGCGGAGACGTGGTTAATCAGATCGGACCGTCTTGTGATGCTCCGAGGAGCAAACGGTTCTCTTTGCCACCTTTTATGTTCCGTGAAGATGTAGATTACTGGTGGGAATCTGTAAAACGTACCCAGCCTGATGCACTCAAGATGTATTGGGAGAAGTTCCAAGAGCTGTTCAACGACAAGTACTTTCCCGAAAGTATTCGTCACATAAAGGAGGTGGAGCTCATCAAGTTAGAGCAAAACAATATGACCGTGTCGCAGTACGAGGCTAAGTTTGTCAAGTTATCCTAGTTTGCATCCCATTTGGTCGATAATGAGGAGCAAATGAGTCGAATGTTTCTACGAGGTTTGAAACCCGATATACGTCAATACCTCATTTCTCACAAACTTTGTTTATATTCAGATGTTGTGAATAGGGCTCAGTTATTGGAGCGCGATAATGAGTCAGCACAACCAAAAGGCAACGACCGACAACACAATAATAATCGTACCGGTGGCAACGACCATCGGAACAATGATAACCATCGTGGGGGAAATTATCACGCCAAGAATGGTAATCACTTCGGTGGTAATAATGGCCAAGATAATAGAAGTGGAAATTTCAAGAAGAGAATGTTCAATAATGATTGAAAGACAACAACACGAGCACCTGTTAAGGAAGGAGAACGACCGCCGGTCGTATGCTTCAAATGCGGATGGGAGGGACATATCAGTCCAAACTGCGTGATGCAGTCCAAAGCATGTTACAATTGTAGAAAAGAAGGTCACCTAGCTCGATTTTGTCGTGTAGTGAAGTCAAGTCCAGCTGGGATAGTGATGCCAAAGGATGTCTCAGACAAGTCAAAGCCGGTAGTTTAAGTGAGAGCGTTTATCAAGGAACCCGAACGAGGTTATTACGGGTATGTTAATCATAAGCTCTTGCGAAATATATACCTTATTCGATACCGATTCTACCTATTCTTTTATCTCTCTTGCTTGCGCTCAACGTTTAAATTTGACTTCGGAGAAATTAGACTTTGACTTATTGGTTGAAACTTCGATAGTAGAAACTTTTATTACCTCCACTGTTTATAAATCTTGTTGATTCAAATCGACACTTTCACGTTACCTGTCGATCTTATCTCTTTGAAAATACTTGTCTTTGACGTGATTTTAGAAATCGACTGGTTAACTACTCATCGTGCTAAAATTGATTATTTTCGTAAGGTGGTTAGCTTTTATATTCTTAACCAACATGTTATACTAATTCAAGCAACTAAACCACTAAAGTCAATCACTGTTATATCAAGCCATAAGTAAAGAGCCCCGAGCCTTTATCTGGTGACTTTCTTGTGTGGAATGCACCGAAGCCAGACTTTCCGTAGGAGACATCATGAATAACGGTGGCAAGTTGATAGGTATCAATGTAACGTACTATCCAAGTCTTGGATGAGAGTCACAGATTTGAATGATATTTCTATTGTTAATAAATTTCCAAACGTATTCCTGAAGAACTTCTTAGCCTACCCCTAAAGCGTGAAATCGAATTTTTTATTGACCCCGGTACAAAACCCATTTCTAAAACCCTCAAGTATTTTTCTTCACCCAAAATGAATGTATAATGCGCCAAAGACGTTGGCTCGAGCTGTTAAAGATTACGATCGTACCATTCCATACCATCGTGGGAGAGCGGACATGGTAGCTAACGCGTTGAGTAGAAGATCGTATGCGTTTACGAGTGTGATGTTGTTAACACAAAAACTCATTTTGTATGACTTGCAAAGGATGGAGATAGAGTTAAAGACTCCAGGGGCCCATGTGATGATAGCGACTATACGAGTAGAATCGACTTTAATCGTTAAAGTTAAAGCCGCTCAAGCTACACACCCGAATTTGATGAATGTGAAGAAAAAGGTTCAAGAGGGCGTTATTCTAGAAGCAAGAATCGACGAAGAGAGGAAATCTCAACCCTCAATTTAATTGGCCCATTTGAAATCCTTGATCGAGTAGGAACTGTGGCCTATAGACTCGTTTTACCGCCAAGTATGTCGCGTGTTCATAACATTTTTCACGTATCGATGTTACGTAAATATGTGGAAGACAAGAAAAAAAATTATTGAATTGGAATTAGACGAGATAGCAGAAGATTTAACGTATAAGGAGATACGTGTTAAAATCTTAGATAAGAAGGATTATATTCAACACTCAAAGGTTATACCTCAAGAGTTAGAATTTGAAGTGAAGTCAAGGTATCCTCACCTATTCGGCATACCAGGTACGTACGTAAATTTTGAGGGTGAAATTTTATAAGGAGGGGAGATTGTGAGACCCCAAATTTTATGAATAATGATTTAAATTTCTCAAAATATTTTTTTGAATACTATGGAATGAATTTGATATAATGTTATTGTTGTGGGTAATATTTATAAATTTTGCAAAGTACGCAAGTTGTTATATAATATTCGATTGGTTAGGGAATATTCGTTTTAACAGGGAATATTCGTACAACGGCACAATCATTGGTGGACCACACAACGGAATTATTGTCGGATTGAGAAAACGATAAAAATATTTTTATAAAAATAACGGCGGAAGTTTTACCGTTAAAACTGTTGAACTACTAGGTAGTTAAAGTACAGTAATACGTGTGGTTGCATAGTAGCACACGGTATTGATTATTAATGCTTACGTGAGAAGTCACTCAGTTTTGTTCAATTATTGCTACAGTAATTATTGTATAATATCTCACGTTATTTCATTCAATTATTGTCGATATTTTATATATTATTAAATCAATAATTGAGATAACAAAGTTATTAATAATATTATTTGCAATATTAACGATGTCTATAAGTTCAGCCAATGAGAGGTTTGGTCACCTAAGTGGAAAGCCCTCTCTTTCCTGGGAACGATCTGGTCGATTAATATTGTGAATTATAATAAAGGTGATAAGTTTTGTTTTATTGTTATTATAAATGTAATAAAACAGAAAACTTTTTATATAAGACATAATATTTTTATAAAGCTATTTGTTTTATTAGACTATAAATAGAATATGTGATATTCTATTATGCATAGTGTTTGTATAGTGTCTGCAGAGTATTTGCATAGTAAAATCTTTTTATATAAAACAGAATACTTTTATAAAGTTATTTATTTTATTAGACTATAAATAGAATATATAATATTCTATTATGCATAGTGTTTACATAGTGCCTGCATAGTGTTTGCTTAATAAAATCTTTTTATATAAAATAGAAAACTTTTATAAAGTTATTCGTTTTATTAGATCATAAATAGAATATATTATATTTTATTTAAAAGATTTTGTTTTATTAGAATATTTTATTAATACTGCATAGTAAATCAATATGGACTGTCCGTTTAAAAGTAAATCAATCTGGATCGTTCTTGAATTAGTTATTATTCAGTCCATTTTCCTATAAATAGAAGCTCATTCCTTCATTATTTCTTACGAATTTACTGAAACTCTAGAGACAGAAACTATAGAGAGAAAGAAGAAAAGTATTCTGCTACTTCACTACTCCTATATCCAGTTTATTCTAAGGTAAGTGGTATTATTTCTTTCGTATTCATGAAGAGAACATCTGTTATTCCATTCTTTATTAATATGTTGAAATAACATGTATATGCGAAGTACCGCATACATGGTGAAATTCTTCTGTTATTCAATTCTTTATTATTCTGTTGGAATATCCTGTCTGTGCGGATTACGTATGACCTAGTTCCATTATTTATTATTCTGTTGGAATAACCTGTCTGTGCGGTCTATCGCATGCATGGTGAATTTTGTTGTTATTCCATTCTTTATTATTTTGTCGGAATATCCTATGTGTGCGGATTACGCATGACCTGGTTCCATTCTTTATTATTCTGTTAGAATATCGTGTCTGTGCGTATTACGCATGACCTAGTTCCATTATTTATTATTCTGTTGGAATAACCTGTCTGTACGGTCTATCGCATGCATGGTGAATTCTTCTGTTATTCCATTCTTTATTATTCTGTTGGAATAACCTGTCCATGTGGATTACCACGTGCATGGTGAATGATCATTCTTATTCATTCCTTATTAAATTATTGAAATGATCCGTCTACGTGGATTACCGCATGGCGGGCTAAAATCCATTTACAGTTTCATATATTCTATTATACTCAGTTCGTTAAAGCTTTGGCTTCTATACTCCATGAAATTAGTAGGAATATCATTGATAATTGCGCTTCATCCAGTACCTTTTTATGGAAATATTCTTTTGAGCATTCTTGAATTTTACTCCACAAAGCAGTATCATGTTGACAATTTGGACGTTATTGAGTTCAGGATAAATTAACTTTTAAATCTTTAAAATTTATTCTTGAACTTGTTTTATTGAATTGTCATCATCCTCATGCTTATATTATGTTGAAAGTCATCTGTGGCCTGTAGTGCATAGATGGACTTGGTATGATTTTGACCAGGGATTATTCCTGTATAATCATGACCGTAATGTTACAAATGATGTGGAAAAAGTCCTCATTGGCCCGTAGTGCATTGATGGACAGTTTTTGGTATGATTATGGCTATGGATTCTCTTCGGCCAAGGGTGCAAAGATGAACTGTTTTATGGCATGATCATAACCATTGATTAATACACGAATATCCTTGGCCCTTAGTGTATGGATAATTTGTGGTTATGATACTAATGAATATCCTTGGCCGTAGTGCAGGGATGATGTGGATTATTTATAAGCTGAGTCCCAGCGATAAAAGTGATGAAAAATATTTTAAATCATAAAAGATAGTAGATTTTATTCTCTGCTTGACTCTTTTAATGGATTGCTTGTTCCGCTGCAGTTAAACTTGATGTTTGTTATAGTGTATCAGTTTAACACTGTTGAAGGCTAACGATAATTTCTTCTGCATTATCTCGGTCATAATATTTCTTTCTGGGCTAGTTGAGCTCACCCTTTTACTTTCATTGTTCTATTCAGGAAATGAAAACGTATCAGGGACTAGTCGGGGAACGGAGTGACGGTCCAGATGATAGCATTAGCAGTCCTCACTATTCTATGAAATAGTGTGATCATAAATGTATTGAGGACTTATTTTGAGTTTGAATACTGTTTAGAAGACAATATTTATATTAAAACTCACAGCTCATATTGTATATTTAAGATTGTATTTGTATTATGTATCATGTATTTGGCGACTCAGAATAGGTGATGTATACCTATTTTGGGGGCGTCACAAGTAAGTTGAATTTCAGGGACAAAATTCTTAGAAGAAGGGGTGAATGTGACAACCCGAGAATTTAGACAATTTTATAAAATCTTAAAAGATTGAATAGAGGTTAAATAATAAACCTAGACAGAAAATAAGTGTATGTATTTAACACTTTAAGGAATAAATTTTGTGAATTTAAAAACTTTTAGTAAAGGTTTACAGTGTTAAGAGTATATGTGTATATGGTCATATGTGTGTACAGTATGTGGTTAAGGGTCAAGGGTTGATCGGATAAAGTATATAAGCCACAAACCCTAATAATATTTTAGAACATTGACGTTCAGTTAGAAAATCCTAACGATTGATAAGAAACCCTATTACCGGCTATGGAAACCCTAATTTCAGTTCCAAGAATTTGAAACCCTAATTCGGATTATTAAAACCCTAATTGGGAAGCTTCAAGATAAGTGTCAAGGTTTTTATGTTATTGATTTTATATTTAATTAGGGATAGCCCTAATTGATTATTAGAAAACCCTAATTGTTCAACTGGAAACCCTAATGTACAATTAAAGAAAACCTAATTATTAATTTATAGAGTTTAAAGTTAATTAGGAAACCTTAACCCGAATTAGCAAGCTTGAAAGTGATTAGTAAACTTTACTATGATTAAGGAAACCAAATTATAATTTTATATTTTAAAACCTAATTAGTAAATACTAGAATATTAATTTGTGTAACGTTAGGGTTACACCCTAAGGGTCAAATTCTAAGGGTTAAAGCCTAAGGGTTGTGACAAGTTACCTTTATGCCATTCACTTTATAAGTCTAATGACCAAACTACCCTTTTTATTATTTTAATGAGGTGGAGTGTAGATCTAGCCCTAGTATGTGGTTGGTGACTAACCCTAAGCTATGCCATGTGCCTATATACTAAAAATCTCAGCTAACTTGCTATAATAGATTCATTAAATCAAAAATCAAAGGATAAAAGTAAGTAAAGTAACTTACTTTACTTCTCATACTTGCCAAGACCTTCTCTCTCTACAATTTTCGAAATCTTGAGTGAGAGAGTGTGGGAAACAAAGCTCAGAACACTTCATAGTTTTCCAAGGATCAGAATCAAAAGTCAGATTTATGATCAAAGCTAGAAAAGGTATAAAAACTCTAAATTTAAAAATCTATGTATTTGATGTTAGATGTTGTTAATGATTGGTTAGATATGTGTTAGATGGTGTCATTTAGTGATCTGGGTTGTTAAATACCAGATCCATAACATCTAGATGCTCGAAATAGAAGTTTTAGGAAATCTGGAAAAATATTGAAAAGTGGGCTAACAGTCGAATGTCAGGCCCTCTAGATCGGTGTGTGTTATGATTTATGTGTGTTTTATGTTTTGTATCTGTTCTTTGTAGTAAGGTCTTTGATCTGGTACTGGAAATAGAACCAGATCATATATATATTGCATGATATGATCGGTCAAAGTGCTTTGACCGAGCACAATTTCTGTTTCTGGGCAACCTAGAAAAATTCCCAGATTTCCGAAACACCTGACAACGATTTTCGTGGGCTTAGATCTTGCAGTTTTTAGATAGACAGGTCATGTTATTGTTTTAACCTTGTAGAATGGTATAAGAACTACACATCCAAACCATTAGATAACTCAGATCTTGCTCAGAATCAAAATTATTGGCGGCCAAACCACCGTTGACCAAACTGCTTAAGAACATGTCTGGGTTTTCCAGAAATGTTCAAGAACAGTTGTTGTGGCCTAGTTTAATCGACCTAGATCTTACTGTTTTGATGTTGTTAAGTTGATCTGGTTATTTGTTATTGTATCTTGACATACCAACTATAGATTTGAACCTTAACATCACATGAAACATGACTGGAACATGTATAAAATTGAGCCACAAGGTGGTCACTTGAAACTGACTGGGAATCTGGGAAACCCATAAAACCCAGCAAGTCTCTGACAGCAATTTTGCAGGCTTAGATCTTGTAACTGTGATGCTTAATGACTTAGATGATGAAACATAGTTGTAGTATTACATAAATACTACACGATTAATGTCTTAGTATACCCAAAAATCAAAAAGAACACTGACTTAATCCCGGTCAAATTGCCTACCTTGTTAACTGACATAAGTTTCTGGAAAAGCTCAAGAACATCCCAAGAACACATTTAGCGACAGATTTGTCGCCTAAGCCTCTTTTAGCGACAGTTTATTTAGAAAATTAATTATTTTATTTAATAATTAGAGAAAAATAGTTTTAAATTATTTAAAATACATAATAAATTCCTAAAAATTATTTTAAAGCCAAAAAAATTAGTTTTTAATTATTCTGACTATATTTAATAAATATTTAATATTTTTGGAATAATAATGGTATTTAATTTATTTAATTATAATATTAAATAAATTATTTAAAATTGATTTTAATACATGAAAAATCATGAAAAATTATATTATGGAATAAGAAAATATTTTAAGTTATTTTTGATGACTTTTAATATTTTGTGATGAATTTCATTAATTATTTAATATTAATAATAATTAATTTATTTACTAAATGTATTAAATAAATTATGAAAAAAATAGAATTAATGATTTAAAAATCATATAAATATGATTTAAGTGTTATAAAATTATTTTAAGTTATAAAATATAACTTTTGATATTTTATCATGAAAAACATTAATATTTAATATTAATGGCAATTATCAGATAATAGGTTTAATGGTTTAAAAATCATATAACTATGATTTTAAGGTATTAAAAATACTTTGATATATTATAAATATATTATAATATTATGTTATGATTTTTATTAATATTTAGTATTAAATAAATATTAATGTTAAAGGAATTATGTGGTATTTAAATCATATAAATATGTTATTAATGATTTAAAATTCATGATAAGTGTTAATAATTACTTGAAAATTATTACGAGCCTATGAAAATTATTCTAACTGAATAATTAATTGTCTAAGATAATTGTGTTACGTTTAGACAGAGTTTAATTAAACTTAAACTCGACAATTGTCCGATTAGGCCGTCAGGATGTTAGAATTGTGTCGAACTCGACTCAGACAGTAAAAGTTTGACTTGAGGATAGGTCGTATGTGTATTATAGACTGATAGGGTTATGTGATAATGTGTTTATGTTATTTTAAATACTGCGATGATATTATTCTAATATGTAGATCGATATTATTTATATATTAGGTTCAAGCAAAGGTTATTAAATTGCATAGCGGTAATCAACGGTACAGTCAAGTTTTTTTTTTCTTAAACTCTACTAAAAGTTGTTTCATTCAGATATGCTTATGGTAAATCATTGATGATTGCCATGTAGAATTGTACTCTGTACATATTGCATGTATAAGTCAGGTATAAAAGGCTGATCACCTTCATTACCGTTCGGTTTAGATATATTTGTTCATGTTTAATACTTGTTCAGTCAAAAGTTTGTTCGTGCTAATTCAGAACTACATTGTTGAACTATAGCCTGCTTATTATTCAGACTCTTTCAATCATGATATATCCTTAAATAAAATTTAAACTTACTGGGCAACTTTCATGCTTACCCTTGCTATATCATGATAAAATATTACAGATTAAGGCGAATGCGTCGGATACAAAGAAAGGTTAAAGACAGTTCTAGTTTAAAGTTATTATGTGCGATTGGATTTGTAATAGTAATGTATGATAATATCTTTGTATGTCAGATAGGATAATGAATTGTGTATAAGTTATGGTTACTCGACCTTGAGGATAGTGTATAATGTTTAATGTATAGATAATTTATGTTTATATCTTTCGTAATAGTTAGAAATAGTGCACCAGATCCGTGTTGATTGAGGACCCAGATTTGGGGGCGCTACATCAAGTATCTAGTATTCTTTATCCTATCCAGACCATTACACTGCATGAATATGATAAAGTGGGGCATTTGTAGACACTCAAAATTTCTGCATTTCTGTTACAAACCTTGCAGGAGGGCATAATCATCTTCCAGAGATAACCCTGAAGGTCAAATCAACTCAATTACGGAGATAACCTCGGGATATTCAGTCATTTTCATCACGGAAATAACCCCGAGATACTTAATTACAGTCATGGAGATAACCCCATGAGGTTCAGTTTCAACCTCAGATATAACCCCGAGAAGTCCGTTCTGATCCCTAGGAGTCAGTTCTAACATCGGATATAACCCCGTGGAGCTCAATTTTAACTCCGGATATAACCCCGGGAGGTCAAACACACCTCAGAGACAACCCTGAGGACATTTAGTACCTACATCATCCCAATCTTAGAGATAACCCTAAGCAACGACTGCTAAATCAGCCTAGAGCCAGAGATAGCCCTGGTAAGGGGATAAATCATAAGTTTGCCATCTCGATCCCACATCCACGCCGTCTCAACAACATTTCATACCACATTATACACAGAAGTGTCCTACAAGAACCATAGCTTAAATCCTGAGTAACTACTACACATGATAACACACCGGTTAAAATTTGAAGACCTGAAGATCTGGATATGGATCCATCTTCCTGACTTCGTACAACCTCTTATCTTATGTCATTACATAGCTCTCAACAACATCATTCCGAAAAGGTATTATACGCCTCAGTCGGATGCCCAAATTGAAAGTTATGAAGGTTCAAGCGGATAACATATTGCATGCGTGCACGTACTTCGAGATGACGGGGCCCACGGAGCTCGGGGCACCCTGGGTAGCCGCAGGTGGACCTGCGATTGCCGCAGGTAGACCTGCAGATCGCAGGTAGACCTGCAGCTCCCCCCTCTATAAATAGAAGGCTTAGGGTGGCCATTTTAAGAAGAGAAAAGACGAGAAAGCCCTGTCCATTTTGCTCTGTACACACTTTAAATTGAGTGCTTTCTTTTTCCAAACACATGTGAGCTTGTGTTTTGCTATATTTTAACGGTGAAAATCGAGTAGTCATTCATTTAAAGCTATCTGAAGTCTTCTTGGCAGCGCACTGTAAGACATCTCAGATTTCTTAAAGCCTTTCTCCTCTTTCATCCACACATACTTATTCACGTTAAGAGTCGTGTTGTGTGTGTATGCCCGGATCGTCGATCCGTGGCTTTTATTGCTTGGATATACACATCCGGTCATGCGTTTAACGCTTATATATATAAATACTTATATATATATTATTCTCGAATTCGTTTCGATTGAGCCTTGGTGTGATATTTAGTGCGTTTATCGCTATATATATATATAGGAGCCGGATCCTGTCCGGACTCCCAGATAGGTTTAAAATTCGGTCCCTTTTTTTTCTTTTTTTTTTGGTTTTTTTTAAAACACACAAAAATAAATAAATTATAGAACTGGAATTTTTTCGTAATACAGTGTTTTGGGTGTGTTTTGGATACATATAAGAAAACATGTATGTACAGACTGAAAACACTGTATTATGGAAAAATTTCAGTTCCATAAATTTTTAAATTTTTTTTAGTTGTTTAAAAAAAATAAAAAGCAAAAAAAAATATAAATATAAATTCCGGACATTAGATCCGTCTGGACTGGATCTTGTCCCTATATATATATATATATATATATATATATATATATATACAGCTTAAATATATATATAACTGTTTATAACTTTTGTACATATTGCATCATCATGTGATCATAGGAATCATGTGATCACAGATTCAGTTTCCTGAATCTAGATTCGGTTCCCGTGATGGATATTTTCAGGTGTAACCAGCTTGTACATTATTCAAAGTGTCTGAATTTCTTTAGACGGCTCTCATGCCCACAAGGAGTTCGACGCTGCTATGTATCTTATTTTCTCGAAGATGCTTCGCATCTCGAAAATAATAAAAGCAATCCAGCCGAACACATAATAAAATGGAAGTATAAAAGGCCTTAATTACTATAGAGCATAAGGGTTTGAAAAACCTATTTTACAAAACATCATTGCCATATCTCGTTAAAATTTAACTATTATACAAAATTCAAACCCTTTGTATATAGGTGCAAATGAGGCATAACACTATTTCCAGACAACGACACATAGACCTACACACACATTTAGATAAAAGTTTAAATTTAAAAGTGGCAGTAACCGTGTCACCACGGAAGTCGGGGGGTGCCTAACACCTTCCCTCCGCTTAATCAAGCCCCCAGACCTTAATGAATCTCAGTTTCACAAACCAGTTAAATAGTGTCACATCAATGAGGTCTATGTGAAAACCATTTCCAGTTGAGTTGGTGCAACCATTTAAAAATACCAACTGGCTACTCTTACAGTCTATTCGTCGACATATACATGTCTGACCTTTTCAACTGTGTTTTTTCAAGTAAATCTCTCCTAACATGAGAACACCAAAAGACAAGAATAGAAAGGGACAAATAAAAATCCCGACGTCGACAGATAGCTCTCATGCCCACAAGGAGTTTGACGCTGCTATGTATCTTATTTTCTCGAAGATGCTTCGCATCTCAAAAATGATAAACACAATCTAGTCGAACACATAATAAAATGGAAGTATCAAATGCCTCAATTTCTATTGAACGCAAGGGTTTGAAAAACCTATTTTATAAAATATCATTGCTATATCTTGTTAAAATTGAACTTTTATACAAAAGTCAAACCTTTGCATATAGGTGCAAACGAGGCATAACACTACTTCTAGACAATTGCACATAGACCTACACACACACACATTCAGGTAAAAGTTTAAATTGAAAAGTGGCGGTAATCGTGTGTGATACTCCCAAATTCGGGTACTTCGATTCCACGGGATTTGGTGTTCACTGTACAAGCATCATCTATCTATCTACCCATAAATAATATCAAACCATACAATAGATAGAAATCATAATAAAATCTCTTCCCTTAAGGGTTACATCAACTGAATCATAAATAAATCCCAGGTTACTCTAACCTTAAAACATCTGTGCGGAATTCTAAACAAATAAGTCTTAACATCAACATAACTCAATTCTTAAACAAATACATCAGTTAATAAATAACAGGTCTTCATCATTTGCTAACTTTGCCCTTGCCCTTACTAGTGGAGGGTTCATCGCTTCTTTCATTCTTAACTGCAATGTTATTATTAAGCAAGAGTGAGCACAAATGCCCACAAGTATAAAAAAAATGAAATAACAGTATAATAACATGCGAATAAATCAAAGACGTCTGAATAAGAGCTCAACTTTTGAATCAAGAATGAATAACAAGAATCAAAAGAATACTGAGGGTCATAAGACCTTGAACTATGTCCTAGGTTAACAAGGGTTATACTTGAAACCTTTAACAGTCATAAGTGTTAGAGTTTATGCCCTAGAGGCCAATTATTTGATGTAATTGCTTAACATTTGATATTATTGTTGATTGAATAAATAAATGATTTTATTATGGTTTTAATTACTGCGTAATATAATTGTTAACATAATAAAATTCCTTAGAATAGTGATACAAATTATATAGTTTCAAGTATGTGACTTGAACATGAGATTATATAATTATAATTAGTATCATTGTTCTTAAATGTCCCTAGTCGAGTATCATTGTTGATGGGACAACAATGATGCATTGAGACTAGTATGTGGATTGACTGATGACCAAATCTCATTGGTCATAAATACATGAGATATTAAGTCAATGCATAGGTACATGTTAGAGAACAATGTACTGGACAGACCCACCATGAGAATTCTATATGGAGCATTATGCGAAGTGTCATTAGTAATTCTCATAGTGACAATGATGTAATGGTCCTCCGACCTGAAACCGCTATATTACTACACGAGAATATATGTACTTTGATATCATCAAATGTCACCTTTAATAGGGTGGACTATAAAGGTGATTATTGGGTTCATTATGAATCGTGTGAGTAATATGAGTGCTCTAGATGGAATTTAACCATCCTATATTTTATAGGTGATATCCATAGGCCTCTTGATTGAGTAGGACTATGAAATGCATGGCCATGCTCAAATAGTGATTTGTTTCATATAGTCTACTCATTGATCAAGAAAACTCAGATTAAATTATGAAGAGTATGACACATTCCATGACTCGAGTTTAATCTAGGATATTAAGGTTAAAAGGATTAAATTACATTGAAACATTGGTCACGAAAAGGTTGCATCGAATCATCGATCTTATTATTACTTGGGTAGCAGTGATGCATTACTAGATGCCGCTCACTGTTTATAACTTTATAATATGATTTTAAGGTTATTGCCAACGTAATAATAACCTATAGGGTCACACACAAAGAACGTAATTAAAAGGAAATTAATTTAAATTGTAAAGATTTAAATATGTCAATATGATTGATATAATTTTAAATTACGAATTTAAATTAATAGGATAATTTATATATAGGTATATTAATTAAGTAAGACTTAATTAAGATATATATAAATTCGGATTTTAATAATATTAGGTTTTGATTAATTCCTCCTGACTGCTATATATATGATGTATATCAGACTTTAGGTTTTTAACGTCAAAAACAAAACCCTAGCCGCTCTTAGAGAGAGACTAGAGAAAACAGTTCCGAAAATCCTCATCCTTGGTGGCTAGTACCGCGATTCCTTCTTCTGCAGATCGTAAGACGATTCGCGGAGCGTTCGTGTGGATACCGTAGAGACGCAGTCGGTTTGTATTGCGTTGGAGATTCGAGGCGCAGTCGATTTCAGACTCTCGTTTTCATATTCGGTATAATCTCTAAACCTCTTAATTAATTGATTTTTCGCATGGATCCTGTTTTAGGGTTTCAGAAATTGCTTTAAAATTTTAATTTCCGCTGTGCGTTTCTGTGCCGAAACCCTACAGTGGTATCAGAGCTACTTGCGAAACGATTAATTTAGATTACGTGTTTTACTTGTATTCGATATATATTATATATGATGATGCATGTTTACCGATATGAAATTGAATATATGATATTCCGTTGTATGTGTATTCTGGTAATATATATGATGATAATGTTAATCGTATCTTTAATCGATGGAATAACAATATAACTATTCTAATCGGATTAGAAACATGAAGAATCGTTTTAATATGATTAATCGAAACTGGAAATATATGATAAATTCTGGGTGTACTGTTATTCGTTTTAATATGATTAAATCGAAACTGGTATTATATGATTTGTTATTATGGGTGTTTTGGTGGATTAAAATGTATGATTCTGAAACTGTTTCAGAGATTTTATGGAAAAATTCTGCAATACAGATTGTAGTTCGAAAATTTTTTCCAGGGGCGCTGCCCCCGACCCCGCTCGCTGACCGGTCAGCGAGACCACCCGCCGGCTGATCGATCCGCCGGACCACCGCCAGGGGGGGAGACCCCCCCTTGGACCCCCCCCCGTCGTAGCGCACGATGGTCGTGTCCCCTATATGTTATATACTGTTTTCTTTAATTATATATAAATTGTTATGTGCTTATTGTGATATGCATGGTGCACAGTTATGGCCTTTTGACCCATAGGTTAGTGGTTTTTGGTTTTGAAATACGGCTTGCATGTCGTGCCTTTCTATAAATTCTGATGTAATATTCTCTTCTCATCTAAATCCCCTCGAATGTAACTCGAGGTTTCTTTATGTCATGTAATAATCTGTAATTGATGAAGATGTCAAGATGGAGAGGAGGCACATGCTTGAGGAAGATCCAAGGAGGCTATTTATTTTAAGATCTTTTACCACCTTAGATTGACCTTCAATCTTTCATTAGCTTGAAAAGATTGACAGTGGATTGGGCCATAACTGTGACACATTTAATTTTGCACTTTATTTATGCTTGTATGCGATATGATATGATAAATAATGTGCACGCTTAATAAGATTAAAATTGGTGAGATCTAAATTAATCCCTCATTAAATTATTAAGTCTAAATCAGATGCCTTCCAATGAATAACACTCATCAAGACCTTGATCAATAGATGTAGGTTTACCAAAGCAAAGTACCCTATTTATCTAGGTAAGATGCGATAGGATAATTGTGATATCCAAACTGTTAAAATCATTGGGGCCGACTTAACTAAGTTATCTCAATAGGATTGTGGACTTAGAGGCATAGAGTTTGGTAGGTACCATTAGATGGACTAAAAACAATTGTTGTTTACCAAACTATCCAGGAGTTATATATGATATAATTGACAAAGGATTGTCTACCTAAATAATTATGTTTTAAGAGATTAGCCAAAGCTAACTTAAGTCATAATGAAATATGGATCTTGGCTCACTAGAAAGATTTAATAGAAAATGCTTTCCGAATTAATGGTGATGGCTATTAATTTGAATAAAATAGTGGGAGGTATATTTTGAATGTACTATTATCAATTACATAATATCAACTCTGCAATTTGACTTATTATTTTGGCACTTATAAATTGTAGATATCAATGGCAAACAACAACAACAACACAAGTAGTCTTTCACTACGATCAGTCCTTGAGAAGGACAAGCTGAGTGGGATTAATTTCCTTGACTGGCACAGGAACTTGAGGATTGTCCTTAAACAAGAGCGTAAGCTATATGTCCTTGATGGGCCCATTCCTGCAGCACCGGCTGTCACTGCACCACGTGCGGAGCATAATGCTTACAAGAAGCATCAAGATGATGCTCTGGACGTGAGTTGTCTCATGCTAGCAACCATGAACGCTGAGCTTCAGAAGCAACATGAGTTAATGGATGCTTATGAGATGATCGAGCATCTCAAGAAATTGTTCGAAGGGCATGCTCGACAGGAGAGGTATGATACAAGCAAAGCGTTATATCACTGCAAGATGGGTGAACGTGATCCAGTTGGTCCACATGTGCTGAAAATGATTGGGTATATTGAGTACCTGGATAGGTTGGGTTTTCCAATCACTCCGGAAGCCCAAACTGATCTTGTTTTACAATCTTTGAACAGCAGCTACTCTCAATTTGTTATGAACTATCTTATGAATGAAATTGAGAAACCCCTTACTGAGTTGTTGAGCATGTTAAGAACTGCCGAGAACAACATGAGCAGGACCCGCTCCCATAATGATGGTGCAAAAGGGGAATGCTAAGGGAAATTGGAAAGGCAAAAAGAAGATAGGATCTAAGTCTGTTGCCAAACCCAATTCCAAAACCAAACAGGCTTTAAAACCTAAAGGTGGGGTGGCTAAAGAAGGTGAATGTCACTTCTGTGGAAAACCTGGACACTGGAAAAGGAACTGTCATGCTTATTTGGAAGAAGTGAAGAAAAGGAAAGAAAGTACGACTTCTGATTCAGGTATATATGTTATAGAAGTCAATTTGTCTACTTCTACATCATGGGTATTGGATACTGGATGTGGTTCTCACATTTGTGTTAATGTGCAGGGACTCCGAAGGAGTAGGACTTTGGCGAAAGGAGAGGTTGACCTACGAGTTGGGAATGGAGCAAAAGTTGCTGCACTGGCCGTAGGAACTTATCATTTATCTTTGCCCACTGGGCTAGTTTTAGAATTAGAAGATTGTTATTTTGTGCCTGCTATAAACAAAAATATTATTTCTGTTTCTTGTTTGAACAAGAAAGGGTTTTCATTTATAATTAAGAACAATGGTTGTTCATTTTACTTAAATGATATTTGCTATGGTGTTGCACAATTATTTAACGGTCTTTATATTCTTGATTTAGAAATGCCTATCTATAACATAAACACAAAACGATTTAAATCAAATGATTCAAATCTGACATATCTCTGGCACTGTCGTTTGGGCCATATAAATGAGAAACGCATATCAAAACTCCATAAAGATGGATTTTTGGATTCATTTGATTTTGAATCATATGAAAAATGCGAATCTTGTTTATTAGGCAAGATGACTAAAGCCCCTTTCACTGGACACAGTGAACGGGCTAGCGATATATTGGGACTTATACATAGTGATGTATGTGGACCCATGAGTTCGTTAGCAAGAGGTAGGTTTTATTACTTCATTACATTTACTGACGACTTCAGTAGATATGGATATGTGTATCTAATGAGACACAAATCCGAATCCTTTGAAAAGTTTAAGGAATTCAAGAATGAAGTTCAAAACCAATTTGGCAAAAGCATAAAAGCCCTTCGATCCGATCGAGGAGGTGAATACTTAAGCCAAGACTTTGATGACCTTCTAAAGGAGTGTGGTATTATATCACAGCTCACTCCACCTGGAACACCACAATGGAATGGTGTGTCTAAGAGGAGGAATCGAACCTTGTTGGACATGGTACGATCAATGATGAGTCATGCAGATCTTCCAATAAGCTTCTGGGGTCATGCCCTAGAGACAGCTGCATTCACACTTAACCGTGTTCCTACAAAGACGGTTCAGAAGACACCATATGAGATGTGGACTGGGAAACGTCCTAGTATGTCGTTCATGAAGATTTGGGGATGCGAGGCGTTTGTAAAACGTCTAGATTCTGATAAGCTCGGACCCAAATCTGACAAATGTAATTTTGTGGGATACCCAAAAGAAACAAAAGGGTATTATTTCTACAAACCTTCTGAGAATAAAGTGTTTGTTGCTCGAACTGGTATTTTTCTAGAAAGAGAATTTGTCTCTAAAGGAAACAGTGGGAGGAAAGTAGAACTCGAAGAAATTCGAGAACCACAAAATATCATTGAACCTGAGTTGGAACGTGAGCAGGAACCACAAGAAATTGTGGAAAGTGAACCTGCTCAAATTACACAAGGAATTCGTAGATCTGGTAGGACACGCCAAGAGCCTGAGAGATATTATGGATATCTTGTGACTCAAAACGGTGATGTGATGCTCATAGATCAGGATGAGCCTACTTCCTACCAAGAAGCTATGAATGGACCAGATTCTGAGAGATGGCTTGAAGCCATGAGATCTGAAATGGATTCCATGTATACTAACCAAGTATGGACCTTGGTTGATCCACCCGAAGGGGTAAAACCAATCGTGTGCAAGTGGGTTTTCAAGAAGAAAACCGACATGGATGGTAATGTACAAACCTATAAAGGCCGACTGGTAGCAAAAGGTTTCAAACAAATTCAAGGTGTTGACTATGATGAAACATTTTCTCCAGTGGCAATGGTTAAATCCATCAGGATCTTACTTGCTATTGCAGCTTTTTATGATTACGAAATCTGGCAGATGGATGTCAAAACTGCTTTTCTTAACGGAAATCTACTTGAGGATATGTATATGACACAACCTGAGGGTTTTGTCATTCCAAAGGATGCTGGAAAGGTATGTAAGCTGCAGCGATCCATTTATGGATTAAAGCAAGCCTCTCGGAGTTGGAATCTTCGATTTGATGAAGCAGTCAAAGAATTTGGCTTTATTAAAAATGAAGATGAACCTTGTGTATATAAGAAGGTTAGTGGGAGTCACATTGTATTTCTAGTATTATATGTTGATGACATATTAATTATTGGGAATGACATTCCTTCCTTACAGGCTGTAAAAACATGGTTAGGAAAATATTTCTCCATGAAAGATTTGGGCGATGCTGCCTATATTTTAGGTATCAAAATCTATAGAGATAGATCGAGAAAAATGCTCGGCCTAAGTCAAAGTACATATATTGATAAAGTGTTGAAACGGTTCAACATGCAAGAGGCGAAAAGAGGAAATTTACCCGTGACTCATGGTATAAAGATCTCTAAGGCCCAATGTCCTAAATCACAAGATGATGAGGAGCGTATGAGAAAGATCCCTTATGCTTCGGCAATTGGATCTATCATGTATGCAATGATATGTACTCGTCCGGATGTCTCGTATGCTTTGAGCATGACGACCAGATACCAGTCGAATCCAGGTGAAGGTCACTGGACAGCAGTCAAGAATATCCTCAAGTACCTGAAAAGGACTAAGGATTCATTCTTGGTATATGGATGTGAAGACGAACTGGCAGTAAAGGGTTACACAGATGCTAGTTTCCAAACTGACAATGATGACTATAAGTCTCAGTCAGGTTTTGTGTTTTGCCTTAATAGTGGTGCTGTTAGCTGGAAAAGTTCAAAGCAAGAGACAGTCGCTGATTCTACAACAGAGGCTGAGTATATTGCTGCTTCTAGTGCAGCCAAGGAGGCTGTATGGATTAAAAAGTTCATCACTGAACTTGGTGTTGTTCCAACCATTGTTGATCCGGTTGCTCTATACTGTGATAATAATGGAGCCATTGCACAGGCTAAGGAACCCAGATCTCACCAACGATCCAAGCATATACTTAGGCGGTACCATCTCATCCGTGAAATCATTGACAGAGGAGATGTACATATAGGAAGAGTGCCAACAGATGATAATGTTGCAGATCCACTGACCAAGGCTTTGTCGCAGCAGAAGCACGACGGTCACATTAGTTCCATGGGTATTAGATACATGAGTGATTGGCTCTAGTGCAAGTGGGAGACTGTTAGAGTTTATGCCCTAGAGGCCAATTATTTGATGTAATTGCTTAACATTTGATATTATTGTTGATTGAATAAATAAATGATTTTATTATGGTTTTAATTACTGCGTAATATAATTGTTAACATAATAAAATTCCTTAGAATAGTGATACAAATTATATAGTTTCAAGTATGTGACTTGAACATGAGATTATATAATTATAATTAGTATCATTGTTCTTAAATGTCCCTAGTCGAGTATCATTGTTGATGGGACAACAATGATGCATTGAGACTAGTATGTGGATTGACTGATGACCAAATCTCATTGGTCATAAATATATGAGATATTAAGTCAATGCATAGGTACATGTTAGAGAACAATGTACTGGACAGACCCACCATGAGAATTCTATATGGAGCATTATGCGAAGTGTCATTAGTAATTCTCATAGTGACAATGATGTAATGGTCCTCCGACCTGAAACCGCTATATTACTACACGAGAATATATGTACTTTGATATCATCAAATGTCACCTTTAATAGGGTGGACTATAAAGGTGATTATTGGGTTCATTATGAATCGTGTGAGTAATATGAGTGATCTAGATGGAATTTAACCATCCTATATTTTATAGGTGATATCCATAGGCCTCTTGATTGAGTAGGACTATGAAATGCATGGCCATGCTCAAATAGTGATTTGTTTCATATAGTCTACTCATTGATCAAGAAAACTCAGATTAAATTGTGAAGAGTATGACACATTCCATGACTCGAGTTTAATCTAGGATATTAAGGTTAAAAGGATTAAATTACATTGAAACATTGGTCACGAAAAGGTTGCATCGAATCATCGATCTTATTATTACTTGGGTAGCAATGATGCATTACTAGATGCCGCTCACTGTTTATAACTTTATAATATGATTTTAAGGTTATTGCCAACGTAATAATAACCTATAGGGTCACACACAAAGAACGTAATTAAAAGGAAATTAATTTAAATTGTAAAGATTTAAATATGCCAATATGATTGATATAATTTTAAATTACGAATTTAAATTAATAGGATAATTTATATATAGGTATATTAATTAAGTAAGACTTAATTAAGATATATATAAATTCGGATTTTAATAATATTAGGTTTTGATTAATTCCTCCTGACTGCTATATATATGATGTATATCAGACTTTAGGTTTTTAACGTCAAAAACAAAACCCTAGCCGCTCTTAGAGAGAGACTAGAGAAAACAGTTCCGAAAATCCTCATCCTTGGTGGCTAGTACCGCGATTCCTTCTTCTGTAGATCGTAAGACGATTCGCGGAGCGTTCGTGTGGATACCGTAGAGACGCAGTCGGTTTGTATTGCGTTGGAGATTCGAGGCGCAGTCGATTTCAGACTCTCGTTATCATATTCGGTATAATCTCTAAACCTCTTAATTAATTGATTTTTCGCATGGATCCTGTTTTAGGGTTTCGGAAATTGCTTTAAAATTTTAATTTCCGCTGTGCGTTTCTGTGCCGAAACCCTACAATAAGACTATGGACCTTCTTCTCGTACTTAGGGGGATCAGCCCTTAGTACCATACTGTGCACAATATCTTAACGCTAACGCATAAGTGAATCCCTTTTTCAGGGTTGTTCATCTCAGTTTGACATTCGAGTCCGCACCAAAGGAAGTTTAGTTTGGATAATACAATAAGGGTTCTGAAATTTAGAACGTTCATCAACTAAGGACTAGCTGAATCATTAAGATTCACTAGTCTAAAAAGGTTCAACAATAATGATATTCGATTTGAATAATAATCTCAAATGTATACAATAGAACAATTATTGTATAATTGAATCATGCTTTGAAAGATAATCAATCTTTAGTATAATACTCGAACTTGAATAATAACAAGGATAATTTATTCAAGGTAAATAATAAACTTGAACAATAATGACAATTAGGGTTAGGGAAACTTGCTCAACATAAAAGTAACGTTTAAGTTTAAATAAACTTGCTCAATAGAATGGAGTTAGGGATAGGATACTTGCCTCGTGCGTAGATTACACTTTAACTAAGCACGTTCTTTGAATTAAATCCTACATACCATTCACATACACAATACCAGTTAATTATTAACTAATCAACATAAACTCATTCTCGTTGTCTACTTTAATTATTGACTATACTTAGTCAATTTATCACATTTACTGCCACATAATACCACTTCATGAATAATAATCTAATTATGTAATCAATAATTTAATCCACATGTAATTATGTTATTTACATGTTATACAACTATTTTATCATCACATTATTCTTCTAACATGTTTACATGTTCATTACAATAATCCACTAACACATTGTTAGACTTAAAAATTTTAAAAATACATTTCTGAATTTTCTGGGGAGTGGCGCTGCGGCGCCACTATTGAACTGGCCCTTGGCGCTGCGGCGCCATGGCGCTGCGGCGTCATGGCGCTGCGCCGGGCCTCAGGCGATGCGGCGCGGTGGCGCTGCGGCACGGGAAATGAACAGGCAGTCGGCGCTGCGGCGCGGCGTACCAGGCACAGAAATTGCAGTTCGCGAAAATCGCAGAACTTGCCAATTTCTCCCAATTTCTTAAAGTTCTACTCGAAATTAAACATACCCATATGCTATAATTTATATATAATCATTACCCAACATATATAAAGTTATTTTAACCATTTAAAACACTTAATCACAGAATTAAATCATGTAAATTTGGACTGTTATTGATGTTCTTGAAGTTTTTGAACAAAACACATAATTTAGCCGTACGAATTCGTTATAACACCGAATCCGTTTGTTTAAGGCTTGATCTCTTCGTATTAACATGCTCAATAATATAAGGGTGTAAAATTTATGGATAATATATAATCAATACATCAATTATCACATATAAGGCCATATGGCCATATCACGTACTCTGTTTATTTTGAAAAACATACGTACGACATGCTTTCATGAAACTGATCACATGGCTGACATGGTATATATAATTAAACACTATTTGATACATATTAACCCATATATAAACTTATAATCATCTCATATCTCCCAAATACAGAGATTTACAGAAAAAATGTGAAAGCCATTTTATGAAAACTTAAAAGACGTAAAATAAGAATTTGGGAAGAAGAAGATTACCCTGTAGAATATAATTAATGAAGAGTGATTCCAAATGACCCTTTTACAAAAACCTGTTGATTACACACTCAAACTTTTCTCTCAAATTTCTCAATCTTTTCTCTCTGATAGCTTTCTAGACTTAGGCAAAATAATGAAAAGAAAAGAGAACGTCGTAATAAGGAAAAGGTCTGACGCGCGTTGGTGGTCAGTTACCCAGTCATGGGTAACTGCCCTCAACTTCCCATAGTGCCATGTTTGGCTAGCAAGAGAATAATTCAAAATCATTTAATTTAATAAAACCTTTATAATATAGTTTAATTCATGTCACACTCTTATAAAATGAATCCCATATTTTATTTAATTTTCTTGAAATAAAATATAATAATTTATCATAATTTTACATAGTCACATAATTAAATATCTCATTAATAAATTATGTCAATTTATTAAATATCTAATTAATAATTACATTAATTAAAGTAACATCATGCTTAATTAAATTATTTCATTTAATTCAATAAGCTCACATAATCACATACTTGAATAATAAAAATTTTCTACATTAATTTAATAAATACAACACATATAACTAGATTAATCTACCACAATTGCATCACTTAATTATTAAATCTAATAATTAAATCATCAAAAATATTTATTTAACTCAATAAATATTAAAATTAATTTACAAAATTCTCGTTCGTCACATCTTTCCCCCCTTAAAAGGATTCTGCCCCCAGAATCACGACTCAATAATTTCGACCCGTTACATTCTCCCCCCCTTACAAAGATTCTGTCCCCAGAATCGCATACACATAATTAAGTAAATAAGTGAGGGTAGTTCTTCAACATATTCTCTTCGAGTTCCCACGTAGCTTCTTCAGCGTTGTGGTTCCTCCAAATTACCTTAACAGAAGGTATTACTTTATTTCTCAAAACTTGTTCTTTTCGGTCGACAATTTGGACAGGAATTTCTTCATAAGACAAGTCTTTCTCAAAGTGCAGGGGTTCGTATTCAATTACATGCTTGTAATCAGGCTTGTAAGGTCGTAACACAGAAACATGGAAGACGTTGTGGATATTCTCGAGTGCTGGAGGTAAGGCTACCTCGTACGCAACTTCTCCAATTCTTCGCAGTACCTCAAAGCGTCCAATAAATCTTGGGCTCAATTTTCCTTTCTTTTTGAACCTGATCTTTCCCTTCCAGGACCAGTCGTGCTCGGATCACTTTGACTATTTTTGTCATCTGCTGTACCAATTCTGGCCCTAGCAATTGTCTTTCACCAACTTCATCCCAATAAAGCGGAGTTCTACACTTTCTGCCATATGACGCTTCGTAAGGCGGCATGCCAATACTAGCGTGGTAACTGTTGTTGTAGCCGAACTCTACCAACGGTAGGTGATCATCCCAATTTCCTTTGAAGTCCATTACACAGGCTCGTAACATATCTTCCAATGTTTGAATCGTTCATTCGCTCTGTCCGTCTGTTTGAGGGTGGTAAGCTGTACTCATTCGCAGTTGTGTACCCATGCATTCCTGAAGACGTTTCCAGAAATTTGATGTGAAGCGCGGATCCCTATCGAAAACAATAGACACCGGCACTCCGTGCCTCGAAACAATCTCTTTCACATATAGTCTTGCCAACTGATCTAAGTTAAATCTAATTTTGATAGGAAGGAAGTGCACGGATTTCGTCAGTCGGTCAACGATAACCCATACTGCGTCGTAGCCTTTCTGAGTCGTCGGAAGGCCAACCACGAAGTCCATCGTAATATGTTCCCATTTCTATTCTGGGATCTCCAACGGTTGTAGCAATCCAGTCGGTCTCTGATGTTCTGCTTTAACTTTCTGACATGTCAGGCATTTGGCAATACATTCTACAACATCACGTTTCAAATTCGGCCACCAGAAATGTTGTCGAAGATCATGGTACATTTTTGTACTACCAGGGTGAATCGAATATCTTGAACTATGAGCCTCACTCAAAATTTCTTCCTTAATTTCTTGTACTGGCGGAACCCAAATTCTGCTTTCAAATCTCAATATTCCTTCCTTATCCATCTTAAATCTTGGTTCGGTTCCATCAGATATCTTCTTTGTCACCTTTTTGCATTCATCATTCTGAAGCTAAGCCTCCTTCAATTTATCTAGTAGGGTTGTACCAGATTGCATATGAAATAGCTTCTCATCAATCTCCATTGGATACTTCACTTCCAACTCCAATTTCTCCATTTCTGTGATTAGTTCCTCCTGAGCAGTCAACATCATCAATTTCTCACGACCCTTTCTACTTAAGGCATCGGCAACCACATTAGCCTTACCCCGGATGGTATAAAATCTCACAATCATAATCCTTGATTAATTCCAACCATCTTCTTTGACGCATATTCAAATCTTTCTGTGTAAAAATATATTTTAGACTCTTGTGGTCCATATATATTTCGCACTTCTCCCCGTATAGATAGTGCCTCCAAACTTTTAAAGCAAAAACAACTGCAGCTAACTCCAAATCATGGGTTGGGTAACCCTTCTCGTAATCCTTCAACTACCGTGATGCATACGCAATGACTTTGCCGTTTTGCATCAGCACACAGCCAAGTCCTTTATGCGACGCATCGCTAAAAACAACAAAATTTCCTGTATCATCCGGAAGAGATAACACATGCGATGTACTCAACCTCTTCTTTAATTCTTGAAAACTCTCCTCACACTTCTCCGTCCAAACAAATTTCACAGCTTTTCGAGTTAAATTTGTTAACGGAGTTGCGATCTTAGAAAAATCTTGTATGAATCTTCTATAATATCCTGCTAATCCAAGAAAACTTCTTACTTCTGACGGTATTTTCGGCTGATCCCAGTTAATCACAGCTTCTACTTTGGATGGATCTACCGAAATTCCATCTTTATCGATTACGTGACCAAGAAATTGTACTCTCTCGATCCAGAATTCGAATTTCGAAAATTTAGTATACAACTTCTCCCTTCTCAATACTTCCAACGTTAACCTCAAGTGTTCTTCATGTTCCTCTTTGGTTTTGGAATATACCAAAATGTCGTCTATAAATACCACCACGAATTTGTCCAAAAACAGCTTGAATACACCATTCATTAGTCCCATAAATGCTGCAGGAGCATTCGTAAGACCAAACGACATTACTAAAAACTCATAATGACCATATCGCATTCGGAACGCTGTCTTCGGTACATCCTCTGGCCTCACCTTCAGTTGGTGATAACCACTCCTCAAGTCAATCTTGGAAAAGTATTTTGCTCCCTTCAATTGATCAAACAGATCATCGATCCTCGGTAATGGATATCTGTTCTTAATCGTGACCTTATTTAATTCTCTGTAGTTAATGCAGAGCCTCATCGATCCGTCCTTCTTTTTCACGAACAACACCGGCGCTCCCCACGGCGATACGCTCGGTTGAATGTACTTTTTGTCCAACAATTCTTGTAGTTGTACCATTAATTCCTTCATCTCTACTGGCGCCATTCGGTATGGTGCCTTCGATATTGGAGCAGTTCCGGGCGCCAAATCAATCACAAAGTACTTCTCTATCTGGAGGAAGTCCTGGCAAATCGTCTGGAAATATATCGACGAAGTCCTTCACAATCGGTATCTCCTCTACCTTCGGGTTCTCTTTTCGACTGTCAACTATGTAAGCTAAATATCCTACACAGCCTTGTCTTAATAACTTCCTGGCCTGCAACATCGTCAGACAACTCGCTTGTCTAGGTGACTGGCTACCATAAAACACAACCTTTGACGGAGTCATAAGGTTAATACGCTTCTTTTGGCAGTCAATTACAACCCCATAATTGGATAGCCAATCCATACCCAATATAACGTCGAATTCCCCGAATCGAATAGGGATAAGATCTACGTTCATTATATTACCCTTAATATCCACTCTACAATTCTTATACACATGCTTAACAGGAATTATCTCTCTATTCGCAATTTCTATAATCATGGGATATTCCAATTCATCCTTAAGCAAATCTAAACTATTAGCAAAGTCATCGGATATAAAGGAACAAGTAGCACCCGAATCAAATAAAACGTAAGCATTAATTTCATTGATCGGAATGATACCTGACACCACATCACGAGACTGGATTGCATCCTGCACCGTCATATTGAAAGTTTTGGCGGTTGGTTGGTTTGTTGCAGGTGGTCCGGTGATGGTTAAGGTATTTCCACTACTATTTTCCCGGTTTCCTCCTTGTCCTGATCCTCCCGATCCCTTCTTGGGACAGTCTCTTGCTAAATGATCTTTCGAACCACAGTTGAAACAAGCACCCTTATTTGGGTTTGGAAAATTTGGTGCTATGTGGCCTTCCTGACCACAATTGTAGCACACTCTCTTTCCCTTCAAACAAACAACTAGATGTGCCTTGTCGCAAGTCGGACATGCTTCTATCTTCTTTTTCTGCCCTCCGTGTTGACTTCCAGCTGTCGAGTTATCCGTCCACTTCCTCTTCTGATTATTATTATTCCCAGTATTACTTCCACCAGTCTTGTTATTACCTTCATTCTCACTCTTTTTCTTTTTCTGTTCTTGGTTGTACTTAGTCACTGCATCACTTCCTCCTTCCGCGAGAATGACCTTTTCCAAAACTCCCGCAAATGTGTTAAGTTGAAACATTGATACCTTGCTGTATACCCAAGGCTTCAGTCCTTGTTCGAATCGTCTGGCTTTCCTCTCGTCAGTGTGTACTTGATACGGGGCAAACCTTGCCAACTCATCAAATTTAGCCGCGTATTCAGGCACGCTCATGTTTCCCTGTTTCAGTTCAAGAAATTGCACCTCCATCTGATTCTGCGAACTAGCTGGGAAATACATTTCGAAAAAACATCTCTTTGAATCTCTCCCACGTAATTACACCTTCACCTCCTCGCATCTTGTTTGCCTGCCACCAGTAGCTAGCCTCATACTTCAGCATAAATGTCGCAAAAACGGTCTTCTAATCTTCTCGAACCCTAGCAACGTCGAAAACCTTCTCCATTTCCATCACCCACGTTTGAGCCTCGATCGGGTTTCTGGAACCTTTGAACTCTGGCGGTCCCACCGCCTTAAAATCTTTAAACGTTGTGCTAGGTGGAGCTTGCGGTTGGTTATTCATGACTCCAGTTAGTAAATTAACTAGCTGTTGAACTGGATTAACGTTGGCATTATTGTTATTATTGGTTGACCCTTCTTGAGCCGGTTGACGTTGTTGTCTTCTCCTTGGAGGCATTTTTCTATTAAATAAACGTTTATTAGAACTTTATTTATTTCTCTACATAGTTAAGACATTACTCAACAATTTAACATATCACTTAACACATCATCTCAAACAACTTGATATCTTTTCATTCAAATAAAAAGTTTTAACATTAAACTATAGCATACTGCTATTTACATAATCTATCCTGGAATAAAGAATCCACATGATTTAAAACATTCAAATATTAGCATATTCCTTAGTTCATAAACACATCGGAATTTACATAAAACTATATAAGTCTTTCACATAAATAAACAGATTCTATTCCTGTCTTCCAAGGTGCTCAATAGCCTTACCACGCTCCTCATTCATGATACGAGACATCGTCCTGCGATCCAAAATATACGATGGAAGTCCTTCAAACTGGATGGGGTACCTTAACACTCGCTCTTGAACCTCATCCATCGCATGATTAAGTGTGGCATACGTGTCTTCAAGCTTTGCCTTCTTTGCACGACTATCATCTTCTGCACGATCAGCTCGATGTGATTCTCTTACCCATCCTTCCTCTGCTATTTTCATTCTTCCGGAGGTTTCCTTCAGTTCCTTCTTCAGCTTCTCTATCTCCTCGGTCTTATCTTCGGTTTGACCCTTCTCATGGACCAGATCCCACTCCACGTTTCCTAAACATGTATGAAGGGTCACAATCTCTCTATCCTTCTCCTCTAAAGTAGACTGCTGAACAGTCGCTCACTCAGTCAATTCCTGAACCTCATCTTGTAACTCCACGTTACGATCATATAGTGTGTCATACATCTCAGCATCAACAGTGTACCGTGGTAGCTCCTCTTCTTCTTCCTCCTCATCAAACTCCTCCTCAGGACCCTCCTCAGGATCAATCTCAGGTTCATGCTCCTGACCAACAACGGTAATCAATGGAGATGAAACCCTCTGCACCAGCTGCTCCCTAACGACATGAATGTCTCGGGGCTCCTCCTCAGTCGGTCCTACAAGTACACGAGATCCCTCCTCAGTAGGTACTATAGGTAAATGGGGTCCCCCCTCAACTTGACTAGCTTCTCCATCATTCGTCATCCTGACAACAAAATTTTAAGTTTTAGTTACTAAGTCATACTATCTAACGCATACTTAACACATAAACACATAATGTATTTTATTATCTTCAATGAATTACAAAAATTCATTTCTTAGAACTCGATAAGAGTTTTCAATTTCTATCTTCTTCTATAAGGCTACTACCTAAGGTTGTTTCCCCCACCTAAGGTTCATAACCTACAGCTTTGATACCAACCTGTGACACCCCCAAATCCGGGTACTTCGATTCCACGGGATTTGGTGTTCACTGTACAAGCATCATCTATCTATCTACCCATAAATAATATCAAACCATACAATAGATAGAAATCATAATAAAATCTCTTCCCTTAAGGGTTACATCAACTGAATCATAAATAAATCCCAGGTTACTCTAACCTTAAAATATCTGTGCGGAATTCTAAACAAATAAGTCTTAACATCAACATAACTCAAGTCTTAAACAAATACATCAGTTAATAAATAACAGGTCTTCATCATTTGCTAACTTTGCCCTTGCCCTTACTAGTGGAGGGTTCATCGCTTCTTTCATTCTTAACTGCAATGTTATTATTAAGCAAGAGTGAGCACAAATGCCCACAAGTATAAAAAAAATGAAACAACAGTATAATAACATGCGAATAAATCAAAGACGTCTGAATAAGAGCTCAACTTTTGAATCAAGAATGAATAACAAGAATCAAAAGAATACTGAGGGTCATAAGACCTTGAACTATGTCCTAGGTTAACAAGGGTTATACTTGAAACCTTTAACAGTCATAAGACTATGAACCTTCTTCTCGTACTTAGGGGGATCAGCCCTTAGTACCATACTGTGCACAATATCTTAACGCTAACGCATAAGTGAATCCCTTTTTCAGGGTTGTTCATCTTAGTTTGACATTCGAGTCCGCATCAAAGGAAGTTTGGTTTGGATAATACAATAAGGGTTCTAAAATTTAGAACGTTCATCAACTAAGGACTAGCTGAATCATTAAGATTCACTAGTTTAAAAAGGTTCAACAATAATGATATTCGATTTGAATAATAATCTCAAATGTATACAATAGAACAATTATGGTATAATTGAATCATGCTTTGAAAGATAATCAATCTTTAGTATAATACTTGAACTTGAATAATAACAAGGATAATTTATTCAAGGTAAATAATAAACTTGAACAATAATGACAAGTAGGGTTAGGGAAACTTGCTCAACATAAAAGTAACGTTTAAGTTTAAATAAACTTGCTCAATAGAATGGAGTTAGGGATATGATACTTGCCTCGTGCGTAGATTACACTTTAACTAAGCACGTTCTTTGAATTAAATCCTACAAACCATTCATATACACAATACCAGTTAATTATTAACTAATCAACATAAACTCATGCTCGTTGTCTACTTTAATTATTGACTATACTTAGTCAATTTATCACATTTACTGCCACATAATATCACTTCATGAATAATAATCTAATTATGTAATCAATAATTTAATCCACATGTAATTATGTTATTTACATGTTATACAACTATTTTATCATCACATTATTTTTCTAACATGTTTACATGTTCATTACAATAATCCACTAACACATTGTTAGACTTAAACATTTTAAAAATACATTTCTGAATTTTCTGGGGAGTGGCGCTGCGGCGCCACTATTGAACTGGCCCTTGGCGCTGCGGCGCCATGGCGCTGCGGCCGGGCCTCAGGCGATGCGGCGCGGTGGCGCTGTGGCGCGGAAAATGAACAGGCAGCCGGCGCTGCGGCGCGGCGTACCAGGTACAGAAATGGCAGTTCGCGAAAATCGCAGAACTTGCCAATTTCTCCCAATTTCTTAAAGTTCTACTCGAAATTAAACATACCCATATGCTATAATTTATATATAATCATTACCCAACATATATAAAATGATTTTAACCATTTAAAACACTTAATCACAGAATTAAATCATGTAAATTTGGACTGTTATTGATGTTCTTGAAGTTTTTGAACAAAACACATAATTTAGCCGTACGGATTCGTTATAACACCGAATCCGTTCGTTTAAGGCTTTATCTCTTCGTATTAACATGCTCAATAATATAAGGGTGTAAAATTTATGGATAATATATAATCAATACATCAATTATCACATATAAGGCCATATGGCCATATCACGTACTCTGTTTATTTTGAAAAACATACGTACGACATGCTTTCATGAAACTGATCACATGGCTTACATGGTATATATAATTAAACACTATTTGATACATATTAACCCATATATAAACTTATAATCATCTCATATCTCCCAAATACAGAGATTTACAGAAAAAATGTTAAAGCCATTTTATGAAAACTTAAAAGACGTAAAATAAGAATTTGGGAAGAAGAAGATTACCCTGTAGAATATAATTAATGAAGAGTGATTCCAAATGACCCTTTTACAAAAACCTGTTGATTACACACTCAAACTTTTCTCTCAAATTTCTCAATCTTTTCTCTCTGATAGCTTTCTAGACTTAGGCAAAATAATGAAAAGAAAAGAGAACGTCGTAATAAGGAAAAGGTCTGACACGCGTTGGTGGTCAGTTATCCAGTCATGGGTAACTGCCCTCAACTTCCCATAGTGCCATGTTTGGCTAGTAAGAGAATAATTCAAAACCATTTAATTTAATATAACCTTTATAATAGAGTTTAATTCATGTCACACTCTTATAAAATGAATCCCATATTTTATTTAATTTTCTTGAAATAAAATATAATAATTTATCATAATTTTACATAGTCACATAATTAAATATCTCATTAATAAATAATATCAATTTATTAAATCTCTAATTAATAATTACATTAATTAAAGTAACATCATGCTTAATTAAATTATTTTATTTAATTCAATAAGCTCACATAATCACATACTTGAATAATAAAAATTCTCTACATTAATTTAATAAATGCAACACATATAACTAGATTAATCTACCACAATTGCATCACTTAATTATTAAATCTAATAATTAAATCATCGAAAATATTTATTTAACTCAATAAATATTAAAATTAATTTACAAAATTCTAGTTCGTCACATCGTGTTATCACGGAAGTCAGGGGGTGCCTAACACATTCTCTCCACTTAATCAAGCCCCCGGACCCTAAAGAATTTCAATTTTACAGACCAGTTAGATAGTGTCACATCACTAGGTCTTTGTGCAAACCCTTTCTCGGTTAAGTTGGTGCAACAATTTAAAAATACCAACTGGAGACTCTTACAGTCAAATAGTCGACATATATATGTCGGGAACTTGTTTCTTCAAACAAATCTCACCTAACATGAGAACACCGAAAGACAAGCATAAAAAGGGACAAATAAAAATCTCGTTGTCGATAATATGAAAATGTTCTGTTTATACATGAACCAATATTATTAAGTATGTGCTAATAATTCTAGCAAGACAGAATGTGTATGAAAAAAGTAGAAGAAAGAAAGTATTTCAAAGTGAATGTGACTAATGTTTTAAAATTATAGGAATATAAGTATTCCTATTATTCAAGCTGCTTCATAACCTTTGTTCAGTTGTTGAAGTTTTAAAAGAATGTTTAAATTCTTGAAGTTGATTATTCAACTGTTATGACTTGCTGAGCAATTGAATGCTCACACTTACTTTAAACAAAAATATTTTCAGCGAACGATGTTAGAAAGAACTTAAGGATCCCGTAAAGACCAAGTTGACCGGTATCCAAATGAGGTGTCATTCAATATATGAATGAGCATGAAGATCAAACTAATACTTGTAATGTAGAATAGTTTAATTAAACTATAGACTACTTTAATGAACTGCTATGTGTCCTTGGTGGCGGGTGAAAGTCATTCTTGTAAGATGTAAAGAATAATGTAATTATCATTATTTATAATGAAATAGGTTATAAGGTATTAGAACTTGGGATTTGAGAATGTTTGTTGTTATATTTAGCTATATAATTATGTATGTTTGGAGAGAGATGTGACCGTGATGTATGGAATTCGGGTGTGAAAATAGACCGAATTTCGAGACATTACAATAATTGAGAAATATAGTAGAAATAATGAGAAGCTTAAGTTAAGCTTATGTAACACGCCTAGTGTGGCCTAATGAAGGTTAAGAAACTCATTAATTAAAATTAGTGAAGGAATAAATTAATAAAAGGATGGACTAGTTATAATTATTTCATTTAAGTAATTATTATGGATAATTTAATTGGTAGTATGAACTCAGTGAAATCAAATGATGAAATATGGAGTGGATTGAATAGTGACAATGAATTACTTTCCACCAAACCTCTATGAACCATCATCATCTTCTTCTTCTTGCTGAAGATAAATGGTGGACAAAAGCTTTGTATGGGTATTAGTTTTCCTATAAATTGAGACATTTTCTCCTCACAATCTGTTTGATAAATCTTCTTATAAGTTCCATATAGAGAGTGTGTTGTTGAGAATTGAGATCAATCCGAAGTTAAGAATCAAGGAGTATTAATTTAAGCATTCAAGAAGGTAATGTTAATATATGTATTCTTAATTTCAAGTTTTACAAATTCTTATAATTAACATAAAGTACTTGTTAATTAGTTTGGCAATTAATGCCTTTATGTTGTCTGAGTTTCATGTGTGATGTGGAGTCCTTATGGTTGGTCTGGACATGCTTATTTGAAAGAAATTCATGTAATGGTTTGAACTTTGCCGAAGCAGAGCCATTCCTGGAGTTATCCAGGAAGGGCGCAGATGCGCCCGTCCTACAATTCAACACGGTGTAGTTATGTCGTGCACAGGATAAAATACTGCTTTTTGTTGTAATGTGATCCTTCTAGCATGTTATTTTGACTTAGTTATGCATGAAAATGGGTCTGACATGTGGTCGAGAGTCCTTTTTATACCATGAGTTTCTTAGTTGCTTTAAAGGTATATTTTCTAAAAGTAACTTAGAGTTTTGAAAATGAACTTTGATGGAACTTATGATATTTTATTTATGACTTTTAACATATACATATTGCTGAGTTATGTGAACAAATGAGCATGAAAGGTAGTTTAAAGTTGCTTTACTTGCTTTAGCTTTGAGTTAGAACGACTTTTAAAGAATAGTTGAAAGATTTGGAACTAATATCCATGAATATCGTGTTGGTCATATTGTAACAACCCGATCTTTTCTATATAAATAAATAATAAATTTTGCGTATAATTTTTTTTTATTATTATTTTAAAGATGAGGATTTGTACAAGATAATGTGTATATATATTTATGTGGTAAATAAAAATATATTTATTACATAAATGTTTACAAATAATTTTATTTTAGAATTATTGATTTTTATAAAGTATATTCTTATAATAATTAATTATAGTAGAAATGTTTTTATTAATTATTTTCCATGAAAATATATTACATATTTTTTAAATAATATATGAAATTATTTTTAGAATAATTATGATAATTATTCTATTATATGAATTTTAGTACATATTATTAAGTTAAGTATTTTACTTTAATTATTAAGGTTAACTATGGAAGAATAAATCAGATATGGAATCCAAACTCTAATTTTAGATTTTTATCAAAGAATTAGAATAATAATATAATATTAATTATATTTTGATTTTTCAGTGCTATAAATATGTACAGTATGTACATATTGCTAATGGTTGGTCAATTATGGTGTATAATATCAAAACCCTAGCATTAATTTATTTAACCCTATTTTTAAATATAAATGGAAAATTCAAGACTGTTATATAACTGTGGTATATGATTTATATTGTGTATTAAATAATTAATTAGGTAAGCCCTAATTAAAATGTAGAAACCCTAATTAATATTTAGAAAACCCCTAATTATAAAACCCTAACTTGAAACCTAAATTGGAGTTTGTGATCAGTCAGAAATTGTGTTAATGTGATTAATATCATGTATAGTAGGTTTTATTGCTAATTATAGAAAATCTATTTAGTATTTTAAAACCCTAATTAACATTTTGATATATTAATATTTAGAAACCCTAATTTCTTTATTAGGTAACCCTAATTAGTAATTATAAAATTTAATTACTAAGTGTAAACCCTAATTGCTAAATTAGCAAACAATAATTATTATATTTTAATCCTAATGTTCCTGTATAAAGTAATTAAAAAACTAATTTAATTAAGAAAACCCTAATTTCCATTTTAGATACTTAATTTTTTTTTGTGCAAACACTAAATTCGAATCCTACATGTGATTTGTGCTAAACCTTAGGGTTAAACCCTAAGGGTCAAACCCTAAGAGTTTGCCAAATGACAAGAATGCCATTAAATTGAAAAATCAAAAGACCAAATTAATCCTTTTATTATTGAAGTCTAACAAGTAGATTTTGACAATATAAGGAGTTGGTGACCTAATGCAACAACTCTCTTGACTTAAAATGCCAGCAAACTAAGTAACCTCAGCCAATTCATGTATCTACCATCATATATATATATATATATATATATATATAGATTGGAGAGAGAAAATATCAAATGTTAACTTACTTTTTGCACAAACACTCAACTCATCTCTCTCAAGCTCTCACCTCCGAAATTTCTTAGCATTTCAGTTCACAAACCAAGCCCCATGAACACCATAACCAAATCAGAAGCCTAAAATAAAAGATTGTTCCTAAGAGGTATAAAACCCTAAGCTACAATCTGTCCATCTATGTGTTGTTAGATGTTGTTTTTTGTGTGTTAAATATGTTGTTTGTAGTGTATAACGATGATCAGGGTTGCTAGATGATAGATCCATTGTAGCGCCCCCAAATCCTAGTATCTTCCAACCCGACAGATGGTGCTATACTGTACAACATTTATACATTCATCCAATTGAATAGTCTCAAAGAACGAATATAACTTCTATATATTAAAGTAATATTTACAATTTCCCAGGTTCTATACCCATTACAAAGGTTCTTTGTCATAATATCAGTTACATTACAACAATAGACCTATACTATTACAAGACAGCTTAACAATCTGCCTTAGCTTTTCCTTTATCCCATTTTGATCCTTCGGGACGTTCAGTCTTAGCTACATTCATATGGTTAAAGCAAGAGTGAGCATGGCTAGCTCAACAAGTATAACAATTCAATAACAGCATGCTTGGCACATATGAATCGTATATCTTCAATAACTAAACAGTAGTTAAGAAGTAATATTGATAATTCAAAATAGCACTTCATCTTTTCTTTCAAAATGTGTTATAATAACAACAAGATTTAGTAACACATTCACCCCGGTCAGAGACCTTGAGTATTCCATCTTTATTTGAAAAAGGAGAACCCGGAACGAATTTCGTAAGCCCGATATTACTTACGAGCACTTCTAGGTGATCAACCTATTGTACTCTATGTTGATCAACACTACATCCATTAAACGTATGTACGTTTAATCATTTGGCAACCTCACGTGCCTGTCGTTTTACCGACAAAACATTTGTTTAACATTTCAATCTTCTTTTGAAAACCATATCAAGTAGTTGACAAAAGACAGCAACATTTGATAATACAAGAGTAGATTATCAAGTTTAGCCAAAGGAATTGGCTTTAATCTCAACATACCTCAATCCATGCGAAAGAATACATGAATCTTAAACTTGTTCAGATTGAACTGAGACAAGAGTTAGAATACTTGCCTTTAGCGTCTGCTACCGTATATTAACTTTATGTTTAAGTCTTTCAAGTCCCTACAGTACATGATCACATAATGCCTTACATTAGGTCACATATAATGAAGTATGTATACGACTATATCTTACCTTTCTTCTCAATCTAATTGTGTATTAGATTCAGTTACTATTCGTTCCGGTTTATCATTACCATTGCATTTACCCCTGACTAGGATATCTTAACCTTTACATTACATTCCTTAAGGTTTAACAAAGTTTAATAATGTTACATTATCTTCCTTAAGTTATGTTTACTTTCCATCAATTTAGGTTTTCTTTTCTTTGTACATAGAAACCTTTCTTTCTATCTTTGTTCTGAGACTGGCGCTACGGCACCGGTCCTATACTTACTTCTCGCGCTGCGGCGCGAGCCTTATCCTAGCATGTCCCGGACTTGGCGCTGGGGCACGAGTCCTTATGTAATTGGCCGCGCTGCAGCGCCACTCTCCAGAAGGTCTTGTACTGTGCATGGCGCTGGGGAGCCGGTCATTTTCCTGGGGTTGGCGCCGCGACGCCAACTCTGTGCACCAGAAAAAAATTTCAGTTTTGAAATTTTGTGAACTTCCCGGACGCATAACTTCTTCGTTATAAGTCCGAATTGGCTCGTTCAAAAGCCTACGGTTCAAAAATTATGTAATCTACATGATCATTCAAGAATTTTATCTATTTGACTTTGTTTGCTAAAAATTCACCTATTGGTTCATTTTTAACAAAAACGATAAACGTTCGTGAACGTTCAACGCTCGTTTCTTCGTTCTAAGTCGGAATCCGGTCATTTTCGAGTCCGCAACTCTTAAATACCAAATATGACTTAACTCCATTGTAAAGCAATAATTCCGTGATCAAACACAAAATTTGACTTCCATTCCGAGAATTTTACGAATTCGACGATTGTCGTCCAATCGTGCAATTTCTGCCAAATCTTCCTTCTTATGATTTGTTCAACATTACAAATGACGTCCATTCATTATGTGAACATCTCAACCTACTTCTTACAACAAATTATTATCATAGTTGGGTTTTGAACTTATTCTTACATGAGTTTATGACTTATTAAGGTATAACCTACTCATAACTCAATTGTTCATAACTTATGATAATTAAAGTCTTTTAATCATCATATTTATATGTTCTCAACATATAGCTTCATTTATGTATACATGATACATATGCATACAAGTTCTTTTACTTTCATTTTACTAACCTCATTACAAATTTCTTATTTTCATCCTTAACATTTAAGGTTAACTTATAATAAGTTTATAACTTTTATAAGTTCAAATGACTTATTGCCAACTTAATTGGCTTAACTTCATTACTTACTTATTCATGTTCCTTAATCCAACTTTTCTTATCATCCTATCATGATTGAAATAGAAGATAATTGGAAAGAAGTCTTACTCTTTGTTGTCTTGGCAAGTAGCTTGCTTATTCTTCTTGGCTTATGGAAATGACTTATTGCTAGCTTATTCTCTCTAACACTTAAGCACTTTAGAAGTGTTGGATTATTTGAACAACCACAAATGGCTTGCAAGCTCTTCTATTTATAGACTTTCCAAAGTTAGGGTAGTTTAGTCATTAAAACATCCCACCTCCTTTAAGCCACCTCATTACTATTCATTACTTGGCTTGCACAACATTAATCCTACACTTGGTCAATAATTCCAAGTCTTGGGCATTACTTCTACTTGATCATCACATCACTTATCTTGGTCACCACTTATCTTGGTCACCACACATACTTGGTCATTACTTCACTTGGTTACTACATTTACCATTTTAATATGGTTTTGCTCCATGGGCCAACAAATCCATGGATTCTAATTTGGGCTTGGATTAATTAAATCATTTGGCTTTGAATTAATAAACACTAACTTGTTCATTAATCAATTATTGGACCTCTTCCTTTAATTCACTTGGACTTATATTAATTCTTGTCAATCTTTCCAAGTCCATTAACATTTCTTAATACATATACATATAGTTTATATATTATTTTCGTATTCTAATTCATATAGAATTTATATACGATATTTCATCCTTCATACCAACTCGTATAATACTTTGTATTATACTCATTTCTATTTCTTTGTACAATACATAAGTATCATACCATTATTACATATTCATTACTATTTTGCCTTCCTTAACGTTTATAAATTAAGTCCACAAGCGAAATATAGTTTTTTTTCATAACTAGATTTTTATTACATAATCCATCTCACCTTATTATATCCAAAATTATATCCCGAGCAAATACCGATGAATAGTGTTTTTCGAAAAATTTCTCAGAAAACTTTTATTTTCGTCTTGGAAATTCAAACACTTTAATTTATCCACGTAGCTCAAATACTACGACATTCCAACGTCACTAGGTTATATAACGACAACCATATTGATAACACATAGCATAAGGTTTTATTATTATTTAAATTAATAAAATCATTTTATAATAAGATCCGAATTTCTCGGTCGTTACATTCTTCCCCCCTTATAAAGATTTTGTCCCCAGAATCTCGTCTTACTTTAATCAAATAGATGAGGAAAACTTTTCTTCGTCTTTTCTTCTAGTTCCCACATTGCTTCTTCAGCATCGTGGTTCCTCCATAATACCTTCACTGATGGTATTACCTTATTCCTCAGAACTTGTTCCTTTATATCAATGATTTGCATCAACAACTCTTCATACGTTAAATCTTTCTCGATATGAACTGGCTCATACTCGATTACATGTTTATAGTTCGGTTTATATGGACGTAATACAGATACGTGAAACACGTTATGTATCCGCTCTAGATCTGGAGGTAATGCTATCATATATGCTACCTCTCCCACCCGTTTTAACACCTCAAAAGGTCCTATAATCCTTGGACTTAACTTTCCTTTCTTTCCAAAACGTATCTTTCCTTTCCAGGGAGATACTTTTAGAAACACATACGAACCCACTTCAAACTCTTGACTTAGTCTATGTGAGTCCGCATACTTTTTCTGTCTGCCCTGAGCTGTGACGAGACGCATCCGAATTAACTTTACCACCTCCGCTGTTTGCTGCACCAATTCTGGTCCTAGCATACGGCGTTCTCCTACCTCATCCCAACACAAAGGTGTTCTGCATTTTCTCCCATACAGAGCTTCATAAGGCGGCATACCTATGCTTGCATGATAACTATTGTTATACGCAAACTCTACTAGTGGTAGGTGATCATCCCAACTACCTTTGAAATCCATGACGCAAGACCTCAACATGTCTTCTAACGTCTGAATTGTTCTCTCGCTCTGCCCATCAGTCTAAGGATTATAAGCCGTGCTTAACTTCAGCTGTGTTCTTAACTGCTCTTGCAAACTCCTCCAAAAGTTCGATGTGAATCGTGGATCACGATCTGACACAATCGATACCGGTACTCCATGTCTGGAAATGATTTCCTTAACATAAAGTTTAGCTAATTGGTCTAAGTTATACTTGACCCTTATTGGCAAAAAGTGAGCAGACTTCATCAACCGGTCCACTATTACCCAGATCGAATCGTACCCTTTTTGCGTTGTCGGAAGTCCCACCACGAAGTCCATCGTGATATGCTCCCACTTCCATTCTGGAATCTCCAATGACTGTAATAAGCCACTGGATCGTTGATGTTCGGCCTTAACTTTTTGACAAGTCAAGCACCTACTCACATACTCTGATATTTCTCTTTTCATGTTCGGCCACCAAAAACTTTGTCGAAGGTCTTGATACATCTTAGTGCTACCAGGTTGTATCGAGTACCTTGAATTATGGGCTTCTTGTAACACTTGCTCCTTTAATTCCGTCTCATTCGGAACCCAAATTCTTCCTCAAATCTTAATAATCCTTCATTATCAAGACTATACTTAGCATCTTTCTTCTCGGATAACTACTTCTTCATTTGATTACACTTGTCTGTTGTGAGTTGTACTTTCTCGACTCTTTCTACGATGGTAGACTGCATCTCCATCGCAAACAATCTCTGCTCCGCCTCAACTGGCAACATTACCTCTAATTCCATCCTAGCCATTTCTCTTATTAACTCATTTTGAGCCGTTAACATAGACAACTTTTCCTGACCCTTCCTACTTAAGGCGTCGGTAACTACATTGGCTTTTCCAGGGTGATACATGATTTCACAATCATAATCCTTTATTAACTCTACCCATCTCCTCTGTCTCATGTTCAACTCCTTCTGAGTGAAGATATACTTTAGACTTTTATGGTCCGTATATATCTCATATTTTTCCCCATAAAGATAATGTCTCCATATCTTTAGGGCAAATACTACTGCGACCAGTTCCAGATCATGAGTAGGATAAACTTTCTCATAATCCTTCAACAGCCGTGACGCATACGTAATGACTTTGCCATGTTGCATAAGCACACAACCAAGTCCTCTATGCGAAGCATCATTGTATACTACGAAATTTCATGTGTCACCAGGCAACGACAAAACAGGCGCTTCACTTAATCTTTTCTTCAGTTCTTGAAAACTGTCTTCACATTTATCCGTCCATACATATTTCACCATCTTCCTTGTCAAATTAGTCAACGGGGTAGCTATCTTTGAAAAATCTTGGATAAATCTTCGATAGTACCCTGCTAACCCTAGGAAACTCCGCACCTCAGTCGGCATTTTCGGCTGTTCCTAATTCATCACTGCTTCCACCTTCGCTTGATCTACTGAAATCCGCTCTTGGTCAATGACATGACCTAAAAACTGCACATTTTCCAGCCAAAATTCACATTTAGTGAATTTCGCATATAGCTTCTCCTTCCTTAGGGTTTCCAACACTAATCTTAAGTGTTCAGCATGATCTTCTGGCGTCTTAGAATAGACTAGAATATCATCGATAAACACTACGACGAACTTGTCCAAATATGGTTTGAACACTCTGTTCATCATATCCATAAATGCAGCTGGTGCATTCGTCAACCCAAATGACATCACCAGAAACTCGTAATGACTATAACGAGTCCTAAATGCCGTCTTTGGTACATCTTCCTTCCTAACTTTCAACTGATGATACCCCGTTCACAAATCTATTTTAGAAAAATACTTTGCCCCTTTTAATTGATCAAAGAGATCATCGATCTTGGGCAATGGGTATTTATTCTTTATCGTTAACTTGTTCAACTCCCGATAGTCAATACAAAGCCTTAACGATCTGTCTTTCTTCTTGACAAACAACAATGGTGCCCCCCACGGAGAAACACTTGGTTGAATGTACTTTTTATCCAATAGTTCTTGTAACTGAACCATTAGTTCTTTCATTTCCATAGGCGCCATACGATACGGTGCCCTTGAGACTGGTGCCACTCCTGGCACAACGTCTATCACAAAATCGATCTCCCTATTCGGTAGTAACCCCGGTAACTCACTTGAAAATACATCCATGAACTCATTTACTATAGGTATTTGTTCCATAGTTGCTCCCACTCTCTGGGTATCCACAACATAGCATAGGTAACCTACGCAACCCTTCCTTAATAATTTATAGTTTGTGTCATCGTAAGGCAACACGGATGTCCCGACAACTTATTACCGTAAAATACTACCGAAGGTTGCTTCAACGAATTGATTCTCACACATTTCTTTTGGCAATCTAGAATTGCTCTATGATTAATTAACCAATCCATTCCGAAAATTACGTCGAATTCTCCTAACTTTATCGGTATTAAATCTACCGATAACTTATAACCCCGTACCTCTACGCAACAACTCCTATGAATATTTTTAACAGGAATTATCTCCTCATTTGCTACCTTAATGTTCAAAGGTATAGGTAATTTTTTGGGAAATAATTATAGTCGTCTAGCAAAATCACATGCTATAAACGAACAAGTAGCACCCGAATCAAAAAGCACGTATGCATTTATATTATTGATCGGAATAATACCTGCAACTACATCCCCTGATGTCACCGCATCTTGGACCGTCATATTAAAAGTGCGGGCCATTGATTTCCCCGACTGAGTTGGACCACTAATAGCTAACTTACCGCTATTAGTTCCCTTATTTCCTTCCGTCCCCTTCTTCGGGCAGTTCTTTGCCATGTGGTCAATTGATCCACATACAAAGCATCCGTAATTTTTCTTTGGATTTGGACAGTTAGGCGAAATGTGCCCTTCCTGTCCACAATTATAACATACTGCCTTTCCTATGAGACAGACTCCTAAGTGAGTCTTCCCGCAGGTTTTACAGGCCTCCATCCTTCTCTTAGAATCTCCTTGTTTTACTCTGGCATTCCCAGAGTTAAAGCCCTTCCTCTTTTGACCGTTGCAACTTCCACTGGCTCCTTCGGTCTTGGATCCTCCATTACCCTTGCCCTTGTTTTTATTATCCTTGTGGTACTGGCTAAGAGCCTCATTCCCACCTTCGGCAATGATTGCCTTTTCTAGTATGGTTCCAAAGTAAGTACTTTGGAACACCGAGATTCGGCTATAGAGCCAGGGTTTCAAACCTTGCTCAAACCTTCTAGCCTTTCTCACTTTAGTGTCCACTTAATTTGGAGCGAATCGTGCCAGTTCATTAAACTTGGCAGCATACTGGGGAACTGTCATATCCCCTTGTTTTAATTCAAGAAACCTCATTTCCATCCTTTCTTGCATACTCGTGGGAAAATAGTTCTCGAAGAAAATCTCCTTAAACCTTTCCCACATTAGATTTCTTATATCGGCCCTAGCCTAGTTTGCCTCCCACCAGAAGTTGGCCTCTCCTTTCATGAAATAGGTTGCAAATTCAACCTTTTGACCCTCCTCAACATTTGCTATTACAAATGCTTTCTCGATTTCTTTTACCCAAGTCTGGGCTTCTATGGGGTCCGTAGTTCCTTTGAACTCCGGCGGACCTACACTTTTAAAATCCTTACAAGTAGTAGCTCGTACTACTCCAGGAATCACAGGTATATTAGCCCCCGTTCTATTAAATGCTGCCGTTAAAAGATTAACGAATTCCTGCATTGGATTAACCGGACCACCTTCCGGTTGGTTAACATTAGCGTCTTGATTTGTTGTCTCCTTCTTGGCGGCATTTTGCTGTTAAGAAAACAACACATCATTATTACTTTATTCTTGTTGGTTTGTTATTATATATAATAAAACAATAACTCATACTCATTACTCAATATTTTCCAAGAAAAGACTTATATTGATTCATAACTTGTAGTATAACACTACATTGTTTACATTACTCAGCCTTAGCTGATTACATTACCATCCTGTAAGTACTTCAAAAATTGGGATTTACAAAAGACTACCCTTTGTTTATACAAAAGAGGGTTTTACGTCACTACTAAATATATAATATTTACATATCTAAGCTAATCCAGCTATCGCTAGATTGCATCTGCCGTAAGGCATTCTCAAAGTCTGCTCTGGCCAAACCGGCAACAACATCTCTAATGATGGTATGACGGGTCTGTCCTGCTTCTATCTGATATCCAGCTAACTTCTGCTGGAAATCTACATGAGAACTCCTATGTATATAGGACATCCTCTCCAACTTCCATTGTTTAGTCTTTAGCTCCTGTTTGAGCTCAAAGACTTCTTCTTTTAAATCTCGGACCTTGTCCATAGCTAGGACTCTATCATGGTGCTCCTCTTCCCACATTCCTTCCATACTAGCCTTGTCCTCCCAGACAGCTTGGAGTTCCTCTTTCAACTCCTTAACCTCTTGGCAGTAATGGATATTTCTATCCAATACTGACATAAACAATGCCTTCATTGATTCTCCCGTAGACAATTCCTCTGTAGGTGGAACCTGATCAAAGGACATCACGTCCACATCCTCCTCTATCATGCCATCAAATATAGACATATAGTCTAAATCGTTTCAGTCTCCGGACTCAATTGTCACCACTTCTGGTTCTACGGCTACAAGATTTGGTAATATCTCTACTCGATTAACCGAATCCTCGCTCACTACATATATATCTCTATACATATCATTTTCTCCTGACATCTACAATAAAACAATATAGTTTGATTAGTACACGTCAGTAAAATAATAAAAACACATAACATAATATAATGCATTTTTATAGGGTTACTTTCCATCTTTTACTTCTTTATTCTTTCCTAAGGTTATGACTTAAGGTTCTATTTTTCCCATTAAGTTTTATAACCTAGGCTTTGATACCAACTTGTAGTGCCCCCAAATCCGGGTATCTTCCAACCCGACAGATAGTGCTATACTGTACAACATTTATACATTCATCCAATTGAATAGTCTCAAAGAACGAATATAACTTCTATATATTAAAGTAATATTTACAATTTCCCAGGTTCTATACCCATTACAAAGGTTCTTTGTCATAATATCAGTTGCATTACAACAATAGACCTATACTATTACAAGACATCTTAACAATCTGCCTTAGCTTTTCCTTTATCCCTTTTTGATCCTTCGGGACGTTCAGTCTTAGCTGCATTCATATGGTCCAAGCAAGAGTGAGCATGGCTAGCTCAGCAAGTATAACAATTCAATAACAACATGCTTGACACATATGAATCGCATATCTTCAATAACTGGGCAATAGTTATGAAGTACTATTGATAATTCAAAATAGCACTTCATCTTTTCTTTCAAAATGTGTTATAATAACAACAAGATTTAGTAACACATTCACCCCGGTCAGAGACCTTGAGTATTCCTTCTTTATTTGAAAAAGGATAACCCGGAACGAATTTCGTAAGCCCGATATTACTTACGAGCACTTCTAGGTGATCAGCCTATTGTACTCTATGTTGATCAACACTACATCCATTAAACGTATGTACGTTTAATCATTTGGCAACCTCACGTGCCTGTCGTTTTACCGATAAAACATTTGTTTAACATTTCAATCTTCTTTTGAAAACCATATCAAGTAGTTGACAAAAGACAGCAACATTTGATAATACAAGAGTAGATTATAAAGTTTAGCCAAAGGAATTGGCTTTAACCTCAACATACCTCAATCCATGCGAAAGAATATATGAATCTTAAACTTGTTCAGATTGAACTGAAACAAGATTTAGAATACTTGCCTTTAGCGTCTACTACCGTATATTAACTTTATGTTTAAGTCTTTCAAGTCCCTACAGTACATGATCACATAATGCCTTACATTAGGTCACATATAATCAAGTATGTATACGACTATATCTTACCTTTCTTCTCAATCTAATTGTGTATTAGATTCAGTTACTATTCGTTCCGATTTATCATTACCATTGCATTTACCCCTGACTAGGATATCTTAACCTTTACATTACATTCCTTAAGGTTTAACAAAGTTTAATAATGTTACATTATCGTCCTTAAGTTATGTTTACTTTCCATCAATTTAGGTTTTCTTTTCTTTGTACATAGAAACCTTTCTTTCTATCTTTGTTCTGAGATTGGCGCTGCGGTGCCGGTCCTATACTTACTTCTTGCGCTGCGGCGCGAGCCTTATCCTAGCATGTCCCGGACTTGGCTCGTTCAAAAGCCTACAGTTCACAAATTACGTAATCTACATGATCATCTGAGAATTTTATCTATTTGACTTTGTTTGCTAAAAATTCACCTATTGGTTCATTTGTAACGAAAACGATAAACGTTCGTGAACGTTCAACGCTCGTTTCTTCGTTCTAAGTCAGAATCCGATCATTTTCGAGTCCACAACTCTTAAATGCCAAATATGACTTAACTCCATTGTAAAGCAATAATTTCGTGATCAAAAACAAAATTTGACTTCCATTCCAAGAATTTTACGAATTTGACGATTGTCGTCCAATCGTGAAATTTTCGGCAAATCTTCCTTCTTATGATTTGTTCAACATTACAAATGACGTCCATTCATTATGTGAACATCTCAACCTACTTCTTACAACAAATTATTATCATGGTTGGGTTTTGAACTTATTCTTACATGAGTTTATGACTTATTAAGGTATAACCTACTCATAACTCAATTGTTCATAACTTATGATAATTAAAGTCTTTTAATCATCATATTTATATGTTCTCAACATATAGCTTCATTTATGTATACATGATACATATGCATACAAGTTCATTTACTTTCATTTTACTAACCTCATTACAAATTTCTTATTTTCATCCTTAACATTTAAGGTTAACTTATAATAAGTTTATAACTTTTATAAGTTCAAATGACTTATTGCCAACTTAATTATCTTAAGTTCATTACTTACTTATTCATGTTCCTTAATCCAACTTTTCTTATCATCCTATCATGATAGAAAAAGAAGATAATTGGAAAGAAGTCTTACTCTTTGTTGTCTTGGCAAGTAGCTTGCTTATTCTTCTTGGCTTATGGAAATGACTTATTGCTAGCTTATTCTCTCTGACACTTAAGCACTTTAGAAGTGTTGGATTATTTGAACAACCACAAATGGCTTGCAAGCTCTTCTATTTATAGACTTTCCAAAGTTAGGATAGTTTAGTCATTAAAACGTCCCACCTCCTTTAAGCCACCTCCTTACTATTCATTACATGGCTTGCACAACATTAATCCTACACTTGGTCAATAATTCCAAGTCTTGGGCATTACTTCTACTTGATCATCACATCACTTATCTTGGTCACCACTTATCTTGGTCACCACACATACTTGGTCATTACTTCACTTGGTTACTACATTTACCATATTAATATGGTTTTACTCCATAGGTCAACAAATCCATGGATTCTAATTTGGGCTTGGATTAATTAAATCATTGGGCTTTGAATTAATAAACACTAGCTTGTTCATTAATCAATTATTGGGCCTCTTCCTTTAATTCACTTGGACTTATATTAATTCTTGTCAATCTTTCCAAGTCCATTAACACTTCTTAATACATATACATATAGTTTATATATTATTTTCGTATTCTAATTCATATATAATTTATATACGATATTTCATCCTTCATACCAACTCGTATAATACTTCGTATTATACTCATTTCCATTTCTTTGTACAATACATAAGTATCATACCATTATTACATATTCATTACTATTTTGCCTTCCTTAACGTTTATAAATTAAGTCTACAAGCGAAATATCGTTTTTTTCATAACTAGATTTTTATTACATAATCCATCTCACCTTATTATTCCATCATTACCTATTTCTCGGAAATCCAAAATTATATCCCGAGCAAATACTGATGAATAGTGTTTTTCGAAAAAAAATTCGGAAAACTTTTATTTTCGTCTTGGAAATTCAAACACTTTAATTCATCCACGTAGCTCAAATACTACGACATTCCAACGTTACTAGGTTATATAACGACAACCATCTTGATAACACATAGCATAAGGTTTTATTATTATTTAAATTAATAAAATCATTTTACAATAAGATCCGAATTTCTCGGTCGTTACATCCATAACATCTAAAGGCTCAGATTTGAAGATCTACAAAATCTGGAAAATTTTGTTTTGTTATCTGACAACGAATGTTAGGCCTTGTATCTCTGTGATCTTTAATGAGTTTTGTGTTTTGAAACTTTTTAGTTGTAGTCTGATATGTGCTCTTTGATCTGAGCTTGAAATCAGGCTTAGATCATATGTAGATTGCAAGTTATGGAAGGTCAAACTACGTTGACCAACCATGACAGAGGTAGAATTTTGTGCCTATGGCAGTGAAGAGAAACAGAGTTGACCAGTAGTACTTATTAAGTACAGGACATACGGGATTAATTATCCACTATGTCCGTAAGTTATGACGGTTTGTGGATGAATTTCCTATAACCTTTTCGAAAATGACAGACAATAGTCTGTAAAACCCCTCAGCAAAATTTAAATTATTTTTTTTAATTCTTGTGAGAAATGTATTGGGTAGTATGTGAGAATGTATTGTGTATGGTGTATGGTGTATGGAGTAAGTAAGGTGTAACGTAAATTTCGGGGACGAAATTTTTAGAAGAAGGGGTGAATGTGACAACCCGAGAATTTTGAATTTTTTTAAAATTTTTATTATTTGTTTTATGGTTCAAAATTAGAACCTAGACGGAAAATTAGTTTATGCGTTTGATACTTTTAAGATGGAATTTTGAGGATTTCAAAATTATGTGAAGGATTTAGGTGAATTATTCAGGATTAAGGAAAACGTGATTATGTTCTGTGTATATGTGTACAGTATGTGGTTAAGGGTCAATGGTTGACCAGATAATTGATATCTGTCACAAACCCTAAGTATATATTAAGAACGTCAACGTTCGGTTAGAAAACCCTAATATTTAACAAGAAATCCTAGAAACCGGTTCTGGAAACCCTAATTTCAGTTCTGGAAATCCGAAATCCTAATTCGGTGCATGAAACCCTAAATCGGGAACTTAGTGGCATAAGTGTAAATAATTATAATATTAATTGGGGTAACGCTTAATTAATTAGGAAACCCTAATGTTACATTTTTGAAAACCCTAATTTCTGGTTTAGGAATCCTAATTTATAATTCGGGAAAACCTAAGTGTTAATTTAATAATTTTAATGTTAATTAGGAAATATTAATTCTAATTTTCAAGTATGAGTAATTAGAAAACTCTAATCTAATTACGAAATCTAAATTTTTAAATTAGAAATTTATTTTCTATTAGAAACCCTAATTCGTGGGTTATAAACCCTAATGACCATTTTGACCCTAATTGCTTAATTAGCGACTGTAATTAGGAAATACTAATCATAATTAGCAATATTTAAGTTATAATTAAGAAAATTTTATATAATTGGAAATTTCTAATTATAAGTTAGAAATGTTAATTTTCTATATTTTAGAATCTAAATTGGAAATTTTAGAAAATTAAGTGTGTAAACCCTAAGGGTTTTCAAACCCTAAACTCTAAGAATGTTCTAATCCCTAAATCCACCCAAACCCTAAGCCCTAAGGGTTTGCAACAAATGGAAATTCAAGAAATAGAAGGAATTGGCTATTTTGCCCTTTAGCAATTCTTTAATAGGTAGCTTACAAATCTTGCTAAGATATTGAGTTGGAGAACAACTCTAATTGTCCCATGTGATTTTTTATCTAGCAAATCAGCTAACTTGTGCCACCTAGCCACATTTGGTGCAATGAATCAAGATATATAAAAGATTATTACACACTTTATTTTTCATTTCTCCAAGTCCCTTATCTCTCTTCATTTTCGAAATTTTAGAGTGAGAGAGTGATATATACTAAGCCAATATCATTCCCTAACCTTACAAGATCCGAATCAAAAGGCAGAAATCAAAAATCAAAGCCTCAAAGGTATAAGAATCCTAAATCTTGAAATCATTGTATTTGATGTTAGATGTTGTAATTTATTGTGTTAAGTTGTGTAATAAGGTGTCTTTTAGTGATCTGGGTTGTTAAATCTCGGATCCATAACATCTAGATGCACGAAATTAAGATTTAAGCAAATATGGAAAAATGTTGAAATATGGCCTGACAACCATATGTCAGAGGCTATAAATCTTTATCTGTTAAGCGTTAGTATTGTTTTATGTTATAGATCTATAGTATGCTATGTGGTCTTTGTTCTAAAACTTGAAACAGATTCATATCATGTCTAGATCGTAACTTATGAGCAGTCAAAGGCCGTTGACCAGTCATGGGAAGCCAGTTCTGGGTAACCCATAATTTTTCCCAAAAGGACTGACAACTTTTTGAAGCCCCTGATCTTGCTTCTGTTAAGTTGTTTTAGTCATTTTGTTGTTTGAACGTTGTAGCTGGACATTATGACTACATTATTAAGTCTTTATTTCACTCATAGAATTAACAGAATCGTAAATAAGTTGGGTCAAACAAGAGTTGACCGACTGTTCTTTACAAAATCGGGAAAACCCAGAAGTCATCAAGAACAGTTCCTGACATCCGTTTGACCGACCTAGATCGTACTCGTTTGATGTTGATAAGTTGATCTGGTGATTGTTTGATGTATCTTGACATACCTACTATACATTGGAACCTTAACATCACAGGAAACATGACATGAAAATATAGAGGTCACTTGTAACTGCCTAGGTTTCTGGGTTACCCAGACCTCTGACAACGACTTTAGGGGCTTGTATCTTGCAGTCATGTGATTGTATGATATAGTTGATGACTGATTTGTGTAGTGTTACATAAACACTACACAATCAATATTTAACATGTCCCATAATCATGACAGACAAAGAATAATAGTCGGTCAAAGTAGATATCATGTAGTCTGACTTGAAGCTCAAGAACACACCAAGAACACCTATAGCGACGGGTCTGTCGCTATAGGGCCCTTTAGCGACAGTTTATTATTATTATTTTCTGAAAATTATTTAAAAATTAATAAAAAATAGTTTTTAATTATTAAAAATACAAATTAAATTCTGAAAAATTATTTTAAATTCTAAAAAATAGTTTTTAATTATTTAGAGTATATTTCATAAATATTTAGTATTTTTGAAATATAAATGGTATTTAATTTATTTAATTATAATATTAAATAAATTATTTTAAAATAGTTTTAATACATGAAACATCATGAAAAATATTATTATGATATTAGAAAATATTTTAAGTTATTTTTGATGACTTTTAATATTTTGTGATGAAATTTATTAATTAATTAATATTAATGATAATTAGTTTATTTAATAAATATATTAAATAAATTATGAAAAAATATAATTAATGATTTATAAATCATATAAAAATGATTTAAGGGTTATAAAAATATTTTAAGTTATAAAATATAATTTTTGATATTTTATCATGAAAATATTAATATTTTAATATTAAAAGCAATTATTGGATAATGGATTTAGTGTTTAAAAGTCATATAAAGGTGATTTTAAAGTATTAAAAATACTTTGATATATTATAAATATATTATAATATTATGACATGTATTTCATTAATATTTGATAATAAATAAATATTAATGATAAATAAATTATTTGGTATTTAATTCATTTAAATACGCTTTTAATGATTTAAAATTCATGATAAATGCTAATAATTATGTGAAAATTGTTATGAGACTTAGAAAATTTTTCAACTGTTAATAAAATTATCTCAGTTAAATGTTAAGTGTTAAGTCAGCGTTTAATTGAACTTAGACTCGATAAAGGTCAGACTAGACCATCGGGACGTTAGAATTTGTGTCGGTTTCAAGTCAAACTGAAATAGTTTGACCTGATACTAAGTTTTATGTGTGTTATAGACTGATAGGGTTATGTGTTAATGTGTTTAGGTTATTCTGTGTATAAATTTATTATAGTATTATATTGTGATGATATTATTCTAATATTGGAGATCTATATTACTAATATTAGGTCTTCGGATAAAGCGTTATAAATTGCGTTGCGGTAATCAACGGTTCAGGCAAGTTTGTTTTACTTAACTCTACTAAGAGTGTTTTGTTCGGATAAGCTTATGGTTAATCATTGCTGATTGCCATGTATAAGTGTACTCTGTACATATTGCATGTATAAGTCAGGTATGAAAGGCTGATCACCTTCATTACCCTTCGGTTCAGAAATATTTGTTCATGTTATATACTTGTTCAGTCATAAACTTGTTCCTGCTAGTTCACAATTATATTGTTGAATTACAGCCAGCTTATTATTCAAACTCTTCAATCATGATATATCGTTATATTGTTGAAATTAAACTTGTTGGGCACTCCTTATGCTCACCCTTGCTATATCATAATAAAACATTGCAGATTAAGGCGAATGCGTCGGATACAAGGAAAGGTTAAAGACGGTTTCAGCGTTAGGATATGTGTGCAGCTAAATTGTATAAGTATTGTATGTTAATAATGTTATATGTTAGAAAAGTTATGAAACGTGTATTAAGTTAAGGTTACTCGACCTTGGGGAAAAGTATGTAAGTTTAATGTATAAACAATTTATGTTTATATCTTTCGTAAATAGTAATAGTTATATAGAATGATCGAATCGGATCCGAGGTGATTTAGGACCTGGATTCGGGGCCCTCACAGTTGGTATCAGAGCTGTTGGTTATGAAGCTTAGTTAGGAATACCTGAGACTAATAACCGCAGTTATTAGGATATGGACTAACTCAAATAGAGTTAGTTGGTCGGTAAGATTCAAAGACGAATCTCGGCGAGCTATAAGATAGAAAGTTCCCTAACTCTGATAATAAAGTTGAACAGTAAGTGGTGAATAGATAGAGTCTAAAAGGCTCAAAGTGCAGTGATAGAAGATTGTAAAACAAAACGATCAAGACATAGAAATAAGTCGTAATATATACGATAAGATCACCCCGTGATCTGATAAGGTGATAGAAGGGAGAAGAATCAATTTAATGATTGAGCAGTTTACAGCAAGATATTGTGTGTAAGTTGTACTATGAAATAGTACTATGAAAACTCATGAGAGAGTTATGGATTATGAATACGGATTAAATGAAATTCGTATTGAGATGGGTGTTAAGATTAGGTGGGGATTTCAGTTGAGGACTCATGTCAGCAGCTTAGTTGTATAATTCTTTGTATGGGCGGGGAATTTGTACTTGGTTTTAGAATCACTTAGCTTCCTGATCGATATAGTGGTTAGGTTGACCAATTCTTTGTATGGGTGGGGAATTGTGCGCTTAGCTTCCTATATTGATTAGTGGCCGAGTTTGGTTTGACGACCACTTAGTTTCTGATACTGATAATCATTGAAATGTTTGTGTCGCGCTAGTTGCTATATGCATGTTGAGATGGTGATTCCTTTCTCGTGTGTATAAAAGATAGATAGGTCATAGGTAGAGGATATAAGGTTAAGTACGAGTTCTTAAAACTCATACTTATGTGACATACTTGATTAATAGTTATATGAAATGTTTATGAACCCCTCAGTGAATGGACGCCAAAGGTCTGAGTAGGACAAGTTCTTAAACTCATATGATTGTGGTAATTTATGGACTCATAAGTGTGGTTTGACGAACTTGGTATAGTGGTGCGTAATGGAGTATTAAAGATTATAGGAACAGATAGATTGTTAAGCAAATGATTGTTAGTGAAGAATTAAGTTTTTAGTTTTTTCAAAACTCCTAGCTATGCTAGATTTCGAAATTTTGACATCAAGTTAAATACGCACTGCGTGCTTTTTTTTTAAAAAAAAATTATTTTATTTATCACTCATGTACCAGGTAAATTGGTACAGAGATGATATAAATTTGATGGAGTTATCAATGCAGAATTACTTAGTGTTGGATGTGATCTAAAGATCGTCAGCCCACTGTGGAATGATGTAGTATGACAAAGTCATATAATGACGGCATCCTCAAACGGACTGTTAATACAGTACGGCATCATGGCTTCATTCTCAAAAATATTTTCAATAAAAACTCTAAGTGTTCATTGAAAGAAATTTTCCCGAACCAAATTATTTTGATGCGGAATCCAAAAAGACTGAGGTAGAATTTTGTGCCTATGGTAGTGAAGAGAAACAGAGTTGACCAGCAGTACTCATTAAGTACAAGACAGACTGGATTAATTACCCACTATGTCCGTAAGTTATGACGGTTTGCGGATGAATTTCCTATAACCTTTTCGAAAATGACAGACAATAGTCTGTAAAACCCCTCAGCAAAATTTAATTTTTTTTTTAATTCTTGTGAGAAATGTATTGGGTAGTATCTGAGAATATATGGTGTATGGTGTATGGTGTATGGAGTAAGGTGTAAGGTGTAAGGTAAATTTCGGGGACGGAATTTTTAGAAGAAGGGGTGAATGTGACAACCCGAGAATTTTGAATTTTTTTAAAATTTTTATTATTTGATTTATGGTTCAAAATTAGAACCTATACGGAAAATTAGTGTATGCGTTTGATACTTTTAAGATGGAATTTTGAGGATTTCAAAATTCTGTGAAGGATTTAGGTGAATTATTCAGGATTAAGTAAAACGTGATTATGTTCTATGTATATGTGTACAGTATGTGGTTAAGGGTCAATGGTTGACCAGATAATTGATATCTGTCACAAACCCTAGGTATATATTAAGAACGTCAACGTTCGGTTAGAAAACCCTAGTGTTTAACAAGAAATCCTAGAAACCGGTTCTTGAAAACTTAATTTCAGTTATGGGAATCTGAAATCCTAATTCGGTGCATGAAACCCTAAATCAGGAACTTAGTGGCGTAAGTGTAAATAATTATAATATTAATTGGGGTAACACTTAATTAATTAGCAAACCCTAATGTTACATTTTTGAAAACCCTAGTTTCTGGTTTAGGAATCCTAATTTATAATTCGGGAAAACCTAAGTGTTAATTTAATAATTTTAATGTTAATTAGGAAATATTAATTCTAATTTTCAAGTATGAGTAATTAGAAAACTCTAATCTAATTACGAAATCTAAATTTTTAAATTAGAAATTTATTTTCTATTATAAACCCTAATTCGTGGGTTATAAACCCTAATGACCATTTTGACCCTAATTGCTTGATTAGCGATTGTAATTAGGAAATATTAATCCTAATTAGCAATATTTAAGTTATGATAAAGAAAATTTTATATAATTAGAAAATTCTAATTATAAGTTAGAAATGTTAATTTTCTATTTTAAAAAATCTAAATTGGAAATTTTAGAAAATTAAGTGTGTAAACCCTAAGGGTTTCAAATCCTAAACCCTAAGAATGCTCCAAATCCTAAATCCACCCAAACCCTAAACCCTAAGGGTTTTCAACAAATGGAAATTCTATAAATAGAAGGAATTGACTATTTTGCCCTTTAGCAATTCTTTAATAGGTAGCTTACAAATCTTCCTAAGATATTGAGTTGGTGAACAACTCTAATTGTCCCATGTGATTTTATAACTAGCAAATCAGCCAACTTGTGCCAACTAGCCACAGTTGGTGCAATGAATCAAGATATATAAAAGATTATTACACACTATATTTTTCATTTCTCCAAGTCCCTTATCTCTCTTCATTTTCGAAATTTTAGAGTGAGAGAGTGATATATACTAAGCCAATATCAATCCCTAACCTTACAAGATCAAAATCAAAAGGCAGAAATCAAAAATCAAAGCCTCAAAGGTATAAGAATCCTAAATCTTGAAATCTTTGTATTTGATGTTACATGTTGTAATTTATTGTGTTAAGTTGTGTAATAAGGTGTCTTTTAGTGATCTAGGTTGTTAAATCCCAGATCCACAACATCTAGATGCACGAAATTAAGATTTAAGCAAATATGGAAAAATGTTGAAATATGGCCTGACAGCCATATGTCAGAGGCCATAAATCTTTATTTGTTAAGCGTTAGTGTTGTTTTATGTTATAGATCTATACTATGCTATGTGGTCTTTGTTCTGAAACTTGAAACAGAGTCATATCATATCTAGATCGTAACTTATGAGCAGTCAAAGGCCGTTGACCAGTCACGGGAAGCCAGTTCTGGGTAACCCATAATTTTTCCCAGAAGGACTGACAAGTTTTTGAAGCCCCTGATCTTGCTTCTGTTAAGTTGTTTTAGTCATTTTGTTGTTTCAACGTTGTAGCTGGACATTATGACTATATTATTAAGTCTTTATTTCACTCATACAATTAACAGAATCGTAAATAAGTAGGGTCAAACAAGCGTTGGTCGACTGTTCTTGACAAAATATGGAAAACCCAGAAGTCGTCAAGAACAGTTCCTGACATCCGTTTGACCGACCTAGATCGTACTCGTTTGATGTTGATAAGTTGATCTGGTGATTGTTTGATGTATCTTGACATACCTACTATACATTGGAACCTTAACATCACAGGAAACATGACATGAAAATATAGAGGTCACTTGTAACTGCCTAGGTTTCTGGGTTACCCAGAAAACCCAGCAGACCTCTGACAACGACTTTAGGGGTTTGTATCTTGCAGTCATGTGATTGTATGATATAGTTGATGACTGATTTGTGTAGTGTTACATAAACACTACACGATCAATATTTAACATGTCCCATAATCATGACAGACAAAGAATTATAGTCGGTCAAAGTAGGTATCATGTAGTCTAACTTTAAGCTCAAGAACACACCAAGAACACCTATAGTGACGGGTCTGTCGCTATAGGGCCCTTTAGCAACAATTTAATATTATTATTTTTTGGAAATTATTTAAAAATTGATAAAAATGGTTTTTAATTATTAAAAATACAAATTAAATTCTGAAAAATAGTTTTTAATTATTTAGAGTATATTTCATAAATATTTAGTATTTTTGAAATATAAATGGTATTTAATTTATTTAATTATAATATTAAATAAATTATTTAAAAATAGTTTTAATACATGAAAAATCATGAAAAATAATATTATGATATTAGAAAATATTTTAAGTTATTTTTTATGACTTTTAATATTTTGTGATGAAATTCATTAATTAATTAATATTAATGATAATTAGTTTATTTAATAAATATATTAAATAAATTATGGAAAAATAGATTTAATGATTTATAAATCATATAAAAATGATTTAAGGGTTATAAAAATATTTTAAGTAATAAAATATAACTTTTGATATTTTATCATGAAAATATTAATATTTTAATATTAAAAGCAATTATTGGATAATGGATTTTAGTGTTTAAAAATCATATAAAGGTGATTTTAAAGTATTAAAAATATTTTGATATATTGTAAATATATTATAATATTATGACATGTATTTCATTAATATTTGATAATAAATAAATATTAATGATAAAGAAATTATGTGGTATTTAATTTATTTAAATACGTTTTTAATGATTTAAAATTCATGATAAATGCTAATAATTATGTGAAAATTGTTATGAGACTTAGAAAAATTTTCAACTGTTAATAAAATTATCTGAGTTAAATGTTAAGTGTTAAGTCAGCGTTTAATTGAACTTAGACTCGATAAAGGTCAGACTAGACCATCGGGACGTTAGAATTTGTGTCGGTTTCAAGTCAAACTGAAATAGTTTGACCTGATACTAAGTTTTATGTGTGTTATAGACTGATAGGGTTATGTGTTAATGTGTTTAGGTTATTCTGTGTATAAATATATTATTGTATTATATTGTGATGATATTATTCTAATATTGGAGATCTATATTACTAATATTAGGTCTTCGGATAAAGCGTTATAAATTGCGTTGCGGTAATCAACGGTTCAGGCAAGTTTATTTTATTTAACTCTACTAAGAGTGTTTTGTTCGGATAAGCTTATGGTTAATCATTGCTGATTGCCATGTATAAGTGTACTCTGTACATATTGCATGTATAAGTCAGGTATGAAAGGCTGATCACCTTCATTACCCTTCGGTTCATAAATATTTGTTCATGTTATATACTTGTTCAGTCATAAACTTGTTCCTGCTAGTTCACAATTATATTGTTGAATTACAGCCAGCTTATTATTCAAACTCTTCAATCATAATATATCGTTATATTGTTGAAATTAAACTTGCTGGGCACTCCTTATGCTCACCCTTGCTATATCATGATAAAACGTTGCAGATTAAGGCGAATGCGTCGGATACAAGGAAAGGTTAAAGACGGTTCCAGCGTTAGGATATGTGTGCAGCTAAATTGTATAAGTATTGTATGTTAATAATGTTATATGTTAGAAAAGTTATGAAACGTGTATTAAGTTAAGGTTACTCGACCGTGGGGAAAAGTATGTAAGTTTAATGTATAAACAATTTATGTTTATATCTTTCGCAAATAGTAATAGTTATATAGAATGATCGAATCGGATCCGAGGTGATTAGGACCTGGATTCGGGGCCCTCACAAGGGTAATATTAATACTTTAAAAATATTCTAAGTTATTATAAATAACTTTAATATTTTGGCAATGGTTTCATTAATAGTTTAATATTAATTAAATATTAATGATAATAGAATTATTTAATATTTAAATCATTTAATAATAATTCCGATATTTGAAAATTCGTAATAAATTATGATAAATATTTAAAAATTATTATAAGTCATTTAAAACTAATATGACTGATACTAAGTTAAAGGATATAGTCTTAGACTCGATAATTACCCAATAAAGTTGTCAGTACACCGTCATATTTCAGAAATTGATATGGACTTAGATAGATTGACTTGATAAATGTTTATTTGTGATTCAATGGTTGTTAAACTTACATGACAATGTGATTAGGTTATGTGTTGACTACAAATAGCAGTACAATATGATATGATATGTTATTCTAATCTAACGAATGATCTATTTAATGATAGGGCTTGATATAAAAGATAAATCTAAGTTGTGTAAGAAGTAGGCAAGGCAAGTATCTAACCCTTTGCATTTACTTATGAAATGGACATTCGTAAGATAATATCTGAACTATTCTTTTTATTGTTCAAATATTTCAACCTTTGTATATACTTATGCAATGATTCTGTATAAGTAAGTTATTAAATTATAATCTATTGTACAAGTTCCTTAATTCTATCATTGTAGATCAATATATATATTCTGTTCGTTAATTTCTAAACATGGTTATACAAGTGTCCTCACTTGTATAATCATTATATTTTATCACATGTTGACACATACTTGTCGGTGTCTAGTATGTATACATGGAATTAAAAGTTGTCTAAGCTATTTGATCCGGCTAGACACAAATTTAAAAATTATTGATGAACAAGATAAGAACTTTATTATTATCCGACTGAATTGTTTTGGTTCGAATTCTAGACTGGTATGAACCTCCCAGATATGGGAAACTTTTATGCGCCTAAGGCGGATATGCTGGACGAAAATATCATCCTTTAATGTAGTATTGATCAATACAGGGCATAACGGGCTGATCACCCCCGTGCCCGTAAGTTATGACGGTTTACATATGAAGTTCTGTTTAACCTTTTTGAAAATAGAAAACAATGTTCATAGTCTATCAACTGATCCTCATTTATAGTCAGTACGTAGTTTTAAAAATTTGAAATCGAAATGATATGTTGTTTAATATTGGTTCAGCTTATTTCACAATTGTTGATTCGTTGTAGAAGTATCGTTCAAAGAAACATTTAATTCTTTCAGCTAACTGTTACTATTGCTATTACTTGCTGGGCACTCAAATGCTCATCCTTGCTTAATTTAAATGTTTTCAGCTAAGTGTGAACAACCTGAAGGCTCTGTCAAGAACAAAGGGAAAGGGAAGTTCACTGAATGAATGATAATATTTTCTTTTGTAATAACTAGACTTTATTAGGATAATGATGATATATATTAATTCTCATGTAATGTAACGAATGTTTAAAGGTTTCGTACTTGGGATTGAAAACTCTAATGATTATGTAAATTATATTTGTTAATCTATATTATTATTATTATTATTATTAGTTATATTCCGCTCATAGAATGGTATCGTGAAGCACCGAGTTCGGGTTTCAAGTACCTGAATTTGGGGGCATCACAGGTTGGTATCAGAGCTTTAGGGTTAGAAACCTTAGGTGGGATAGACCTTAGGCTATAACATTAGAATATAGGGAAATGTTAAAAATATAAATAACTCATATAGAGTTTAAAAATAGATGAATTGAATAAATTCATCGTCAAACAAAATAAAAATTAACCTATATAAAACTATTGTTTGTTATATGTATATATATTATATGCTAATCAGGATAATTTATGTGTGTAGATGTCAGGTGAAAAAGGATTAGGATACCCTCGGATCGTAAAGAAGGAGCCAATATCAAAGCCAACAGCTGAAATAGAGGCTCAAAGTGAAAGCAACCTCGATGAGGTGGTTATTATGAAAAACGTAATACCAGATCCGAAAATGGTGGAATTGACAGATAGTGATCTGGACACTGAAGTTGGAGCTGATCAAGCATCAACCGAAGTACAGAATCTGCGGGACCGAATTTCCTCTTTGGAAAAGCTGTGGAAAATAGAAAATCTACTAAATAGTCAACTGCAGAAAGCATTAATAGAAACAGTGGAAGAACAAGATAAGCTTAAAATCCAAATTGACCAAATTGGAGCTAAAAGCAACAAAGCGTGCGCAGCTCTATGCAAGAAGGGGAAAAGAAAGATAAAGGACCGTGATATAGGAAATCCTGATAACAACCAAGGAAAAATTAATCGAACAGAAAGGTGTGAAAATTGTGACAAGAAACATGAAGGTGTATGCAGGAAAGGGGAAAATATTTGCTACAATTGTGGACATGAGGGACATTTCTCTCCTCATTGTCCCAATCCAAAGCAATGTGTCTGTTTTATTTGTGGGATAGAAGGTCATCATGCAAAAAGTTGTCCAAGATCAAGAAAAAGGCGTAGTGAATTGGTAGTATAGGTTCTGTGGTGTAGGTGTGTTTAATGTAATATTTGTAATATGTATGTCTGTGTAATGTAATATTCTCAACTTTTGTATAAGTTAAGGCTATAAATCCCGACTTTTGTGGTCCCAGAGGGATAGCAATATAGGCTATGTTATGTAAATTACTACGACTTAATAAAAATGAACTTATGTTTGAGTAATAAAACAAGTTTAATATATTAAACTTATGTGATAAGGTTTAGAATGTAAGTTAAACTATGTTTTATTTAATCAGATAATACCGCCAAGACGTCAAACTATAAATGAAAGGGCAGAAGAATCTGTCTATAACGTTGGGGGATAACAACCAGATCCAATGCATGAATTTGCAAACATGGTAGCTCAGGCAATGCAACAAGGAATTCCAGCCATAGGGAACCAGCCAGACAACCCCTTGGCGAACTTCAAGGATTTTAAGGGTGTGGGACCGCCAGAATTCAAAGGTACAACTGACCCTGTTGAAGCCCAAATTTGGGTTAAGAAAATCGAAAAGGCGTTCGTTATAGCTAGGGTAGCTGAAGGACAAAAGACCGCTTTTTCCATCTACATGATGAAGGGTGAGGCAAACTTTTGGTGGGAAGCGAATCAGGCGAGGGCAGGAGCAGGTGTAGTTGCTTGTGAAGGGTTTAAAAATTTATTTTTCGAAAACTATTTTTCATCTAGTATACAGGCTAGGATGGAGGTAAAATTTCTTGAATTGAAGCAGGAAAATATGATGGTGTCAGAATACGCCGATAAGTTTAATGAGTTGGCTAGATTTGACCAGCATCAAGTTGATACGGAGGCTAAAAAAGCGAGAAGGTTTGAGCTGGGATTAAAACCCTGGCTCTACAATAAGGTGGCAGTGTTTCAAATCTCTACATTTGCAGCACTCATGTAGAAAGCTATTATAGCTGAGGAGGGGAGTGAGGTCATGAGCCTCTACAACAGAGAAAGAAGGAACAAGGGTAAGGTTGAGGGAGCTAGGAAGGTGGAAACAAATAGTGGGAATAGGAATGAAAAGAGGTAGGGAAACAACTTTGGGGGTATGCAGGTGAAGCAGGAAGATACAAAGAAGAAGCAGGTGGTGCAACGTGGGAATTGTGGAAAGAACCATTTGGGGGAATGTCTGAAAGGTAAATTTGCATGTTTTATGTGTGGGCAGGAGGGTCGTATCTCTCCCAACTGCCCCAATCCTAGAACTATTAGTGGGTGTTTTCTGTGCGGATCAAAGGAGCATAAGGTGAAGGACTGTCTGAAAAGGAGGACGGAGGCAGAAAGTGTGAACATGGTGAAAAGCGGCGGAACTTTGGCGACCACAAGACCAACATCATCTAGCAAGCCGACAAAATCTTCTGCGAGGGTCTTCAACATGACAGTCCAGGATACGGCAGCAGCTGGCAATGGAACTCCAGGTATTATTTGTATAACTTTTATTTTATTATATATGATTTTCATATATATAGTAAATTATTTTATAAAGAAAATTTTGAAGGAGGAATTTGAGTTCTTTTAGAAATCAAATTTTTGTTAATCAGAAAGACAAGCTTTATGTGAATTGTTAAAGATCAATTCGATCAAATTATGATCGAGATCTACTTGCAATGATTATGTATGCTATGTACCCGGGTATGTATAGGTTTTAAAATAGTGATTCCGGGGACGGAATCTTTATAAGGGAGGGTGAATGTAACAACCCGATCTGTACTATATAAATAAATAAGAAATTTTACGTATAATTTTTATTATTATTTTAAATATGAGGATTTGTACAAGATAATGTGTATATGTATTTATGTGGCAAATAAAAATATATTTATTACATAAAAGTTTACAAATAATTTTATTTTAGAATTATTGATTTTTATAAAGTATATTCTTATAATAATTAATTATAGTAGAAATATTTTTATTAATTATTTTCTATGAAAATATAATTATATATTATTTAAATAATATATGAAATGATTTTTAGAATAATTATGATAATTATTCTAATATATGAATTTTAGTACAGATTATTAAGTTAAGCATTTTACTTTAATTATTAAGGTTAAATATGGAATGATAAATCAGATATGGAATCCAAACCCTAATTTTAGATTTTTATCAAGGAATGAGAATACTAATATAATATTAATTATATTTTAATTTTTCAGTGCTATAAATATATACAGTATGTACGTATTGATAATGGTTGGTCAATTGTGGTGTATAATATCAAAACCCTAGCATTAATTTATTTAGCCCTATTTTTAAATATAAATGGGAAATTCAAGACTGTTATACAACTGTATTATAAAATTTATGTTGTGTATTAAATGATTAATTAGGTAAACCCTAATTAATATTTTGAAAACCCCTAATTATAAAACCCTAATTTGAAACCTAAATTATAGTTTGTGATCAGTCAAAAATTGTGTTAATGTGATTAATATCATGTATAGTAGGTTTTATTGCTAATTACGGAAAATCTATATAGTATTTTAAAACCCTAGTTAACATTTTGATATATTAATATTTAGAAACCCTAATTTCTATATTAGGTCACCCTAATTAGTAATTATAAAATTTAATTACTAATTATAAACCCTAATTGCTAAATTAGCAAGGTTAACGATAATTATTATATTTAAACCCTAATGTTCATGTATAAAGTAATTAGAAAACTAATTTAATTAAGGAAACCCTAATTTCCATTTTAGATACTAAAATTTATTTAATTTTTTTTTGTGTGCAAACCCTAAATTGGAAATCCTACATATGACTTGTGTTAAACCTTAGGGTTAAACCCTAAGGGTCAAACCCTAAGAGTTTGCCAAATGACAAGAATGCCATTAAATTGGAAATCAAAAGACCAAATTACCCCTTGCATTATTGAAGTCTAACAAGTAGGTTTTGACAATAGGAGGAGTTGGTGACCTAATGTAACAACTCTTTTGACTTAAAATGCCAACAAACCAAGTAACCTCAGCTAATTCATGTATCTAACATCATATATATATATAGAGTGGAGAGAGAAAATATCAAATGTTAACTTACTTTTTGCACAAACACTCAACTCATCTCTCTCAAGCTCTCACCTCCGAAATTTCTTAGCATTTCAATTCACAAACCAAGCCCCACGAACACCATAACCAAATCAGAAGCCTAGAATCAAAGATTTCTCATAAGAGGTATAAAACCCTAAGCTACAATCTGTCCATCGATCTGTTGTTAGATGTTGTTTTTTTTGTGTTAAATATGTTGTTTGTAGTGTATAAAGATAATCTGGCTTGGTAGATGTTAGATCCATAACATTTAGAGGCTCGAATTTGAAGATCTACAAAATCTGGAAAAATTTTGTTTTGTTGTCTGACAACGAATGTCAGGCCTTGTATCTCTGTGATCTTTAATGAGTTTTGTGTTTTGAAACTTTTTAGTTGTAGTATGATATGTGCTCTTTGATCTGAGCTTAAAATCAGGCTTAGATCATATGTAGATTGCAAGTTATGGAAGGTCAAACTGCGTTGACCGACCATGACTTGCAATGGTTTTGGGTAACCTAGGTGTTCCCAGATCGTGTCTGACAAGCTTTGATGGCTCTAGATCTGTCAGTGTATTAATGATTTGGTCATGATGTTGTAATAGGTTTATAGTTTGCTACATGGGCTACATGATTATGCTCTTACATCACTTAATAAGCTAACAGATTTGATTTGGGGAATGGTCAACCCAAGTAGAAAGCTCTCGGTTTGTGTTTTCTAGGTAACCCAGAAAACACTATAGCATGATTTCTGACATGGTTTGACCGAACCATATCTTCTTGATACGTTATTTTTATGGTGATTTTATGTGATGTACTTCTTCCTTGACATGTTGGCTGCACACTACAAAGCTTATATCACAAAACAATTGCATCGATTTCAAGTTATAGAAGCCCAAAGGTGGACAGTCGAACTGTTCTTCATTTCTGGGTAACACAGAAATGAAGAACATGTCTGACAGCTACTTTGTAGGCTTATATCTGCTGATTGTGATGTTGTTTGATCGTGTTTCTTGTTGGGTCTTGTAGTGTTACATTTGTGCTATACGATCTGACCAGAAATATGTCCTCAAACATCATGATCTGATTAGTGTACATGGTCAAACATGCTTGCTCGGTAACTGACATGGTGATCTGGGTTTGCATGAAGAACACGAAAAACACCTATAGCGATAGTTTCCTTATAAAATTAATTATTTTAATTAAATAAATAGAAAATTTAGTTTTTAATTATTAAAAATACAAATTAAATTATTAAAAATTATTTTAAGCTCTGAAAAATATTTTTAATATATTTCATAAATTTTTAAAATATTAAAAATATTTAATTTATTTAATTATTATATTAAATAAATTATTTAAAAATGATTCTATAATTTGAAAAATCATTTAAAATTATAAAATGATATAAGAAAATATTTTAAGTTATTTTTAATGAATTTTAATATTTTGTGATGAAATTCATTAATAAATTAATATTAATGATAATTAAGTTATTTACTAAATTAATTAAATAAATTAAATAAAACATGATTTTATTATATTAAAAATCATTTTAAATAATAATAAGGTATTTAAAAATATTTTAAGTTATAAAATATAACTTTTAATATTTAAAGATAAATTTTATTAATTAATTATTATTAATGATATTAAAGCTCTTTAATAATTATAATAAATAATTTAGTTTCAAAATGATTTTAATATTATAAAAATCATTTTAAATAAAAAATAAAGTGTTTAAAGATATTTTAAGTTATAAAATATAACTTTTAATATTTAAAGGATTATTTCATTAATAATTTAATATTAATGATTATTAATTTATTATTAATAATATTAAATTTATTTAATAATTGTATTAAATAAATAGTTTAAAAATAGTTTTATTAATTTAAAAATTATTTAAAAAGGATATAAATGAATTAAAAATATTTTAAGTTATACTTAATGACTTTTAATATTTTGATAAATAATACATTAATACTTTAATATTAATGGTAATTATTTAAAAATAATTTTAAATGTTTTAAAAATCAATTAAGCGTAGTATTAATACTTTAAAAATATTATATGTAATTATAAATAACTTTAATATTTTGGCAATGGTTTCATTAATAGTTTAATATTAATTAAATATTAATAATAATAAAATTGTTTAATATTTAAATTATTTAATAATGATTCCGATATTTAAAAATTCGTAATAAATTATGATAAATATTTAAAAATTATTATAAGTCATTTAAAAATAATATGACTGATACTAAGTTAAAGGATATAGTCTTAGACTTGATAATTACCCAATAAAGTTGTCAGTACACTGACATATTTCAGAAATTGATCTGGACTTAGATAGATTGACTTGATAAATGTTTATTTGTGATTCAGTGGTTGTTAAACTTACATGACAATGTGATTAGGTTATGTGCTGACTGCAAATAGCAGTACAATATGATATGATATGTTATTCTAATCAAACGAATGATCTATTTAATGATAGGGTTTGATATAAAAGATAAATCTAAATTGTGTAAGCAGCAGACAAGGCAAGTATCTAACCCTTTGCATTTACTTATGAAATGGACATCCGTAAGATAATATCTGAACTATTCTTTTTATTGTTCAAATATTTCAACCTTTGTATATACTTATACAATGATTCTGTATAAGTAAGTTATTAAATTATAATCTGTTGTACAAGTTCCTTAATTCTGTCATTGTAGATCAATATATATATTCTGTTCGTTAATTTCTAAACATGGTTATACAAGTGTCCTCACTTGTATAATCATTATATTTTATCACATGTTGACACATACTTATCAGTGTCCAGTATGTATACGTTGAATTAAAAGCTATTTAATCTATTTGATCCGGCTAGACACAAATTTAAAAATTGTTGATGAACAAGATAAGAACTTTATTTTTATCCAACTGAATTGTTTTGGTTTGAATTCTAGACTGGTATGAACATCCCAGATATGGGAAACTTTTATGCGCCTAAGGCGGATATGCTGGACAAAAATATCGTCCTTGAATGTAGTATTGATTAATACAAGGCATAACGGGCTGATCACCCCATGCCCGTAAGTTATGACGATTTACAGATGAAGTTCTGTTTAACCTTTTCGAAAATAAAAAATAATGTTCATAGTCTGTTAACTGATCCTCATTTATAGTCAGTACGTAGTTTCAAAAATTTGAAATCGAAATGATATGTTGTTTAATATTGGTTCAGCTTATTTCACAACTGTTGATTCGTTGTAGAAGTATCGTTCAAAGAAAACATTTAATTCGTTCAGCTGACTATTACTGTTGCTATTACTTGCTGGGCACTCAAATGCTCATCCTTGCTTAATTTAAATGTTTTCAGCTAAATGTGAACAAGCTAAAGGCTCTGCCAAGAACAAAGGGAAAGGGAAGTTTGCTGAATGAATGATAATGTTATCTTTTGTAATAACTAGATTTTTTTCGGATAATGATGATATATATTAATTATCATGTAATGTAACGAATGTTTGAAGGTTTCTTACTTGGGATTAAAAACTCTGATGATATGCAAATTATATTTGATAATCTATATTATTGTTATTATTATTAGTTATATTCCGCTCATAGAATGGTATCGTGAAGCACCGAGTTCGGGTTTCAAGTACCTGATTTTGGGGGCGTCACACATATTCTCAACTTTTTAACATGTGTTTATTGCTTAGTAATGCATCTAATATGGTCTAAAGTTATCTTGGTTATGAGCAACTAGCATTAGCATGATTTAGAAGAACTTTTAAAGGCGAAGTCGGACGTTTTGAAAGCTAAGCTTTATATACATTGTGTAGTTATGTTCTAAACTTGTGATATGACATGCTAGTACTCTTTGTAATGCTAAACAAGACTGATATGTACACTCACCTAGTAAGACATCACATAAGTTGTTCAAACATGATTTTAGACAAGTTTTCAATAGGTGAACAGTACTAACTATGTGTAAATGACATGAATACATACGAGCATGTGTATTATAAGTTGTATAACATTCTTACATGAATAAATGGTTAATGTAGTTAGCCTTGTGATTTAATTAACTTATTTGAACTTAAGTCATTAAAGTTTCCAACTATAACCGTAACGTGTAAAAGTAAACTTAAAATGATCTTATAAGTACGCAAGATCTCTTAACATAAGTGTATAATATGTGTTAGTATCTTTGCAGGATAGAAAGCCAAAATTAAATCAGAAATCAAAACCTAACTTCGGTCTAAGCAGGGAGCTGCACAGTTGCGCCCATCCCAGGCCAGACTGTAGCACAGCTGCGCCACAGAGCAGAGAGACCTAGCTATTTTATTTGTGATCTAAACCTCACAGCTTGCTTACATTGCTATTATAAGATATAACATATGGTCTTAATGATGTTTTAAGTAGTCAGATGTTTAGTAGAATGATATCATGAAGATTTTAAAACCTGTAAAAGGTTTCTAAATGAAGTAAAGACAATGTTGGACAACATGTTTTGATAGTATGCTATACGTGGTCTGATCGCGTAATTAAGTTAGGACTTAATGTATATGCTTCACGTAGGTATTGAATATGTGTACGAGATTGTTGATGTATCAAGATTTTATAACTAATGTATATGTATATATATATATATACGTAATTAGGTTAGCATAGTTCATTGAAGTGATACTACGTTATAAGAGGTAATCGACGCAAAAGCCAAACTTCCTAACTTTATTTGATTCTTATATTTAATGCAAGTTCCTAAAGTTATACCACACTGAATATTATGCAAGTTTTGAGTTATTGAGCAAACAACTATACTCGTATAAATCACTATTCATATTCTGAAAGTTGATTTAAACTTTATATCTTGAATCATGTTGCGAGTTTGAAATTATTGATCTTAAATGTATTAAGAAAGGGGTCTAAGCTATTTGATCCGGCTAGGCAAATATCTATGCGTTAGAAAGCTATACAAACCAATTACTTTGGTGCAAAATCTTATAAATCTACCGAGATGAACAACTCTCTTAGAAGGGAAAATTTTATATTGTCGGGGAACCGACGTGCGCACAAACAACATGTTTAAATGTTATGCATACATAGTTACTATAGGCTGATCACATGTTGTACTTATTTATATTCAATTGTTAGTGAAATACTGTTAATTATAGTAGAAGTTCTTAGTCCATAGTAACTACTCAATGTTTGGTCTTCTTTAAATCTCAAAGTATTGAAACCTTTGAATTCTGTTGAATATCTTTTAGTCCTCTATGAATCATATTTTGATTCAAAGGTCAGAATAGAACAATTGATAATTCTTACTTCCAATATTATTCTTTTAATTGTTGAATTATCATTTACCGTTATACCCTTGAGATTATGAATTTTATATACTTGTTGCTAAATTACTTGTTGGGCAAACTTGTTGCTCATTCTTATTTTCCTACAACATTTAAGTTAAGACAGAGCAAGGCATAACCTCAGGCAAAGTTAAAGTCAAGGGAAAGGTTATGGAATAGCTTTAGTCTTTTTTTAGCTAGAGAAATTACTACTATGTTGTACTAAGTCTTCGTTTTGATTATATATTAAGAATTGACTAATATAATGTTATGGTTGCGAGACTTTGGAATGAGAATATTTATATTAAATTAATATAAATTATTCTATTATTCCATTGTGTGAGATTTTAGTTTATTATTTGAGTTAGATCGTGAAGCACCGAATTCGAAATATTAGTGTCTGAATTTCGGGGCATCACAGGTTGGTATCAAAGCATTAGGTTATATACATTAGGAGAGAGAATCCTTAGATAACCTTAGAAGAATTTAGAGAGTATAGGGGGATAAAACTAAAGTAGAGTTTCCTTAAAGAGTTAGTAGCGTTATGAAATATATTTTCATTCCTTACAAAGAATTTATGTTTTATTTTTGACGTTCTAATGAAGTTTGTTTATTTATCTTATGTTGTGGTTGTAGGATGGAAGATATGGGAGGACCTAGTAAAATGGTAGAGGAGGAGCCACATGACTTACACGTGGTGTTTGAGTCACCATTGGTAGCTGAGCCCATTTCGGCAGTGGCCCATGTCAAAGATGAGGATGACGAGGAGGTGGAGTCCGAACTAGAGGGAGAACCTATAGACGAGGAGCCCGTGGGGGATTTTGATGAGACCACCTTTGAGGACCGGATGTTGGGAGAATATGAGTAGTGAATCCTAGAGTTAGGATGTAGAGTGGAGGAGCTGGAGACTGAGGCCCAAGAGAGGAAAGTTAAGATGCAGAATTTGAAGATTGAGGATCATAAAAGGAAGCCTGAGATGCAGGAGATAGAGGTAGACATTTCTTATTGTAAGGAGGCGAGTATTCAGTTGGAAGTTTTAGTAGACCATTTGTTGGTCAAGAATGCGGAGCTAGTAGGAAAGCTAGAACAATCCGAGGAGAGGGAACTAAGTGAGAAGACCGAGAAAGAAGCTCTTTATACACAACTAGAAATGGAGGTCATAATGAGGATTCACTTCGAGAAGAAGTGGGAGGGAGCCAATGATAAGGCTAATAACTTATAGGATGAGGTGAGATGCAAGAAGAGGAAGATGAATAGGATGGGCTACACTTTTTGCACTACTATGGATAGATGGATTGATGGTGTATACCATTATCTGGCAGAGCAAAGACAGACCCGTTACACCATGAGAAGGGACATGATGGGCCATATGGGATAGATAGATTATAGGACCGCAGTGGAGCGTGGGATGTTTGCTTGAGTTATTTGTCATTAGTCTAGTAGTTATGTTTATGTATGTATTGTGATGTAATCCCATCTTTTGTGTAAGATGCAACATAGTTTATGTAAACCCAAAGGAATGTACTTGTTAAAGGGGTAGTATGTTGGTATTCCCCATCTTTTGTGATAGTAAAGGATAGATGTTAGCATTTATAGTAGTATGCTAGGAAACAATCTTGAATGATGTAATAATTTTGGCAATTTAATATAAATGTTCTTATTTCAAATATGTTATGTGATTATTACATTAGAAGAATAAATATTTAAGGAATATAATTAGATAATGAAATGAAATTTTATGACACAGAAAATGTCACCCACACGTAGACTAACGACACCGGAGGAATCGGTCAATAATGAGAAAGATTAAGTGGACCCTATTCAACGATTAGTCGACTTGGTAGGAGAAGCCCTTCAAGGGAGAAATAATGAACCAGTGTGTGCAAACCCTCAAGCGATCCCCATTACAAATTTTAAAGACTTTAAAAGTGTAGGACCTCTAGAATTTAGTGGAACTACCGATCCTATCGAGACTTAGACTTGGATCAAGGTGATGCAAAAAACATTCACCGTTGGTCATGTGGGTTAAGATCTGAAGACTACATATGCTACGTATATGATGAAGGGTGAAGTAAACTATTGGTGGGAAGTAAATCAACAGAGAGAAAAAGAAGGAGTTATAACCTGGGAAAGATTCCAGACGTTGTTCTTCAAAAATTATTTTTCGAAGAGCATGAAGAATAGGATGGAGGTAAAGTTCTTAGAATTAAAATAAGTGGAAATGATGGTGACATAATTCGCAACCAAGTTCAACGAGCTCGCAACATTTGAAACGAAACAAGTGGACACCAAAGAGAGAAAAGCTCGATGTTTCGAACTAGGACTAAAACCGTGGTTGTTCAAAAAAATATTAGTTCTTTAAATCGACTCATTCACCACACTGTTGGAAAAGGCTTTCATTGCTGAGGGAGGTAGTGAGGCATTGAGCCAATACAACAAAGAGAAGAGGCATAAGAATAGTGGAGGAGAAAGTCGTGGAGGATGTAGTAGTGGCCGAAGAAACCTAGGAAGAGAAAATGGGATAATAACAACAACCAAGCGAGAAGTCACCATGGAGGGTTTAAGAAATGAGCTGAGATGTGTTCAAAATGTGGAAAGAGTCATCAAAGAGATTGTTGGAAAGGGTTCAGTGTTTGTTACAACTATGTCAAAGAAAGGCACATTTAACCAAATTGCCCAAAATCGAAGAAAATTAGAGGATTCTTCAATTGTGATTCCACAGAACATCAGAATAAGGACTGCCTGAATAAACGAAGCAGCGGGGGAAGTAGTAACCAGGGAGGAGGAAGTCAGTTTATGATTGGCGGAACCAACCGATCGATCGCTAGAACCTCTAACATGACAGTCCAAGACGCCGTAGTTACGAAGAACGTGGTGAATAGTTCTATCCCAATTAATAATATAAATGCTTACATATTATTTAATTCTGGTGCTACTTGTTCCTTTGTATATGAAGATTTTGCTAGTCAATTAAATATACCCCAAGAAAGATTAGAGAATCATTTGAATATAGAAGTTGCGAATAAGGAAGTAATCCCTATAGAATTCGTTTATCGAAATTATTGTGCTAAAATTAGGGGGCAGAAACTGAGCGTTGACTTAATTCTTATAAGACTCGGAGAATTCAATGTAATACTACGAATGGATTGGTTGTATAACCATGTTGCGATAATTGATTATCAGAAGAAATGTGTGAACTTTATACTCCAAACCGGTTTAAGGTAGTATTTTATGGTAGCTCATCCCTTAGATAATCGTGTTGTCTTACTATGATGCATGCCAAGAAATTGTAAAGGAAAGAATGTATAGGTTATTTAGCCTATATCGTAGATACTTAGAAAAAGGGAGTAAAAATGAAAGATATACCATTAGTAAGAGAATTTCAAGGCGTATTCCCTGACGATCTGCATAGCCTTCCGCCAGACACAGAAATTGAAATCGTGATAGATTTAGTACCGTGAACTGTACCAATTTTAAAAGGCCCATATCGTATACACCGGTTGAAAATGAAGGAATTAATTATACAAATACAAGAATTGCTATAGAAAGGTTATATTCAGCCGAGTGTGTCTCCTTGGGGAGCACCAATGTTGTTTGTGAAGAAGAAGGATGGATCGATGAGGCTCTGTATCAACTATCGAGATTTGAACAATGATGAGGGGGTGAAAAACCTACTCATTAAGTATTATTTCTCTTGATTTATTGTCGGTTCTTGGTATTTTTTTGTGTTATTTGTTTAGTTTTTGTGTCACTTTGCAGGAATAAAGGCAAGGATGGGATGTAGGAGCTAAAAAGGGAGAAAAGCTAAGAGAAATGGATAATCTGATGGAGTGGCGAGGGGCGCGCTGCTATTGGCTTGGAAAAGGCGATGTCCGTGCCATATGTTTCAAAGAATCTGTACCCCTAGCGTGGGTCGGGCGGCTCAACAAAGAGGACTGGAGCGTGGCGCGTCAGTCTAACGAATTTTCAACATATTTTATTTCCATAGTGCAGAAGTTGACTCAATTAAGGATTTGAACTTCCCTTATGTAATAGTGTTTTGCTAGGACTATAAATATTAGTTGTTTACATAATTTTAGATATATCTTTTGGGAAATTTGACTACAATTCATGGAAAGCCACTTTTATTGGAGCTTGGAGATTTCCATTGCAGAGCACATAAGGAGGTATTTGAAGCTTAGAGACTGGAGATTCCTCAACGGAGTTTTTCTTCTTTTCTTTAATTCATTATTTGTATTTGAGATGCTATTTAATTTTAATTTTCTTTACTTTATTATGATGATGAACTAATTTCCTAATTAGGGGTACAGTGGAACCTTTTGTAATTCAATAATTTAATTATCATTATTTTCACTTGTTGATCCTATTGAGTTGATTATTATATTTTGTGCTTAATCTATTAATTGTCTAGCTAGCAATTAATTTGAGATATTTGATGGAATTAAAAGATGAAATCTTAGATTAGATATGAATATAATAATGTATGAATTTGTTGATTCTTGATAAGGATAACTTAAAAGTGTATGAGACGAAAGTACTTTTATACCATGCGTAACTGTGTTATGAGTTTGTGCTTAATGAATCTATTTGAAGTGTCTTGCACAAAAGTAGCAAAATAACTAAAATAGTCCTTTTTATTAGTCATTGAAAGATGTTAATAAATTGATAGGAAATCCTAGTTGGCAACTCATTGTATTCCTATGTCTTTGTCATCTGGTGGTCAATAATTGTTAGTTAATCGCTTTTTATTTTCTTTTAATCAAAATAATTTCACAAATCAATTGGAGTGATTGTTTAAGTGAATTTGAATTGATAAAAATTTATTAATTAGATTAATTGGTAGTAGCTGTTCATTCTGGGTTCGACACTCTTCTTACTTCTTTATTACTTGATTGACCGTGTGCACTTGCGCGTATTTGTCATTATATAAATCAAACAACAAATAGAGTAACGATTAAGAATATATATCAATTATTGAGGATTGACAATGAAGTGTTTTTCCAAGATAGACCTATACACGGGTTATTATCAGTTGAAAGTACAAAAGGAAGACATACCGAAGATGGCATTTCTAACCCGTTATGGACACTACGAAATTTTGGTAATGTCATTTAGTTTTACTAATGCTCCTGCATCATTCATGGACTTGATGAACCAAGTTTTCAAGCCATACTTGGATAAGTTCGTGATAGTTTTCATTGACGATATCTTGATTTATTTAAAGACTAAGGAAGAACATGTCGAACATCTGAAGATGGTATTAGAAGCATTGAGAAAGGAGAAGATGTATGTGAATTTTTTGAAGTGCAAATTTTGGATGGAAAAGGTCCAATTCTTAGGGCACGTAATAGACAAGAATGGAATTTTAGTATACCCTGCGAAGGCGGAGGCGGTAAGAAATTGGGAGTAGCTAAAGACGCCAATAGAGGTAAGAAGTTTCTTAGGGTTAGCGGGATATTATCGAAGATTCATCCAAGATTTTACTAAGATAGCAACCCCATTGACCAATCTAACGAGGAAGACAGTGAAGTTTGTGTGGACGAAAAAGTGAGAAGAAAGGTTTAAGGAGTTGAAGAAGACGATGAGCGAGGCGCCTGTATTATCATTACCGGATGAGACATGGGGATTTTTGGTGTATACTGATGCGTCGCACAGAGGTCTTGGTTGTGTGTTAATGCAATATGGCAAGGTCATTACTTATGTGTCACGATAATTGAAAGATTGCGAGAAATGATACCATACCCATGACTTGGAGTTAGCGGCAGTAGTATTTAAATTGAAGATATAGAGACATTATTTGTATGGAGAAAAATGTGAGATATACATGGACCACAAGAGTCTAAAATATATTTTCACACAAAAGGAGTTGAACATGCTACAAAAGAGGTGACTGGAATTAATCAAGGACTATGACTGCGAAATTCTATATCACCCAAGGAAAGCAAACGTAGTAGCTGACGTGCTGAGTAGGAAAGGAGGGGAGAAATATTTTGTACTGACAACTCAGGAGGAGCTAATAAAAGAAATGTAAAGACTGGAAATTGAAGTGCAGGGACCCCATGAGTCCGGGGAGAAGCACATCCGACGTTGTTGGATACAGTGAAGGGATCGCAAGAAAAAGATGAAGAGTGCGAGCAGATAAAGAAGAGGATAGCAGAAAACGAAGAAGAAAAGTTTAAAATGGACTAGGACGGTATACTAAGATTCGAAGATCGAGTGTGGGTGCCGACCTTAATTGAATTAAGAGAGGAGATCTTGCACAAAGCGCATAATACGGCATATTCTGTTCACCTAGAAAGCACTAAAATGTACCGGGACCTTCATCAACACTTTTGGTGGCCCAATTTAAAAGAAAAAGTTGCAGAGTACGTCAGTAGATGCCTTACTTGTCAACACTTAAAAGTAGAGCATTACAGGCCGAGTGGTTTACTTTAGCCATTAGAAATACCAAAATAAAAATGGGAGCACATTACGATGAACTTCATCGTGGGACTTCTGATCACACTAAATGGTTATGATGCCATTTGGGTTATCGTGGATTGACTAACGAAGATAACTCATTTTGGACCAATCAAGATTCGAATTAATATAAATCAGTTAGCAAGTCTGTACGTCAAGGAAATCATTTTGTGACATGGAGTGTAGGTGTCAATTGTCTCCGATCACTTCACATCAAATTTTTGTAAAAGCTTACAAGAGAAGATGGGGACGCAGTTGAAATTTAGTACTGCTTATCACCTTTAAACCGACTATAGAGTGAGTAAATAATAGAAACGTAGGAAGACATGCTTAGAGCTTGCGTGATGGATTTTAAAAAGAACAGGGATAATCACTTACCCTAAGTAGAATTTACTTATAATAATAATTATCATGTGAGCATCGGTATGCCACCGTATGAAGTTCTCTACAGAAGAAAGTGTAAAACACAGTTGTGTTGGGATGAAGTCGAAGAACGATGACTTATGGGGCCAGAATTAGTTTAAGACACGGCCGCTGTGGTGACAACAATAAGAGCCCAATTGGTAGAAGCTCAAGATTGCTAGAAGAAATACGTAGATTTGCATCGTCAGAACCGAGACTTTGAAGTTGGTAGTTTTGTGTTTTTGAAAGTAACTCCCTAGAAAGGGAATATACGATTCAATAAGAAATGGAAATTGATTTCAAGGTTCATACGACCATTCGAATTACTGAAGCGAGTTGGCGAAGTGGCGTACAAGGTAGCTTTACCACCTGAATTGGAAAACATCCAAAACGTGTTTCATATCTCCGTGTTACGTCCGTACAAGCCTGATTATAAGCATGTAATATCCTATGAGCCCATTCAAGTAGAGAAGAATATAACTTATGAAGAAATTCGTGTCTAGATAGTAGATAGGAAAGAACAAACACTGAGGAATAAAGTTATATATTATGTAAAAGTAATTTGGCGAAACCACAACGCCGAGGAGGCTACGTGGGAATTAGAAAATAAGATGAGGAAGGACTATTCCCACCTATTTGTCTAACTTTATAATAATTCCAAGGACAAAATTTTTATAAGGGGGAGGATGTAATACCCATTAAGTTTGAAATAATATTAGTATTGGGAATAAATAAAATGTTTGAATATTTATTTTAATATAAATATATATCTTTGTTGCATGAAATGAAATGAATCAATGAGATTAAATTAAGTATATGATAATTGCAAAATGTAGTAGAAACAATGAGAAGCTTAAGTTAAGCTTATGTACCACGCTTAGTGTGGCCTAATGAAGGTTAAGAAACTCATTGATTAAAACTAGTGAAGGAATAATTTAATAAAAGGATGGACTAGTTATTATTATTATATTTAAGTAATTATTATGGATAATTTAATTGGTGGTATGGACTGAATTCAGTAGTAGTTGAGCAAGTTTTAAACTGCCAGGGAGTGGCGTGCCATTTCTGCACTACAAACCGGCGCAGTTGTGCCAGTGGCCAGTCTTGAAATTTTATTTTTATTTATTTCATGCTTAGGATACAAGATGGGACATTAATAATACTAACATAATGTGAATAATTAAATTATCAGATCATATGATAAGAGTGGGTTTAGATATTTGACATAGTAAGTTACATGGGAGAGCATGTGTGGCATTATGAATCATGGTGAGTTAATTAAAGGTATATCTCAAAATTTCAGAAGAAAGTTAACTTTTAGAAAATAAATATTATCATTATAATATTAAAGTGTAAATGTAATAATAAGTTTATGGAAATTAATGGGTTAATAATACCCAACTGAATTATATTCTAACCTGATTTAAATATTATTGGGACTAACCCAATGTCCATGGATTATATAATTATGTGTATATACACCCCTAACTTATCTTAAGGTAATAATATAAACTCATTAAAATTACACTTTTAAACTCAAAAGGAATTAACCTTGGTATATGTGATGCCCCCAAATCAAGGTCCCTTCAAACCTCGGATCTAGTCCACCACGATACTACTATCGTCAAACTATTTATATTTATTATTCATAATTTAATGGAGATAACTTAGCTTATTACAATTTAGAATATAAAGTCTCTCCATTTTCAGGATTTGTATAATGACCCCAAACTTTAATAAGTTTCTAATCTTGGTCATTTACCATTCCTGTCTTACATCATATTCGATGTTATATAAATATACGGAATAATTTAAACTTTTTCAATCTCCTTAAAAATAAATCTTTTATTGATATCTTAACTTGAATCAATTACATATCCTTGAATCAATTTATGTTATGATTCATTCTATTTGAATTACTGTATAAATCTGTACATGTCGATTCGAATCCTCTATGTATCACATAGTATAACTTAACATGTATTACACATCGTAAACTACTATCATGTACATCTCCTAGAACCTGAACATGGTTCAGGAACATATAATTAAATAAATCAATCAATCTCCACCGATGCTATTGAACTTTACCAATCAAATAGCACGTAACTTTACCGTGAGTCCTTAACCTGCAAAATGGTTATTTGCAAGGGTGAGCTCGCCAGCCCAGCAATTCTAACAGTGTTCATGCAACACATAGAATATAATAGCATATTTAGTTCATGCATTCATAATCAATTAATATTTACTACGCATGTTACTTCACACATAACAGACAAACTATTTACTTCACAAGCATATCATCAAAGATCAACTTTCAAATTCCATACATATCTCATATGCATTTTGTGACGCCCCCAAAATTAGGTATACATCACCCATATTGGGTCGTTAGATACATAGTACAAAATATAAATACAACTTACTAATACAACTATCGTGTACAATACGACAAAACATAAACTGTGAGTTTGAATACAAATATTATCTTCTAGAGAGTATTCATACTCAAAAGGAGTCCTCATTACATTTACTAACACATTATTACATAGAATAGTGATGACTACTAACTAATACTATCATTCGGACCATCACTCCGTTCCCCGACTTGCCCCAGCTACGTTCTCATTTCCTAAAGAGAACAGTGAAAGAAAGGGTGAGCTCAACTAGCATAGTAAGAAATATTATGACTAAGATAATGCAGAATAAATTATCATTAGCCTTCAACAATGTTAAACTGATAAAATATAATAGACATCAAGTTTAACTGCAGCGGAACAAGCAATCCATTAAAAGAGTCAAGTAGAAAATAAACTCTACTATCTTTTATGATTTAAAAGGTTTTTCAACACTGTGATCGCTGGGACTCAGCTTAATAAAATAATCCACATCATCGAATCATCCCTGCACTACGGCCAAGGATATTTGTGTATTCAATAATGGTCATGATCATGCCAACAACTGTCCATCAACGCACTACGGGCCAATGAAGAGTTTTACCACATCATTTGTAACATTACGGTCATGATTATACCGAATAATCCCTGGTCATAATCATACGAAGTCCATCTATGCACTACAGGCCACAGATGACTTTCAACATTTTATAAACTTGAGGATGATGACAATGATATAAGAATTCAATAAAACAAGTTCAAGAATTAATTTATCCAAGAATTAACAACGTCCAAATTGTTAACATGATACTGCTTTGTGGAGTAAAATTCAAGAATACTTAGAAAAATATTTTCATGAAAAGATACTGGATGAACCGCAATTATCAAGGATATTTCACTAATTTCATGGAGTATAGAAGTCAAAACTTAACCAACTGAGTATAATAAAGAATGGAATAACAAAAGAAATCACCATGCATGCGATAAACCGCACATACAGGTTATTCCAACAGAATAATAAATAATGGAACCAGGTCCGGCATAAACGCACAGACAGGATATTCCGACAGAATAATAAATAATGGAACTAGGTCCGGTGTAAACGCACAGACAGGATATTCCGACAGAATAATAAATAATGGAACCAGGTCCGGTGTAAAACACACCGATAGGATGTTCCAACAGAATAATAACAAGACGGAACCAGGTCCGGTGTAAAACACACAGACATGATGTTCCAACAGAATAATAATAAAGACGGAACCAGGTCCGGTGTAAACACACAGACAGGATGTTCCAACAGAATAATAGAAGAATGTCACCAAGTATAGGGTAGACCGCGTATACAGGTTATTCCAACAGAATAATAAGAAATGGAACAACAACGGTTCTCTTCATAAATAAGAAAGAATAACAGCCCTTACCGTTTTAAAGAAGAGCTGAAATAAGGAAGTAGTTAAGTAGCAGAATACTCTTCTCTCTCTCTATAGTTTCTCTCTATAGTTTCTCTCTCTAGAGTTCAGTGAATTTGTAAGAAATAATGAAGGAATGAGCTGTTATTTATAAAAAAAATAGAATGCATAGTAACTAATCCATGAACGGTCCAGATTGATTACTTTAATCTGACGGTCCATATTTAAAGAAAACTCTTTTAAATAAAATATAATATATTCTATTTATAGAATAACTTTAATAAAGTATTTTCTTTTATATAAAAAGATGTTTCTGTTTTATTACGTTAATAATATGAATAAAACCAAACGTTATTATCGCTAAATAATTCATATTATTAACTGACAATAATTGAATCAAACTGAGTAACTTCTCACATAAGCATTAATAATCAATACCGTGTACTACTATGCAACTACACGTATTACTGTACTTTTACTACCGAGTAGTTCAACAGTATCAATGGTAAAACTTCCGCCGTTATTTTTAATAAAATAATTTTGTCGTTTTCTTAATCCGACAATAATTCCGTTGTGGGGTCCACCAATGATTGTGCCGTTATACGAATATTCCCTGTTAAAACGAATATTTCCCGACCAATCGAATATTATATAACAACTTGCGTACTTTGTAAAATTTATAAATATTACCCACAACTATAACATTATATCAAATTAACTCCATAATATTCAAAAATGATATTTATAGAAAATTCATCTTTATTTATAAAAGTTGGGGTCTTACAACCTCCCCTTCTTATGAAATTTCGCCCTCGAAATTAGGGTACGTACCTGGTATGTCGAAGAGGTAAGGATACCTTGATTTTATTTCAGATTCTAACTCCCAAGTCATTTCCTCAACATCGTGGTTTCTCCACAAAACTTTGACTTGAGGTATAACCTTGGAGCATAGAATATGTTCCTTCTTATCCAAGATTTGAACAGGAACTTCTTCATACGTCAAATCCTCCCCTTTTTTGTCCGGTTCTAACTCAATAATGTGGTTCGGGTCTTCCACATATTTGCGTAATATGGATATGTGAAAAACCTTATGAACACAAGACATACTTGGCGGTAAAGCGAGTCTATAAGCTACAGTTCCTACTCGATCGAGGATTAAAAATGGACCGATGAATCGAGGATTGAGCTTTCCTCTATTTTCAAATCTCGTAACTCCTTTCCATGGAGCAACACGTAAGAATACATGATCTCCTACATCAAATTCCACGTCCTTTCGATGAAGATCAGCATAACTCTTTTGTCAATCTTGTGAGGTTTTTATACGTTGTCGGATCGTTTGAATCTTTTCTGTAGTCCTACATACCAACTCCTGTCCCAACAACGTTGCTTCACCCACCTCATCCTAGTATACTGGAGAACGACATTTTCTTCCATACAATGCTTCGAAAGGAGCCATGCCAATACTTGCTTGATAACTGTTGTTGTAGGAAAACTCCACCAATGGTAAGAACTTGTCCCAACTTCCCTTGAAGTCAAGGACACAGAGTCTTAATAAATCTTCTAGAGTTTGAATAGTCCTCTCTGATTGTCCGTCCGTCTGAGGATGATATGCCGAACTAAATCATAAATTTGTGCCCATAGCTTTTTGTAAACTAACCCAAAATCGTGAAGTGAATATTGGGTCTCGATCAGAAACTATGGATACTGGTATACCATGCAGTCTTACAATCTCGTTTATGTACATACGAGCAAGACGTTCAGGTGTATAAGTTTATCGTATCGGTAAGAAATGAGCAGACTTGGTCAATCTATCAACAATGACCCAAATCGCACCAATACCTTGAGAAACCCTAGGAAGACCGGTAACGAAATCCATGGTAATGTGCTCCCACTTCCATTTTGGAATTTGAAGTGGTTGCAATGGACCTTTTGGTACTTGATGCTCCGCTTTGACTCATTGATAAGTTAAACACCTTGAGATAAACAGCGCTATCTCTCTCTTCATATTGCTCCACCAAAATGTATGACAAAGATCATGATACATTTTGGTACTTCCAGGATGGATTGCAAACGGTGTGTTGTGCTCCTCCATCATGATTTCATACTTTAAATCAGGGTTGTTAGGAACACAAAGTCTGGAGTTGACTCGAAGTATTCCTTCTTCATCGATTTTTGCTTCCGGCATAGCACCTTCTTGTACTTTCTTCCTCATACGCATCAGCTGCAGGTCTGTAGCTTAAGCAGCTTTAACTTTATCGATTAAAGTTGGTTCTACTCGTATATTCGTCATCATCACATGGGTCCCTGGAGTCTTTAACTCTATCTCCATCCTTTTCAAGTCACACAAAATAGGCCTTTATGTTGACAATATCGCACTCATACTTGCATATGATCTTCTACTCAATGCGTCAGCTACCACGTTCGCTTTTCCAGGATGGTTTTGAATAGTATGATCATAATCTTTCAACAGTTCAAGCCAACGTCGTTGTCGCATTTTGAGTTCCTTTTGAGTGAAGAAATATTTGAGGCTTTTATGATCCGTAAAGATCTCCACCTTCTCCCCATACAAGTAATGCCTCCAAATTTTAAGTGCAAAGACAACAGCTGCCAACTCCAGATCATGAGTAGGATAATTCCTCTCATATTCCTTGAGTTGTCTTGATGCATAGGCTATGACTTTTCCATGTTGCATGAGAACACATCCCAACCCTTTGCTCGAAGCATCACTATAGATGACAAATCCCTCCGAGCCAGATGGTATTGTTAGAACAGGTGCTAAAATGAGTCTCATCTTGAGTTCTTGAAAACTCTGCTCACATTCTTCGCTCCAATTGAACTTTGTATCTTTCCGAGTCAGCTGAGTTAATGGAGTAGTGATTCGAGAAAATTCTTCAACGAATCTCCGATAATAACCAGCTAAACCAAGAAAGCTACGTACTTCGGTCACTGATTTAGGTTGCTCCCAGCTTTAAATAGCTTCAATCTTTGCCGGGTCAACCGATATTCCACGACTTGATACTACATGCCCAAGGAATGCTACCTCCTCCAGCCAGAACTCGCATTTCTTCAACTTGGCATAAAGCTTGTATTCACGAAGCTTTTGGAGTACCAGCCTCAAGTGTTGCTCATGATCTTCATGGCTTTTGGAATAAATAAGGATGTCATCAATAAAGACGACCACAAAGTGATCCAAATATTCCTTGAATACCCGGTTCATCATATCCATGAAGGCAGCAGGAGCATTAGTCAATCCAAATGACATGACTAGGAATTCATAATGCCCATACCGAGTTCTGAAAGCCGTCTTTGGAATATCCTCAGTTCTAACCTTCAGCTGATGATATCCAGAACGAAGATCGATCTTTGAAAAGAATTGTGCTCCTTGCAACTGGTCAATCAGGTCATCAATACGTGACAATGGGTACCTGTTTTTGATGGTGACATGATTTAACTCCCGATAATCAATACAAAGTCGTATACTTCCATCTTTCTTCTTCACGAATAGCACAGTAGCACCCCAAGAAGAAGTACTAGGACGAATAAAGCCAATGTCTAACAATTCCTGCAGTTGGATCTTTAACTGCTGAAGTTCAATAGGAGCCATTCGATATGGGGCTTTAGAAATGGGTTTTGTACTAGGTTCAAGGTCGATACAAAATTTAATTTCACGCTCTGGGGATAGGCCAGGAAGTTCTTCAGGAAATACGTCAGGGAATTTATTAACAATAGAAATATCATTCAAAACGGACGTATTTTTGTTTAGATCCGTGACATGAGCTAAGAAAGCTTGACATCCGTTTTTCAATAAACGAATAGCTTTGTGACTTGAGATGACAGCGATTGATTTTAATGGTTTGGTTGCTTGAATTCTCATAATTGGTCGATTAGGAATATGAAAGCTAACAACCTTACGAAAACAATCAATTTTTGCATGATGAGTAGTTAACCAATCAATCCCTAGAATCACGTCAAATGCAAGTATTTTTAATGAAATAAGATTGACAGGTAATGTGTGGGTACCAACTTGAACCAAACAAGACTTATAAACCGTGGATGTAATGAAGGTTTCTCCCAATGGAGTTTCAACAGATAAATCAAAGTCTAATTTCTCAGGAGTCAAATTTAATCGATGAGCGCAAGTAGGAGAAATAAAAGAATGGGTAGAACCGATATCAAATAAAGTATAGATTTCGTTAGAGTTTATGATAAGCTTACCCGTGATGACCTCATTCGGGTTCCTTGCTTTCTGGGAGGTCACAACAAACGCTCTCCCTTGCACTACCGGTTTTGACTTTTCTGGGACGGCCTTTGGTGTCTCCATCTTGGCTGAACTTGTTTTTGGTAAACGACAAAATCGAGCTAAATGACCTTCTCTTCCACAATTATAACATGCTTTAGACGGCATCGCGCAGTTTGGACTGATGTGCCCCTCCCCTCCGCATTTGAAACATATGATAGGTGGTCGTTCTCCTTCCTTAACAACGGGTGCTGGTGCTGACGTCTTTCCATCATTGTTGAATCTCCTCTTCTTGAAATGACCATTCTTATTATTTTGGCCCTGATTACCACCGAAGTGGTTATCATTTTTGGCTTGTTGATTCCCTCCACGCTTGTTATCACCGCTTTGATGACTGCTCTCACTGGTATTATCATTTTGTCGACTGCTCTCTTTTGGTTGCGTTGACTCGTTATCGCGCTCCACTAACTGAGCCCTATTCACAACATCTGAATACAAACACAGTTTATGAGAAATAAGATGTTGACGTATCTCAGGTTTCAAACCTCACAAAAACATTCGCGTCATTCGCTCTTCATTATCCACCAAGTGGGACGCAAACCGGGACAACTCAGCAAATTTAGCCTCATATTGCGACACGGTCATATTATTCTGCTCTAATTTGATGAACTCCACCTCCTTCATGTGACGAACACTTTTGGGAAAGTATTTGTCATTGAACAGCTCTTGGAACTTCTCCCAGGACATCTTCAGTGCGGCAGGTTGAGTACGCTTAATCGATTCCCACCAGTAATCTGCCTCTCCTCGCAACATAAAGGCGGCAAAGGGAACCTTTTGCTCCTCGGAGCATCCCAAGACATCAAATATCTTGGTAATCTGCTTTATCCATGTTTCCGCTATAAGCGGTTTTGGCTCTCCCTTAAACTCTGGTGGTCCCAGCTCCTTGAACTGTTTAGCGGTGACCGTCCGAGAGTTTTCAGTGTTTCCACCTATATTTTGGACAGGAGCCGCTCTCGCCTGTTGTTGCATGAACTGCATAAAGTTTCTGAACATTCCATCATTCATCATCTGGTCAATGTTATTATTTGCATGAGGATTGTCACCTTCCTGATGCACATTATCCTGATTATTGATATGTGGTGAATCAACAGTCGCATGTGCTCCATTGCTATTCTCAACATTCTCAGATGCCAATTTCAGATACTGCCATAAAATAAAAGTTAATTGATATGTCATATATTATCCTTATATTATGACCGACCAATTAAATACCATGCACATAACTTAGGTAGGTCATACTAGCGAAGGAATTTCCCGTCTCTCCCCTCCTAGTTCTATTCTCACATCTTAGCCAGTGATCATATCCCTAAGCTCTGATACCAACTGTGACGACCCCAAAATTAGGTATACATCACCCATCTTGGGTCGTCAGATACATAGTACAGAATACAAATACAACTTACTAATACAACTGTCGTGTACAATACGACAAAATATGAACTGTGAGTTTGAATACAAATATTATCTTCTAGAGAGTATTCATACTCAAAAGGAGTCCTCATAACATTTATTAACACATTATTACATAGAATAGTGAGGACTACTAACTAATACTATCATTTGGACCATCACTCCGGTCCCCGACTTGCCCCAACTACGTTCTCATTTCCTGAAGAGAACAGTGAAAGAAAGGGTGAGCTCAACTAGCCCAGTAAGAAATATTATGACTAAGATAATGCATAATAAATTATCATTAGCCTTCAACAATGTTAAACTGATAAAATATAATAGACATCAAGTTTAACTGCAGCGGAACAAGCAATCCATTAAAAGAGTCAAGTAGAAAATAATCTCTACTATCTTTTATGATTTAAAAGGTTTTTCAACACTGTGATTGCTGGGACTCAGCTTAATAAAATAATCCACATCATCGAATCATCCCTGCACTACGGCCAAGGATATTCGTGTATTCATTAATGGTCATGACCATGCCAACAACTGTCCATCAATGCACTACGGGCCAATGAAGACTTTTACCACATCATTTGTAACATTACGGTCATGATTATACCGAATAATCCCTGGTCATAATCATACCAAGTCCATCTATGCACTACAGGCCACATATGACTTTCAACATTTTATAAACACGAGGATGATGACAATGATATAAGAATTCAATAAAACAAGTTCAAGAATTAATTTATCCAAGAATTAACAACGTCCAAATTGTCAACATGATACTGCTTTGTGGAGTAAAATTCAAGAATACTTAGAAGAATATTTTCATGAAAAGATACTGGATGAACCGCAATTATCAAGGATATTCCACTAATTTCATGGAGTATAGAAGTCAAAACTTAACCAACTGAGTATAATAAAGAATGGGATAACAAAAGAAATCACCATGCATGCGATAGACCGCATAGACAGGTTATTCCAATAGAATAATAAATAATGGAACCAGGTCCGGCGTAAACGCACAGACAGGATCTTCCGACAGAATAATAAATAATGGAACCAGGTCCGGCGTAAACGCACACACATGATATTTTGACAAAATAATAAATAATAGAACCAGGTCCGGTGTAAAACACACAGACAGGATGTTCCAACAGAATAATAATAAGACGGAACCAGGTCCGGTGTAAAACACACAGACACACAGACATGATGTTCCAACAGAATAATAATAAAGACGGAACCAGGTCCACTGTAAAAAACACACAGACAGGATGATCCAACAGAATAATAGAAGAATGTCACCAAGTATAGGGTATACCGCGTATACAGGTTATTCCAACAGAATAATAAGAAATGGAACAACAACAGTTCTCTTCATGAATAATAAAGAATAACACCCCTTACCGTTTTAAAGAAGAGCTGAAATACGGAAGTAGTTAAGTAGCAGAATACTCTTTTTCTCTCTCTCTATAGTTTCTCTCTCTAGAGTTCAGTGAATTCGTAAGAAATAATGAAGGAATGAGCTGCTATTTATAAAAAAAATAGAATGCATAGTAACTAATCCATGAACGGTCCAGATTGATTACTTTAATCTGACGGTCCATATTTAAAGAAAACTCTTTTAAATAAAATATAATATATTCTATTTATAGAATAACTTTAATAAAGTATTTTGTTTTATATAAAAAGATGTTTCTGTTTTATTACGTTAATAATACGAATAAAACAAAACGTCATTATCGCTAAATAATTCATATTATTAACTGACAATAATTGAATCAAACTGAGTGACTTCTCACATAAGCATTAATAATCAATACCGTGTACTACTATGCAACCACACGTATTACTGTACTTTTACTACCGAGTAGTTCAACAGTATCAATGGTAAAACTTCCGCCGTTATTTTTAATAAAATATTTTTGTCGTTTTCTCAATCCGACAATAATTCCGTTGTGGGGTCCATCAATGATTGTGCCGTTGTATGAATATTCCCTGTTAAAATGAATATTCCCCGACCAATCGAATATTATATAACAACTTGCGTACTTTGCAAAATTTATAAATATTACCCACAACTATAACATTATATTAAATTAACTTCATAATATTCAAAAATGATATTTATAGAAAATTCATCTTTATTTATAAAAGTTGGGGTCTTACACATTTCATATATATACATTAACATTCTCATAGCATAATATAGCTCAACTAACAGTTATAGAATTCATATATCATATAGGAACTGAAAGACTTGCCTGATTCGTAGTTTATCTACTACGACTTAACTTCTTATAGCTTATCTGCACTTCGTGTATTCCTACACAATTATATAATCATGGATTTATATCCATTAGTCATACATTTCATACATTCTTAATATAATAATAATGTTACTATATTTCTAACTAGGTTTGTAAAACCTTCATTTCACTTTCTCATTATACTCTTAGAATAGCTAGGTATGAATAGGTATACCTTAACCACTCGTACTTGACATCAATAGTCATATATATCTATTACACACTTGAGTCGCTATGTGTTTGTTACACATTTAAAACTCATAGATGCACGATTCATATAGTTCTTGCATTTTGCAACCTTAATAAAATTTAACAACTATGTGTTTTATATAACCATTGTCGACGTCGGGATTTTATTTGTCCCTTTCTGTTCTTGTCTTTTGGTGTTCTCATATTAGGTGAGATTTGTTTGAAAAAATAAGTAGTGAAAAGGTCCGACATTTATATGTCGACGATTGGACTATAAGGGTCGCCAGTTAGTTTTTTAAATGGTTGTACCAACACAACCGAGAAAAGATTTGCACATTGACCCAGTGATGTGACACTGCTAAATGAGTCTGTAAAACTGAGATTTATTAGGGTCTGGTTACTTGCTTATGCGGAGGGAAGGTGTTAGACATCCCCCGACATCCGTGTTACCACGGTGACCGCCACTTTTTAATTAAACTGTTATATGAATGTGTTTATGTGTGGGTCAATGTGCAGTTATTTTGGAAGTAGTGTTATGCCTCGTTTGCACCTATATACAAAGGGTTTGAATTTTATATAAAATTCAGTTTTAACAAGATATAGCAGTGACGTTTTGTAAAAAGAAGTTTTTCAAACCCTGTGCTCAATAGTAATTGAGGCCTTTGATACTACCATTTTATTAACTGTTCCGCTTGATTGCTTTTATTTTCGGGATGCGAAGCATCTTCGAGAAAATAATATATATAGCAATGCCGAACTCCTTGTGGGCATGAGCCACATCTAAGAAAATTTGAACAACGCGAAAAATTTACAAGTCATGTATAGCTGAAAATGTCCGTCACATGAACCGAATCTAGATTCAGTAAACTGAATCTGTGATCACATGATTCCTAGGCTCACATGATGTAGCAATTTGCATAAAAGCTGTAAACAGTTATATATATAAAAGCTATAAATATATATATATGTGTGTGTGTGTGTGTGTGTGTGCAGACAATCAACCACTACGAAACTCCTCCATGGGGGATTACAAATGTAAATAAAGCAGTAAAAACCAATCAACCACCATGAAGCACCTCCATGGGGGATTGGAAATATAAATTAAGCAGTAAAAACCAATCAACCACCACGAAGCACCTCCATGGGAGATTGGAAAATATAAATAAAGCAATAAAACGATCAACCGCCTCGAAGTAAACTCCAGGCAGGACAAAATATAAATAAAGCTGTAAAAGGCCACGAAGTAAACTCCAGGCCTGACAAAAATGTAAATAAAGCGGTAAAAGGCCACCAAGTAAACTCCAGGCAAGACTGAAATATATATATATATATATATATATATATTTATCATTTCAACGATTTGTCGCTATATATATATAATATTCAAAAAGAAATAAAAGCCATGGACCGAAGTTCGAGCATACACACGCAACACAACTCTCAATGTGCAGAACTGTGTGTGAACTATAGTGGAGAAAGGCTTTAGAAAGTGTAAGAAGGCTTACAGTGGACTATCAAAGAAGACTTCAATGACTTTAAATGGATGAACACTCGGCTCCCGCCAGTATAAATATAGCCAAGTATAAGTTCACAAGTGTTTAAAACGAGAAAGCACTCAGTTTATAGTGTGTACATAGTAAATTGGACAGGGCTTTCTCACCTTTTCTCTCTCAAATATGGCTGCCCCAAGCCCTCTATTTATAGAAGGGGGAGTAGCAGATGCACCTGCGACTGCCCGGGGTGCCCCGGGTTATGTGGGTCCTACCGTCTCGAAGTACATGCACGCGTGCAACATGATGTTCACTCAAACTTTCAGAACTTCAATCCGGCCATCCGATCGAGTTGTATAAGACCTTTTACGTCATGTTATTGTTGAGAGCTACACAATGACATGGGATTAGAGGTTGTACGAAGTCAGGAAGATGAGACCATGCCCTTGGTCTTCCAGCTTCAAATTCTATCAGGTGTGCTATCTTGTGCAGTAGTCACTCGGGATTGGAGCTCTTTGGTTCTTGTAGGACATTGCTGTGTAGAATGTATGTATAAATGTTGAGACGGCACAATGTGGGATGGAAAAGTAACGATTCTGCCCTTCACCGTGGTTATTTCTGATTTAAGCTATTTTTAACGGTCGCTGCTCAGGGTTATCTTTGATATTAGACTAATGTAGGTGTTGACCATCCTCAGGGTTATCTCTGAGGTGTGCCTGACCTCCCAGGGTTATCTCCAGACTTGGGGAATGAGTTCCTTAGGGCCATTGCTGAGTGTTGAAGCTGATTGCATGGATTTAAAACAAACATTTTTGGGGTTATCTCCGGAACTGCAAATACATGCCTCGGGATTATCTCCGAGGTTGATACTATCTTTCTCGGTTTTATTTTCGGGACTGAGACTGAGTATCTCGGGGTTATCTCTTAGATGGCACGGTTTTCTCCGATGTGATTTCTGGTATTTGAATTGCATTCCTCGGGGTTATCTTTGAGGTTGAGACTGAAACTCCCGGTGTTATTTCTGAGGTTGAGGTTAAAACATTCGGTGGTATTTCTGGGACTGAGCTGGATGTATTGGGGTTATCTCCGAGATAGTAATACTGAATATCCTAGGGTTGTCTCTGGGATTGAACTGAGCTGTCTTCCAGGGTTATATCTGAAAGACGATTCTGCTCTCCTGTAATGTTAGTAACAGGTATACAAAAAATTTTGAGCGTCTACAGATGCCCTCTTTATCATATTCATGCAATGCAATGGCATGAATAGGATAAAGAATACTAGACATTTGAAATGTAACAAGATCATTATGATGTAATGTATAGCGGCATGATGCAAATGTATGTGGTTTGTTGAATTGTTATCCAACATGGTGGGATAATTGTCAGCTCCCCTTGACTTCTACCGGGAGTGGGGTGATTAATGACCACTTTGATAAACTATTTGGACGTATAATCCAAAACTACCATGAACTTCCAGGATGTTGACGTTGGGATTATCACCAAAGCCCTTAATCTTTGGTACAAACTTTCACTGAAGATGTATCTCTCGTGTATAAGAGACTCTGCGGGGATGTGTTTTGTCTGTTGAGGATGTGTATAACATATTCTATCGTCAGTCTTCCTTGATGAGGATGCTCTGTCGGAGTTACTACCAACAGTCTGTGTTGTCAGGATTACCTGACCCTCGCTGAAATGTACATCAACGGATGAAATCCCTGCTGGGGATAATGTCAAGGCTGCTTGACCTTAGTTGACGTGTGCATCAACGGATGAAATCATCGGATGGCTTCCGATGCTTCGATGGGTTTACCTACCATCGGTTGAAATAATGTCAAGGTTGCTTGACCTTCGTTGACACGTACATCAACCGATGAAAATGCGTGATACCCCCGCTGGGGATCTGTACTTTGGCAGATGAAAATGCGTGACACCCTGACCGGGGATCTGTACATCAACAGCTGACAATGCATGACACCCCCGTCGGGGATCTGTGCTTCAACAGATGAAAATGAGTGACACCCCCGTCGGGGACCTGTGCTTCAACAGATGAAAATGCGTGACACCCTTGTCGGGGATCTATATATTTGGAGTTGTGACCCCAAACTGACGGCATCGGACATTTATGAGGTATTGTCGAGTGTGATTTGCAATTACTGAGATCATCGGTACAGTATACCTTGTGTTTGGGCAAATACCAATGAATGATATGGCAAGCCACAGTTTGGCCTGGGAAAACCAGAATTTCAGGCTATTCTGCTCAATCGCGTAGCATTTTTATCCTTGATTTGGCCTTTTTAGCGTGTGAGAACTCCTTTGCAACTCGAATTGGACCAAGTCAGAGGGGTGGGCCCCACCCAGGGGAGCCACAGGTACACCTGTAGCAGCCGCATGTGGACCTACGACCAGCCGTGGATGGCTATTAAGGCTATAAGTTGCCTTATCAAGTTATTTCACATTGTGCCACGGATGAAATCTGAGAGCTCTTCATTAGATATGCTGAGTTTCAGGTATCTTTCTATAAATTCTGTCATCGTACAAGTGTTCTACACTGTCCTAGTAACGTATGTATGTCTTTTTTTCCAGTTTCTTTCCGTTGGAATTGACTTTTTATATGAAATGCGTCCAAACACAGAGTAGTGAATATTCATGCTCATATGTCTTGATAACAAATATTCAACATAGTAAATGTTAGTATTAAGCCTTGCTGAACATAATGATGTGAAAAAATTTAACTTTTGAAACATTCAAATTGGCACCTTTTTCTGCTATTTCTTATCCTATTTGAGGACAAATGAGCAAAGGTGGTAATGTAAAGTAATCCTAGTATTTAGGCCACCCTTATGAATTGATGACTTTGACATTTTAATGCATATAGTATGTATATGACTGTGGGCAGGTGTGATACTGAATGACCACCTAGTCATGCCTATATGCATGTGGATAGTCCAATTTATAGAGGAAACTATGGCAAAATTTTTCTAAAATGTAGGAATTGAGTAGTCATTCATTTTTTACTCTACTATAGACATATATTATAACATTGCATGCATGCATGTAGTCATAAAATGCATTTTGAAAGGCTTCAGGTTAGAGAATACCACACCCTTTCTGAAGTGATTTGGAGACTTGTTGTCCAGATATATGGATCTGGATCATCAGAGTAGTTCCCGCAGGACCACTTCAGGTGTGCGAAGGAGGGCTTCTGAAGTGCCTCGACCCTGTTTAGTTAGATAGCCTCTTCGTCTGGCAGAGGCAGTGATTCGTCCTATCCGGGTTGATGTACCTGATGTCGAGGACGAGGAGGAGGATGTACAAGTAACAGCTCTAGCTTCTGCTAGTCATATTCCCCGTAGGGATTTCCCAGGCATTCAGGTGGCTAATCCAGATCTTCTAGGTGATTTGAGTCGCCACCCCTAAGTTTACTTGCATGTACATGAGGTAAAAGCTGGATTTGATCTTCCTTTTTCCTATTGAGGAGGAGCAAGGATTTTGACATTAATTTGCATGTGATGTAGGTTCCCGGCTTTACACAGCCGCGAGGAAACTGGTTCAGCATACACTCCCTGTATCAGGTTTTGCATCCAGATTACCGAGGTAACGTGTATGATTGGGGCTTTGGGGCATTCTTTTTCATTCTTCCCCGTCGTTGTCCCTGGGGTTACCTCAAGGCATTGTCTGAGTGCTTGTTTTACTAGACTCAGTCCTTCCACTTGTTTGATTGTGAGGTGATGATGACGCCGATGGATTGGCGATTTATATGATAACCCGAAAGTTCATAAAATCTTGAATGATTAGAATAAAGGTTAAAGAATAAAACCTAGAAGAGATTTTGAGAATTTATTTAAAATTTTTAAGAAGAACCTATATGGTTTGCTATTTGAATGAGAATAAAGAAAATATGGGTTACAAAATTCCAAAACCCTAGAAATGAATTAATATGTAATTGAAGGAATATCAAGAATAAGGTATTACGATACCTGTAAATTCGATGTGAACTGAATAGTCTAAGAAATGTTATATAAGTACATATGGAAATTTTATTAACAAAATAAGATTTCACATGAAGAGATACTATGAGGTTAAACGAAGATGAGTATATGTATAGAAATATATATACTTAGTAAGGTGTTATATATATTTTAGCAAGAGGAATGATGAATTAAGTTAATGATATAAGGATCAACATAAAATTATGTTAGTAATTAACATAGTTTGAACGTTGGCCTTAACTAGTAAATAAGAATTTGAATAAGTATAAAGTCGTTAGTTAATACGATTAGCAATATAAAGGGAGTAATTTAAAACTCAAAATTTGAGTTAGAGATAGAATTCTGAAGCACGGACTGCTCGGTTGCGTCCGGAACGTTAAGTTTAGACAGGATGGACAATAAACATAAAATGTGTAAGGGTTGACTTTTTGGCAAAGTCCACAATTGATTTTTTATAGAGAAAAGTCAAAATTAGTGTGAGAAGTGAAATATGTTAGGATTATGTGAATAAAATGCTATAATATTTAAAGGAAGTCTCCCTAATAAGTTAAATAAGTTAGTCAACTAACCTAAGTATTTTATTAATCTAGAAAATAGATGTAAGGTGTTAAACCTTAATTAAATACTCAATAAACTTGAATAAGATAAGTTTAATTGGGTTATGTGAGTGAATTAATATTATTAATGAATATAAATATGTGAATATTAATAATAATGAGCATATGCTCAAGAGATAATAATGAAAAAAAATAATAATAATTAAACAAGCCCAATTATATTTTTAGTGTGGGACTTATAGATAAAATTAAATTAAGGGCAATTGGTTTATTAGATTAGCCCAAGAGGTTATGTATAAGATAAATATAATAATGACCCAATTGAATTAATGGGGAATCCCAAGTTCATTTTTTTTAGTAAGCATGATAATAAAATTGTAAGCCCATTAAACATTTAATTGCAAGTCCAATTGTTAAGCCCACTTGGAGAGGTTATAATAGTCATCAATTAAGCTAGCTAATAAAGACAAAATTGGTAAATGAAGAGGACATGTGGCCGAAAATTAGAGGAGGGGGGAAAGGAGTGGAATGTAATGATTAAGTTAACTTTAGTAGGTAAACAACTTCTTTAGTTGACAACTTATTATTTGGACAACACATTAAGTGTTGCTTGCAAGTTAGCTTTGCCATGATGAGATAGTATGTAAGATATGATGAGATACAATCTAATCCTTTGGATTATGCTAGCAAATTTAGGATATCAATTTTATTCTCATTTTATTTGCTAGAGAAAAAAAAAGAATAGAGAGAGAAAAGGAAAATACTAGAGAGAGAGAGAGAGGATCTCGTGGGGAAGAAGAAAAGAAAGGAAAAGGGCCTAAGTTCATGCACCCAAGATTTATAACCTACTTTGGGTATAGAAGGAAGGAGGCTAAGAAATCAAGGTACAAAAAAAATTAATTTCTAGACTTTATTTTTTTTTTTTTTTATGGATTTGATGGAGAAAATGGTTTTTGATTTGGAAGTTCAAACCCCTATAATATATGTGTTTTTCATGGATTTAAGTATGGATCTACCCATAATGGGTGGTGATTTGGTTTGAATCAAAAAGAAAAGAAAATTAATTTTTCTTGTTTTGAAAACCTAACTTTTGAGTGATTTAAAAATCACCTGTTTTTGATCTATGCATTCTTTTATCGATCCGTCAAAGAGAGGTCCTAGATATATGTGTTGACTAGTAAACCCAAGTGGTAGAACTCAAAAATCACGTTTCTGAAAGTCGTGCTGTGGATTTTGGTGAAAACAGTCCCGTTTTCCTAAAACTATTTTAGATCAGTGTGAAACAGGGGTAATTTCGTCCATTTTTTTGAATTAAAAATTCTGGGAATTTTTGGAGTGGTAATATTAGAAGTTATGTAGGAAGTATAAAAATTTGAGAATTTTTGACTATACGGTTTGAGAGTTATGGATTTTACGGTGAAGGGCTATTTTTATGAAGCCACCCGAATAACTCTCTGTCTATAAGTCCAAAAATTACAAATTTTTTACTGAAAGTACATGTGTATAACAGGAACATACTGTAAAAATTTCATAATTTTTGGAGTTAATCTCGATTTATGTAAAATCCAAAAATATTTGGCTATTATGGACTATTTAAAAATAGTAGATGAATTTTAAAAATTTCGGGAAAAATAAATGTTCAATATGGAACTAGATTCTATCTAATCTCAGAAAAGAAATATTTTTGGAACTGATTTGGTATTTTTTATCTAAATGATGATAAATGGATAAATAGATTTAATTAAATATATAATGTTTAAAAATATGAAAAAAATATGATTTATGACTAGAGACCCTTGAGCATGGCTTATGCAGATTTTTGACGAAGTTTTGGGTCAGGTGTGAAGTGTTATGATGTTTATGGTATTTTAGAATGTTTAATGAGTTAATTAAGGAAAGAAAAACAATTGAAATAAATTGTTTATTAATGTGATTAATGACTTAAATTATTTTTATATGACTAATAATATTGGATTAAGATATTATTAGTAGTATTTGGCTGGAATGTTATTAAAATGTTAATAACTTTAGCGTAAAATATTATTATGTAATTAATAATATTCGACGAGAGATTAAAATAAGAGATTTATGTTATTGTTTAATATGATTGTTGAAATTGGTATTCAATGAACTATGTTATGATTGTAATACACTACAATGAGAATTCAGGTTGCTGAATTGGTTTTGGATTGCTGAAACGATTTCAGTCTGCTGAAATATTTTGTGATCTACTGAAATAGTAATTTCAGGATACTAAAATGTAATCCGGTTTACTGAAACGATAATTCAGTTTACTGAAAGATTATCTAGGTTACTAAGATAACATATAAATGAAAAACTTATAAGTTATAAGTGATGAAAATATTATCAAAGTATAATGATAATACTAAAACTAAGGTGTAATGTCTAATATTTAACTTTGTGAGTGAAGGTTAGATAAGTTAATATAAGGTGATGAGATTATATGTAAGTAAATGAATATGGTGTTAAGATTATCTAATATTTGACTATGTGATTAAGTGTTAGATAGTATTATAAAATAAGGTATGATATGCTAATTGAAAGATCAATCATATACCTGATAGGTCTTTTCAATAAAGAGAATAAATTAAATTGTGTAGCAGTAATCTACTATGCAGGCAAGTTTCCTTAGCTCAAACTCGAGTTATATTTCAAAGCATGTTAGTGAATGATTATTGATGATTATTAATGTCTAAACTGATTATTGATTTGCACTTAGTGCATGTTGCATATGTTCATCGTGTATGAAAGGCTGATCACATTCATTACCTAAGGTTCAGATAAAGTTATTTCTAGTCCTTGTTGGCTTTAAACGTTAATGATTTAGTCATTCAATTATTGACATCTTGATTCATGTTTCTTCACAATTATTAAATTGTTAAAAACTTAAAAGCTTATTATTCTTTCAATCATGATATCTCTTTATTGAATTTAAACTTGCTGGGCAAAGTAGTTGCTCACCCTTGCTATATCATGATAGTAAATTTCAAATAAAGGCAAAGGCTTGAAGAAGGACATAGACAAAAGCAAAATACAGTAATAGATTGTTATAAGAATAACTATTTAGTTATCTTATTGTAAACCTTTGTAATTTTGAAGGTATGAATTCAGTTAAGGTTAATAAACTTGGGAAAATGTAATAGAATTATATAAAATAAATAATATATGTTTATTTGTTCCGCATTAGATGATAGAATATGTATGATGATGAAGTACCGTAACGTACCAAGTCTGAGGTTCAAAGTACCCGAATTTGGGGACGTCACAATTGGTATCAAAGCTGTAGGTTATAAACCTTAGGTAAGGGTACCTTAGGCTATAACCGCAGAGATGTTAAGGAATAAACTCAGATCGAGTTTAAGTGATAAGAAATGGATTTAGGAAATTCATTATTAAGTAAAGAGAAAGATAAAGAAGATTCAAAGAAGAATCTTGAAAAGCTATACGGATAAGAATCTGGAGTTACCTGACTCCAGTAATAAAAATGAAAAGTGATAATAAATAGAAGATGTTTATGAGATGAAAAGTTTAAATAAAATCATAATATAATATGATTAAAGAGAAAAATAAGAATATCGTAATATAAAACGATCGTAAGTATAAGGAGAAATGATTACGAAATAGGATCACGACGTGATTAGATTAAATTATTGAATAACATATGATATGTTAAGTGATTGGAATAATATAGCTTGACGCTATAAAGAGAAGGTACTATGAAATGGTACAATGTAAACTCAGAAAAGAGTGGTAAATGTTTAGATACGGATTAAAGAAAATTCGTATCAAGAAAAGGAAAGTTAGAATTGTGTAGGATTTCAATTGAGAACTCGTGTTAGCAGCTGAGTTATATGATTCCTTGTATGGGTGGGGAATTTGTACTTGGTTTTAGAATCACTTAGCTTCCTGGTCAATATAGTGGTTAGGTTGACAAATTCTTTGTATGGGCGTGGAATTGTCCGCTTAGCTTCCTATGTTGATTATTAGCCGAGTTTGGTTTGACAACCACTTAGTTTCTTACATTGATAATCATTGGAACCTAGTGTCGCGCTATTTGCTATATGCATGTTGATAAGGTGATTCTTTTCTGCTGTGTATAACGAATAGATAGATAATATAAGGTTAGTTGCGAGTTCTTAAAACTCATACTTATGGTAAGTTCATGACTCATAATCATATGGTATGTTTTGAACCCCTCAGCGAATGGACCCATATGGTCTGACTAGGATAAGTTCTTAAACTCATATGATTATGGAAAGTTCTAAACTCATAATGTGTGGTAAGTTTGATGAACTAGGGTATAGCTAAGTGTGAATAAAGAATTGAGGATGATAGAAATAAATAGAATTATTAAGCAATGGATTAGTAGAGAAATTGAAGTTGATGATGGAAGCATAGGTATTCCAAATCTTCTAGCTATGCTAGACTTCGAAGTTTTTAACATAAAGCTAAATTCTCACTGATGTGGCAACACATGGTGACAAGTGTGTAGGTGTGGACTTTGAGCCACTAACACATCGTTACCTGTTGTGGCATGATGACATTAAAGGTGATTTTTAATAGTTTTGAACTATTTAAAGAAGAGTCTGTGCTAATTGATTCGGCTAGACAAAAATGATTTGAATTATCAAAATGTATTTTTATATCATTCATGCATCATGCAACATGGTGCAAAGATGATAAAAATGATGGAGTCATCAATGCAGTATTACTTAGTGTTGAATGTGATCTAAGGATCGTCAGCCCACTATAGTATAATGTAGTATGACAAAGTCACAAAATGACAGAATCCTCAAACGGACTGTAAATACAGTGCGGTATCCTGACGTCATAAAATGATTTTAAGAATTTTAAAGGTAAATTATTGCCAACTGAATTTGGCTAGTAATGTTTCGATTGAAATTCGAATTATTTGATATGCGTCTAAGCTATTTGATTCAGCTAGACAAATATTTATGAAAATTCAAAGTATTATTGAGAAGTTATCCCGAACCAAATTATTTTTATTCGGAATCCTATGATAAGACTGAGGTGAACTATGTTGTTTGGATAAAATAATCCAATCTAGTAGCATAAATATTCGCTAGACATGATTTATATGTTATGCATGACGTAAGAGTACGATAGACTAATCACCTAAAGTACTAGCAACGGTAGTTTACCTTCTTTGTGATTGTAAACATACCTAGTAATTTACTGTTTTGCGATATAAATATCGTTAAAACTACGTGTGCATGGTCTATATGACCCCTCAGCATGATTTGAAAAGTTTTAACTCCTTAGACTGAAGTCATGGAAGAATGTGATAGTAGCAAAGCTCCTCATAGTAGGAAGCAAGATGTACTCATTAAATTAAACACGAAATCAAGTAAAGGTTAATTTGAAAACCTAGTTTTGATGAATAAAAGGAGTGGTGATTAGTAGAATGAAATTTTGAGGACGAAATTCTTAGAAGAAGAGGTGAATGTGATAACCTAAAAATTTATAAAATCTTGAATGATTAGAATAAATGTTATAGAATAAAACCTAGAAGAGAATTTGAGGATTTATTTAAAATGTTTAAGAAGAACCTATATGGTTTGCTATTAGAATGAGAATAAAAAAAATATGGGTTACAAAATTCCAAAACCATGGAATTGAATTAATATGTAATTGAAAGAATATCAAGAATAAGGTATTACGATACCTGTAAATTCGATGTGAACTGAATAGTTTAAGAAATGTTATATAAGTACATATGGAAATTTTATTAACGAAATAAGATTTCACATGAAGAGATACTATGAGGTTAAACGAAGATGAGTATATGTATAGAAATATATATACTTAGTAAGGTGCTATATATATTTTAGCAAGAGGAATGATGAATTAAGTTAATGATACAAGGATCAAGATAAAACTATGTTAGTAATTAACATAGCTTGAACGTTGACCTTGACTGGCAAATAAGAATTTGAATAAGTATAAATTCGTTAGTTAATACGATTAGCAATATGAAGGGAGTAATTTAAAACTCAAAATTTGAGTCAGAGATAGAATTTTGAAGCACAGACTGCTAGGTTGTGTCCGAAACGTCAAGTTTAGTCAGAATGGACAATAAACACAAAATGTGTAAGGGTTGACTTTTTGGTCGAAGTCAATAGTTGACTTTTTATGGAGAAAAGTCACAATTAGTGTGAGAAGTAAAATATGTTATGATTATGTGAATAATATGCTATAATATTTAAAGGAAGTCTCACTAATAAGTTAAATAAGTTAGTGAACTAACCTAAGTATTTTATTAATCTAGAAAATAGATGTAAGGTGTTAAACCCTAGTTAAATACGTAATAAACTTGAATAAGACAAGTCTAATTGGGTTATGTGAGTAATTAATATTATTAATGAATAATAATATGTGAATATTAATAATAATGAATATAAGCTCAAAAGATAATAATGAAAATAATAATAATAATTAAACAAGCCCAATTATATTTTTAGTGTGGGACTTGTAGATAAAATTAATTTAAGGGCAATTGGTTTATTAGATTAGCCCAAGAGGTCATGTATAAGATAAATATAATAATTGCCCAATTAAATTAATGGGGAAGCCCATTGTCGACGTCGGGATTTTTATTTGTCCCTTTTCGTTACCTATTCTTTTATGTTCTCATTTTAGATGAGATTTGTTTGAAAAAACAAGTGAAAAAGGTCCGACATGTGTAATCTCAACGATTGGACTATAAGAGTTGCCAGTTGGTTTTTTAACTGGTTGTACGAACACAACCGAGAAAAGGTTTGCACATTGAACCAGTGATGTGACACTGCTAAACGGGTCGGCGAAACCGAGATTAAATTAGGGTCCGGGGACTTGCTTATGCAGAGGGAAGGTGTTAGGCACCCCCTGACATCCGTGTTGCCACGGTGGCCGCCACTTTTCAATAAATTGTTATATGAATGTGTGTGTGTGTGTATGGGTCAATGTGCTTTTATTTGGAAGTAGTACGAGGCCTCGTTTGTACCTATATACATAGGGTTTGAATTTATATAAAAATTCAGTTTTAAACAAGATATGGCAGTGATGTTTTTAAAAGAGGGTTTTCAAACCCAATGCTCAATAGTAATTGAGCCCATTTACACTCCCATTTTATTCAATATTCGGCTTGGTTGATTTTATTTTATAGATGCGAGGCATCTGTATGAAAATAATGTAAAAAAGGTGCTGAATTCCTCATGGGTATGAAAACCGTCTAAGGAAATCAAAACATCACAGAGAAATTTACAAGCTGCTTACAGCTGAAAAGGTCCATCATGGGAACCGAATCTCGATTCAGTGGACTGAATCTGTGATCACATGATTCCTAGGCTCACATGATGCCACAGTTGATATAAACGCAGTAAGCATGTATATTTATAAAAGCTATAAATATATATATATAGACATGATCAGCAACCATGAAGCACCTCCATGGGGGATCAAAAATATAAATAAAACTGTAAAAGCTATCTACGGCCACGGAGGAAACTCCAGGCGGGACGAAATGTACAGAAAGTAATAAAAACGATTAACTACCACGAAGTAAACTCCAGGTGGGATGAAATATATATATATATATATATATATATATAAAATATAAATATATATGTATATACAAACTAAAATAAAACCATGGACCGAAGTCCGGGCAAACACACGTAACACGACTCTCAACGTAAAGAAGGGTGCGTGCAAGTGTGGAGAGAAAGGCTTGAAAATGTGTAAGAAAGCTTATAGTGGACTGCCAAAGAAGACTTTAATAACTTTAAAGTAGATAAACACTGGCTTTTGTCGGTACAGAAGTAGCTATATGTAAGCTCACAAGTGTTTAAAATGAGAAATCACTCAGTTTTGGGTGTGTACGGAGCAAATTGGACAGGGCTTCCTCGCATTTTCTTTGTGTAAAATTGCCACCCCAAGCCCTCTATTTATAGACGGTGGCCGCAGGAGTACCAGAGGCTGCCCGGGGTGCCCCAGGCTTCGCGGGTCCTGCCATCTCGAAGTACGTGTACGTAGGCAACGTGATGTCCGCTCGAACTTTTAGAATTACAATCTGAGCAACCGATTGAGGTATATAAGACCTATTTCAGACCGTCGTTGTCTAGAGTTACGCAATGACATGGGATTAGAGATTGTACGAAGTCATGAAGATGGGACGATGCCCTCCGGTCTTCAGCTTCAAATTCTATCCGTTATCTTGCGCAATAGTCACTCGAGATTGGTTTTCCTTGGCTCTTGTGGGACATTTTTGTGTAGAAATGTATGTTTGAAATGTTGAGACGGCATGATGTGGCGTCAAGTTGGCAAGATGACGACTTTGCCCCTCACCGGGGTTATCTCCGGTTTGGGCCGATAAAGCAGACGTTACTCAAGGTTATCGCTGAGATTGGACTGTTGTAAATGTTGAAGGTCCTCAGTGTCATCTCTGAGGTGTGCCTGTCTTGTACTGAGTGCCTCGGTGTGAGCACCGAGGTTGAAGCTGATGGCATGCATTTGAAACAAGCATTTTTGGGGTTATCTCCAGAACTGCCACTGCCTTCCTTGGGGTTATCTCTAAGGTTGGAATATGATATTCCCAGTGTTGGGACTGAGACGGAACATCTCGGGGTTATCTTAGGGATGAAATCGGTCTTCTCCGGTTTATGTTCCGGAATTATAACTGCATGCCTCGGTGTTATCTCTGAGGTTGGAATTGTTACTCCCGGTGTGTGTTTCGGGGTTGAGCTGTTACTCCCAGTGTGTATTCTGGGGTTGAGCTGTTCCTCCTGGTGGTATCCGAAATGGATATGAAGCGTCTTCCAGGGTTTCCTCTTGAGAGACAAATCTGCGCTCATGTGAGGTCAGTAACAGATAGGCAAAAAATTTCAAGTGTCTACACCCATTAAACATTTAATTACAAGCCCAATTGTTAAGCCCACTTGGAGAGGTTATAATAGTCATTATTTAAGCTAGCTAATAAAAACAAAATTGGTAAATGAACAGGACATGTGGCTAAAAATTAGAGGACGGAGAAAAGGAGTGGAATGTAATGATTAAGTTAACTTTAGTAGGTAAACAATTTCTTTAGTTGACAACTTATTATTTAGACAACACATTAAGTGTTGCTTGCAAGTTAGCTTTGCTATTACGAGAGAGTAGGTAAGATATGATGAGATACAATCTAATCCTTTGGATTATGCTAGCAAATTTAGGATATCAATTTTATTCTCATTTTATTTGCTAGAGAAAAAAAAAGAATAGAGAGAGAGGATCTCGTGGGGAAGAAGAAGGAGAAAGGAAGAGGGCCTAAGTTCATGCACCCTAGATTTATAACCTACTTTGGGTATAAAAGGAAGGAGGCTAAGAAATCAAGGTACAAAAAAAATTAATTTCTAGACTTTATTTTTTTTTATTTTTTTATGGATTTGATGGAGAAAAGGGTTTTTGATTTGAAAGTTCAAACCCCTATAATATATGTGTTTTTCATGGATTTAAGTATGGATCTACCCATAATGGGTGATGATTTGGTTTGAATCAAAAAGAAAAGAAAATTAATTTTTCTAGTTTTGAAAACCTAACTTTTGAGTGTTTTGAAAATTCACCTTTTTTGATCTATGCATTTTTTTTTCTCTATCCGTCAAACAGAGGTGCTAGATATATGTGTTGACTAGTAAACCTGAGTGCTAGAACTCAAAAATCATGTATCTAAAAGTCGTGGTGTGGATTTTGGTGAAAATAGTCCTGTTTTCCTAAAACTGTTTTGGATCAATCTGAAACGGGGGTAATTTCATCCACTTTTTGTTCTTTAAAAATTCTAGGAAAATTTGGAGTGGTAATATCAGAAGTTATGTAGGTTGTGTAAAAATTTGAGAATTTTTGGTCATACGGTTTGAGAGTTATGGATTTTACGGTGAAGGACTATTTTTATGAGGCCACCCGAATAACTCTCTGTGTATAAGTCCAAAAATTACAAAATGTTTACTGGAAGTACATGTGTATGACAGGAACATACTGTAAAAATTTTAGAAATTTTGGAGTTAATCTCGATTTATGAAAAATTCAAGAATATTTGGCTATTATGGACTATTTAAAAATAGTAGATGAATTTTAAAAATTTCGGGAAAAATAAATGTTCAATATGGAACTATATTCTGTCTATTCTCAGAAAAGAAATATTTTTGAGACTGGTTTGGTATTTTTCATCTAAATGATGATAAAATGGATAAATAGATTTAATTAAATATATGATGTCCAAAAATATAAAAAATACGATTTATGACTTGAAACCCTTGAGCATGGCTTATACAGATTTTTGATGATGTTTTGGGTCGGGTGTGAAGTGTTGTGATGTTTATGGCATTTTAAAATGTTTAATGAGTTAATTACAGAAAGAAAAATAATTGAAATAAATTATTTATTAATGTGATTAATGACTTAAATTATTTTTATATCACTAATAATATTGGATTAAGATATTATTAGTAGTATTTGACTGGAATGTTATTAAAAGGTTAATAACCTTAGCGTAAAATATTATTACATAATTAATAATATTCGACGGGATATTAAAATAAGAGTTTTATGTTATTTTTCAATATAATTGTTAAAATTGGTATTCAATGAACTATGTTATGATTGTAATAGACTAAAATGAGAATTCAGAGTGCTGAATTGGATTTTGGATTGCTGAAACGGTTTCAGTCTGCTGAAATACTTTGTGGTCTGCTGAAATAGTAATTTCAGGATGCTGAAATGTAATCCGGTTTACTGAAATGATATTTCAATTTACTGAAAGGTTATCTAGGTTACTAAGATAACATATAAAGGGAAAACTTATAAGTATAAGTTATAAGTGATGAAAAGATTATCAAAGTATAATAATAATACTAAGACTAAGGTGTAATGTCTAATACTTAACTTTGTGAGTGAAGGTTAGACAAGTTAATATAAGGTGATGTGATTATATGTAAGTAAATGAATATGGTGTTAAGATTATCTAATATTTGACTATGTGATTAAGTGTTAGATAGTATTATAAAATAAGATATGATATGCTAATTGAAAGATCAATCTTATACCTGATAGGTCTTTTTAATAAAGAGAATAAATTAAATTGTGTAGCGGTAATCGACTATGCAGGCAAGTTTCCTTAACTCAAACTCGAGTTATATTTCAAAGCATGTTAGTGAATGATTATTGAAGATTATTCACGTTTAAACTGATTATTGATTCGCACTTAGTGCATGTTGCATATGTTCATCAGGTATGAAAGGTTGATCACCTTCATTACCCTAAGGTTCAGATAAAGTTATTTCTAGTCCTCGTTAACTTTAAACGTTATTGATTCAGTCATTCAATTATTGACATCTTGATTCATGTTTCTTCACAATTATTAAATTATTGAAAACTTGAAAGCTTTTTATTCTTTCAATCATGATATATCTTTATTGAATTTAAACTTGATGGGCAAAGTTGTTACTCACTCTTGCTATATCATTATAATAAATTTTAGATAAAGGCGAAGGCTTGAAGAAGGACAGAGACAAAAACAAAATACAGTAATAGATTGTTATAAGAATAACTATTTAGTTATCTTATTGTAAACATTTGTAATTTTGAAGGTATGTATTCAGTTAAGGTTAATAAACCTAGGAAAATGTAATAGAATTATGTAAAATAAATAATATATGTTTATTTTTTCCGCATTAGATGATAGAATATGTATGATGATGAAGTACCGTAACGTAACAACTCCGAGGTTCAAAGTACCTGGATTTGGGGACGACACAATTTATCACCGGTATGGAGTTTGGAGGGGTGCAAGTGCCATGTACGGCGAATATTACCCCGACTGCCATTAGATCCTTGTTGGGAGTTCCGGCTGAGGCGCTCAAGGGCAGGATTATCCGTACGGGTCCTTTGAGTGTAGATGCTATGAGTGGGCTATTGAGTGAACCCATGCCCGCTGATGTGAGAGTCAGGGATCGCATTCTTCGGCGATTGTTCCTAGTTATCATAAAGGGTTATTTTATAGCAGATAACTCTTCTACGGTGTCATTCGCTTTGATCAGCACCACGCGAGAGGTGGACCATATTGGAGAGTATGATTGGGGCTCCTACACCTTTACCTATTTCCTCAGGGGAATACGCATACTTTCGCAGGACTTGACCGAGGCTTGGCTAGGATTTTACCCGTTTTTGCTGGTGAGTATTTCTCTTTTGATTTTCCATGTATAGGTTTAAGAGTATTCACTGACAGCAAGTGTTTTACCTTTGTGTTGGCAATTTTGGGCCTATGAGAGACTTTCATGTTTGCATCCTGTGAGTGTGTTAGGTATAGATACCTATCCACTAGGACGGCGATGCCATCACTCCATATTAGTGAAGGTTCTTGTAGCTGAGGCTTTCACCCATTGTCGCTTACTGTTGGAGCTGTTGACAGCTAATGTCATCACGTGGGTTCCCTACTCTGGGGAACATTTGATCATTGGATTAGAGGATGGATTCCCGACTGGGGTCGAGCACGTGATATCCACCCGTAGGATTCCTCTCTTCACGGATGGAGGATGGGAGCTCTACTTAGGAGAGCGTGCTATTAGGAGCACCACAGGAGAGATTCGTGTACCGATCTTTCCTCCTACCAGGCGTTATTAGCATGTGTTGTAGTCACCCGCCGATGACATCCCATTGATGGGTATAGACGGATATACTTTTTTAGAAGGTTCATGATAAGTAATTTTTATACCTACTTATTCGGTATCTGTTACTTGAATTAGTTGCTTAATCTCATGTTTCTTAGTCACTTTTCATGCATTTTATGTTTATTTTGTAGATTACTTGCTTGGGAGCTAAAATCATAAAGAATTGGTATGAAATCGTAAAGAAAAGCAATTTGGACATCATTTAGGCTTTCATGTTTATTTTGTGTTCTTGGCTTGGAACTTTGATTATATTGTAGAGCTTTTTTTTAGATTTATGGAACATCTTGAATCATTCTAATCAGAGTTCGGATGCATGAGTTATGACCTGTGTACCAACGGACGTTAAACTTCACTATTTTGGGTGACCATTTACATAATAGCCACTTCAGAGCCAATTTCAACATTTCTCAAGTCCTTATTTTGAATAACTAAAAGCATGAAAGTTGTAGATCTACGTCTCCTCTTTCCGAAACATCTTGAATCATCAAAATTAGAGTTAAGACGAAGACGTTATGGCCATTTTCCCAAAGGACGTCAGAGCAGAAAAAGTACCCCCACTGGTGTAGGCTTTCTCTTCATAAAATACCCACCGAGGCAGGGGTACCAGCTGGAAAACAGAACCCTAGCCTGCCGGGGCTGGACCTTTACAATGCTAAACCCCCGCCGGGGCGGGGGTACATGTAGAAAAGATGAATTTTGTCCAAATTTGAGTCCAAGAAGGTTTGGTTCGATCCAATTGACTCAAAGACTTTCAAGAGGACTTAAAGACATATAAAGTGATTTATAAAAGGAGGAGAATCACAAGGATTAGAGGGAGAGAATGAATTCCATTAGATTAGATTATAGTAGATTAGATCAAAACCCTAGTTATTATGAGATTTGGATATTGAAGCAACTTGGAGACCATTGAAGATTCAAAGTAGAAACAAGGAGAGAGCATCAAATCTACAGACAATAGATTTTATCTTTTCATCTTCTTCTATCTTTGTCTTTTGTTGTGTATTCAAGTGTGAATTCTTAGTTTTAATTCAATGAATTAATTCTTTGTTTGAGATTACAATGGATCTTATTGTGTAGTTTATTTTAATATGTTTCGCTATCAATTATTATGTTCTATTGTGAGGATTGGCTATTGTGATTTAGACTTAATTGCTTAATTGCCTAGCTAACATTTACCGTGATAATCTATATAAACTCGAGAGATGAAGTTTAGATTTAGATCTGATCACGATAGCATGTGTTTGTGATTTCTACGTAGATAGAATTCATGATTCGTGTTTAGGATAAAGATATGTCTTTACGCCATATGTTTATAGAGAACTTTTGCTTTAAATCCTTTTTAATTGTAATTCACATAGAGATATAGTGGATTAGTTAATTAAGGTGTCTTGCTTAATTCTATCATCTATGGATTTAAGTGAGTATGTGTATTATGCATCGAGAGGTGATTTTATCTGCTTTAGTGTTCTTGAATAACAATTATAGATAGAAAATAATTGATGAGAAGTGTGTTAACTTAAATGAAGCAATAAGTGAAGTTGTGATCTTAAATCTTTGTAATCTAATTTTTAATTAGTGGTAATTAGAATTAGTGTAATTGAATAATTTAATTTATATAATTTGAAATTCATTCGTTTAAATAAGATTAAGTTGGTTACGGGTTAGTACTTGGTGATTTTTATTAAACAATTCCTTATGGGAACGATACTCTACTTTCACTTTCTTACTTGTTGACCACGTATACTTGCGTGTTGTGCGTAACTAGATTTTAGCCAATAAGTTTTTGGCGCCGTTGCCGCGGAATTAGTTTAATATGTTTTTGCCAATATTAGCTTCAATCAAATTAGTCTTAATTTAAACATTTTGCTTTCTTTTTATTTAATTCTCTCTCTATTTTTATTTCTTTTAAAGTACCATGGCTGGATACAATTATCAATGGCCTTATTCGAATATGACTCAGCCAAGGGACACATGAATTGATGGACTTAATACCTTTTCTACATTATTAGCACAACTTAAGACACTTTTGAGGAGGTTGGACGTTATTGCAGCCCAACGTATTTGAAGGATAGCAGTTACGTGCAATTATTGTGTTGGCAATCATCTGAGTCATCAATGCACCATCAGTCTTGGGACGGTCCAGTATGGGGGTAATTACATCAACTAGTATGCATATGATAATTATCATCAAGGTTGGGGGTATCGCCTGGATTCTTCATGGAGCTACAACTCTCAAGACCAATACTACACTCCAAATCCAACATACTCACCGGAATTCTCATATCCACATCCATTGCCACAAGAAGAAAAGTCAAATTTCGAGGAATTATTGTCAAAATTCATAGCAAACCAAGGGGAAAGGATGATGAGTCAAGAACTATCAAGCCATAATTTTCATAACCAAATGGAATAACTCATCATTAATTCAACCCATGGTCCTCAATACATGGATTCCAAAACTGAGAAAGATAATTCAAGGTTAGAGGAATTGTTGTCCAAGTTCATAGCATCAAATAAGGAAATGAGGATTAATCAAGAGCTGTCAATTCAGAATCAGGAGATATCAATTCAAAATCTGCAGAACCAGATGGATCAAATGCTCAAAACCTTGAAAAACTGTCCTCAAAATAATTGGTGTTATGAAGATGATTCCGAGATTGATGAAGTGCTCGAGCCAAATCTACAATTGGATGAGACACGAGATGTTGAAAAAGAGGAGACAAGTGGGGATAACGAAAATAAGGTCGGTGAAGAACTAACTATGAGTACCAACGAGGATGAGCCGAAGTTATTAGTGCCCCAAGTTCCTTCTCCGCCAAAGATCAAGGGTCTAGTTAGATTTTCAAAACTGTGCCCGCTTGGTAGTCATGTCCTCGGCAAGGCTCTTTATGACATGAAAACTAGTACAAATGTAAAGCCATTGTGGAATGAGGAGGAGAAGATAGAAGAAGAGCCCATTGTTCTTGCCAAGCCTCAAAGCCTTAATCGAATCATAGGCTCAACGGACGAAGAAGCACCTAGTTATTAAACATTCTCAATTGGGCACATATTTAAACAAAGCATGTTAGGTGACATTAATTCGATAGCCATCACAAATGAGAACCTACCAAAAGCTACATTATTTTCGATGGATGGAGGGTTTCTCAATTATCGAATAGGAATTGGATAGCGTTGACCAGACAAAGTCAGGTTGAAAGACTATAATTCAAGCGCTAACTGGGAGGCAACCAAGAATTTTTATATTTATATGCTTTACTAGTTTATTTGGTAGATATGAATTAATTTGCTTATTAAGTTCTCTTACCAATCCAAGTGCTATTCTAATCCATGTTGTCTCTCTTCATTGTAGGTATTGGAGGTTCAATGGACAGGAAAAAGATTATGAAAATGTTATTCAAGTGAAATTCAAGTGTGGTACCCAATTTGTTCCATGTGCCTAACCTATTCTCCAAACTTGGCGGACAAGGAGGAGGATTGTTCTATTTTCAGGGAAGTCATCTGCTTTACTTTTTTTTATTTCAGCCATTGAGGACAATGTCTAGTTTAAGTTTAGAGGGTATTTTAGTGTCGTATTGCATATAGTTAGTTATTTACATGCATTTTAGTGTTGTATTGCATATAGTTAGTTATTTACAGGCATTTTAGTGTCGTATTGCATATAGTTAGTTATTTACATTGTAGTTCATAAAGTTACATTTAGTTTTTGCATTCAGTTTCTTGAAGAAAAAAATTTTGAAAAATTGAAAATTTAGTAGTCAGTTTACTATGTTTATATAGCATGTAGTACATCTTGCATGAGTCCAGCTGTTTGATATTTAGAGTTTGTTTTGGCCAATGATGATATTGCAATTGGGTAGACAAGTATAGTACTGACTATTAAAGCTTTGATGTGATTTCTTGTCCTAAATTGAGTCTTTTTATGTTTGAAACTGGTATAATAAGGATAGCACAGTAAAAATAACTTGTTGATTGATTGAGTTTAAATTGATACATAATGGGATTCTAAAGGATAATGCTAGTTTGAATAAAAGAGTGACAATAATAAGTAGTGATAGCTAAAATTAGACAAGAACCTAAGTTTGGGGGAATATTTGGGGTATATAAGCTATAAAAAAATAAAAAAAATAAAAAGAAAGTATGAATAAACACCATGGCGTGCTTGTCTAGTTTTATGGCCTTTGTTACTTGAGTAAGTAAGCCTGAGTGGGTTGTCTTTATACCTAGCGCCCTAAGGTCTTAATGGTCTGGGAGTCGTTAGTCGAAAGCTCGTTAAGGTAACATTGAAAAGCCTAAGGGAATAAGACATTACATAACTATATGTATATTTACCAAAAAAAAAATGAATAAAACTGGAAATAAGAGCAAAAAGCCCCCGTAGATGAAAAATGAAGCATAAGTATCCCATGTTGACCCTCGATATTGGTAATTATTTAATTTTAGTTGGATCTAGTTTGTTTTTTGGATTTCTTGAGTTTACACTGTATGATGCCTTCGAAGAGACTTATTATGTGTTAAATTTGATTTTATATCAGTTAACATCGTTGTGGAGCACACACGCACTATATTAGTGATAACAGTCTAAGATTTGATGATTGATTGGGAAGTTAATGATTTTTTTTGATATAATGTATTATCATGTTTAATTGATTTCTCTAAGGCTGGTTGAATAGACTTGTTTCTGTCATTACTTTTGGATTCCTAGACATGTAGATTAGTTGCATTGCATAGCATTGTTGTTTTGTGTTTTTGCTTGAGGACAACCAAAGGTTTAAATTTGGGGGTATTTGATAAGTAGTTTTTATACCTACTTATCCGATATCTGTTACTTGAATTAGTTGCTTAATCTCATGTTTCTTAGTTACTTTTCATGCATTTTGTGTTCTTTTTGTAGATTATATGCTTGGGAGCTGAAATCGCAAATAATTGGTATGAAATCGCAAAGAATTGGTATGAAATCGCAAAGAAAAGTAATCCGGACATCGTTTGGGATTTCATGTTTATTTCATGTTCTTGTCTTGGAACTTTGATTATATTGTAGAGTTTTTTTTTAGATTTCTGGAACATCTTGAATCATTCCGATCGGAGTTCGGATGCATGAGTTATGACCTTTGTACCCACGGACGTTGAACTTCACTGTTTTGGGTGACCATTTACATAATAGCTACTTCAGAGCCAAATTTCAACATTACTCCACTCCTTATTTCGAAAAACTCAAATCATAAAAGTTGTAGATCTACGTCTCCTCTTTCCAGAACATCTTGAATCATCAAAATCGGAGTTCAGACGAAGAAGTTATGACCATTTTCCCAAAGGACGTCAGAGTAAAAAAAGGACCCCCATTGGGGCAGGCTTTCTCTTCACAAAACTTCCCGCCAAAAATAGAACCCTAGCCCGCCAGGGCGGGACCTTTACAAGGCTAAACCCCCGCCGGGGCGGGGGTACGTGTAGAAAAGGAGAATTTTGTCCAAATTTGAGTCCAAGAAGGATTTGTTCAATCCAATTGACTCAAGGACTTTCAAGACATATAAAAAAACTTATAAAAGGAGGAGAATCACAAGGATTAGATGGAGAGAGAGGATTCCATTAGATTAGATTAGATCAAAACCCTAGTTATTATGAGATTTGGAGATTGAAGCAACTTGGAGACCATTGAAGATTCAAAGTATGGGCAAGGAGAGAGCATCAAATCTACAGACAATAGATTATATCTTCTCATCTTATTCTATCTTTGTCTTTTATTGTGTATTTAAGTGTGTATTCTTAGTTTTAATTTAATGAATTAAATCTTTGTTCGAGATTACAATAGATCTTATGGTGTAGTTTATTTTAATATATTTCGATATCAATTATTATGTTCTATTGTGAGAATTGTCTATTGTGATTTGGACTTAATTTCTTAATTACCGTGATAATCTATATGAACTCGAGAGATGAAGTTTAGATTTAGATCTGATCATGATAACATGTGTTTGTGATTTATGCATAGATGGAATTCATGATTCGTGTTTAAGATAGAGATATCCATTTACGCCATATGTAATCTTCTAGAGAACTTGTGCTTTAAATCCTTTTTAATTGTAATTCACATAGAGATATAGTAGATTAGTTAATTAGGGTGTCTTGCTTAATTCTATCATCTGTGGATTTAAGTGAGTATGGGTATTATTGTAAAGCCCCCATGTCTATACTCACATGGTATCTAATATGGTGCTTACAACGAATTAATATGTTGCATTTAAATCTATACACCCATGGTATCTGATTATAAGCTTATATTAAATTAAGGGACTATCAGATATAATTCTCATAGATCCAAGAATCACAGTATCCTATAACAGATGGCCATTCTCAAGAGAACAACTACTATTTTTGGATACCCTCACTTGGATATATGAACTGTATCTGTGAATAGAATCTATCTATCTGAAATCCAGAATATCAGTAATAACAAGAACAATCCATATTACTAATACCCTCATCCAGATGTATAGTCTATACCATGTGAATTAATAATATCATATCGATAATAACTATTTTTTCGAAATCCAGAACATCAGTAATAACATGAACAGTCTATATTACTAATATCCTCACTTAGATAAATAGTTTCCAAGGATCTTAACTAGATTCAAAGAATTCTAAATTTACATCTATATATGTAAGAAAACACGGTTGCAGAAATAAAAGATGATATATATATATATATATATATATATATATATATATATATATATATATATATATATATCAATATTAAGGTTATATTACATGATTCTCATAACGAGTTGCTTATTACAAAGTATTCAACTAGACATGAATATAACTTAATCTAAGCAGGGATGCTTCCCTTTATCTACTCTAGATGTTCCATGATTACCTCCTAAAACTGGAAAGGGAATAATTTGCAAGGGTGAGCTATGACATGCTCGACAATTTTTGTATTTATAACAATATATGATTTGAAGAAATACAACAATTCAAATTTCGACTGGTAGTTGTTACCATTTTCTGGATTTTTATTTCTATCAGTCACACAGACTTAGAAATTTTATTTAGATATGAGATAGGGGATCAGTTTATTCAATATCTTAGGAGTATGCATCTCATCCTATCAGTGTCTGTGACGCCCCCAAAATAGGTATACAACACCCATTCTGAGTCGCCAAATACATGGTACATAAAGCAAACTACAACTTCAATAATACAAGTGTCGTGTGAAAATACGACACAACACACTGTGAGTTTAAATACAAATATTGTCTTCTAGACAATATCCACACTCAAATAAGTCCTCATTATAATTATTCAAACACTATTTTACATAAATAGTGAGGACTGCTAAAACATCTTTCTAGAACCATTACTCCATACCCCGACTCGATCCTGCTATGTTCTCACCTCCTGAGAAGAAAAATGGAACAAAAAGGAAAAGGGTGAGCTCAACTAGCCTAGTAAAGAATATTATGACTAAGATAATATACAACAAATTATCATTAGTCTTCAACAGGAAAAAATCTGATAAAATATAGTAGACAACAAGTTTTAGATCAACAACGGCAGCGAAAATAGCAATCCATTAGAAGAGTCAAGTATAGAATGAGTTCTACTATCTTCTAAGATTTAAAAGTCCATTATCACTATTTTATCCCTATAACAACAATCAATATATAACTTTAATCAAATATTCATCTTTGCACTACAGGCCAAAGATATTCATTTGTATCACCAGTTGGTTATGTTCATCTCAACACCTGCTTATCTTTGCACTACGGGCCAAAGATATTCATTAGGTAATCATTCATCTTTGCACTACGGGCCAAAGATATTCAGTAATATCATCACTTAGGACTAAGGAAGATGAAAAATATTTTAAAGAACGAATCTAGTGAAACAGAAGGACAAATATTAGGGATTCATATTTCAGTCTATCCAAGTTCAATAATACTCCATAATAAACTATAGTGGAGTGAAATTCAAGAATGAAGATCAAAATATGGATTAAATTTCAAGAATAAGGGTGACAACGGATAACTTGGAAGAGAAAAAAAAATAATTTTTTTTTCTTTTGTGATCAGTACCCGTGAACAGTATCCGTGAATAGTAACTCTGAACAGTACCCGTGAACAGTACCCGGTCATGAAAAGTTTCAAATTTGATAAAAAGTTCAGACCAATAATCCTATGAAATGATATTAGATGAAACAAAATTTTTAATCATTTCAGGAATTATAGAAGCAATACTTACCATAGTAAGTTCAAATTTAGAGAATATGAAATGAAATAATATCCATTCCATACTATGGAGTATAAAAGAAAATAATATTTCTTACGAGTATTAAAATAAAATAATATCCTTTACCTTGGTAGAAACTAGATTTGACTGGAATATCAGATATTATTCTGAGAAAATCTTGCAGAAAAACTTCGCTCAAAATATTCTTATACTCAAGAAAATACTCACAATACTTTAGAATAAGAATTTCTGATTATGAATTGGTGTGTTTGAGGAAGGAGGGGTTACCCCTTATTTATAGTACAACGCGGAGGAGTAACCTGCCTAACCTTTCCTTCTTTCCTCCATGCCTAACTTTCTCAAATTTCCTTCACGCCTAACTTTTCCTTAAATCTTATTGGTTGATGACCCACCTTTTAGAAAACAAGCAAGCATCCACCAACCCACTAGTAAAAACATATGCAGAATAAACCAAAAAGTAAAGGACAATTACTATATTATTTTTGAAAAAAAATACGTTCACAATTTGCCAACCAATTCCACCAACCAATTCAATTACATCTTGATTACTTCCTTTTCTAATTAACCACATGTTGAGATATATATATATATATAATATCATTATTATTATTTAAACAATTATCATATATTATAGTAATATATTTGAATGAATAATTTATCGAAGAAATAATTGTAATTCCACAAAAATATGCCAAACTTTCAACAATTATTTCATGCTAAAAATCCTTCATTTATAACCACATAAAATAAATAAATCCGTCATTAATATCCACATCAAATAAATATTTCATTATCATATAAATCAATAATTAATTATTCACAAATAATATTACAGAATCACAATTATGACAACCAGACCGTTCCCAGGAAAGAGGGGGCTTTCCAATAAGAATTTATCCTTACAGACGCGTAATTAGGTGACCAAACCTCTCCTTGACAGAACTTTCTAGACATTGCCAATAATGCTATCTAATAATATTATTCAAATAATATGAATTATTGATCTGATAATGGGAAATATTTTGCAGTGATAATTATTGAAACAACAATAATATAAAATATCAACGCAGCAATTATTGAAGCAATAAAATAAAATATTGAACAGTAATTACTGTAACAATTATTGAGTAGTGCCTTCTTACGTAAGAATCAATAATTCAACAATACTGTGCAAAATCGTGTGTTACTGTGCAACCACGCGTATTACTGTATTTTAACCACCGGGTATTCCAACAGTGTTAACGGTAACAGCTACGCCGTTATTTATAAAAACTCAAACTTGTCGTTTTCTTCGTCCGACAGTTATTCTGTTATGGGACCCACAAATGACTGCGCCATTGTACGAATATTCCCCGACAACAAGAATATTCCACGACCAAACGAATATTCCCCGACAACAATGATTATTTTATAATCACTTGCTTATATTGCAAAATTTTCATATTTCACCCATATCCAAAGCATTATATCAAATTAATACCTTATTAATTTAGAATAATGAATAGAGGAAAACTTTACTTTTATTTATAATAAGTTGGAGTCTTACAACCTCCCCTCCTTATAAAATTTCGTCCTCGAAATTGACGTACATACCTGGTGTTTCGAACAAGTGAGGGTATCTTCCTTTCATTTCTGATTCCAACTCCCAGGTCATTTCTTCAATAGCATAGTTCCTCCACAAAACCTTAACTTGTGGTATGACCTTAGTGCGTAGGACATGCTCTTTCCTATCCAAGATCTTAACATGTACCTCTTCGTACGTTAAATCTTCGGCTATCTCGTCTGGTTCTAACGCAATAATATGGTTCGGGTCTTTCATATATTTACGAAGCATGGATATGTGAAAAATATTATGAACACGAGACATACTTGGAGGTAATGCGAGTCTATGGCCACATTTCCTATTCAGTCAAGAATCTCAAATGGACCAACAAATCTTGGATTGAGCTTTCTTCTCTTTTCAAATCTTGTAACTCCCTTCCATTGAGCAACACGTAACAGTACATAATCTCCAATATTAAACTCCACGTCCTTTCTATGAAGATCAACATAACTCTTTTGTCGATCTTGTGAGGTTTGAATACGTTGTCGAATCATTTGGATCTTTTCTATAGTCATGTGTACTAATTCTAGTCCCAACAACGTTGCTTCTCCCACCTCGTCCCAGCATACTGGAGAGCGACATTTTCTTCCATACAACGCCTCGAATGGAGCCATGCCTGTACTTGCTTGATAACTCTTGTTGTAGGAGAATTCCACCAATGGTAGGTACTTATCCCAACTCCCTTTGAAATCTAGGACACAAAGTCTTAATATATCTTCAAGAGTTTGAATAGTCCTCTCTGATTGTCCGTCCGTTTGAGGATGGTATGTCGAACTGAATCGTAAATCCGTGCCCATAGCTTTTTGCAAGCTAACCCAAAATCGTGAAGTGAATCTTGGGTTACGATCTGAAACTTTGGATACTGGCATGCCATGCAATCTCACAATCTCATTCACGTACATACGAGCAAGGCGTTCGAGGGAATAAGTCTCACGTATCGGTAAGAAATGAGCAGACTTGGTTAATCTATCAACAATAACCCAAATCACATCTATGTCTTGAGAAACTTTGGGAAGACCTGTAACGAAATCCATAGTAATGTGTTCCCACTTCCATTCTGGAATCTCAAGTGGTTGCAATGGACCTTTTGGAACTTGATGCTCTGCCTTTACACGTTGACAAGTTAAGCACCTCGAGATAAACTCTACGATCTCTTTCTTCATATTGTTCCACCAAAATGTATGTCGAATATCATGATACATTTTGGTACTCCCAAGATGGATTGCAAACGGTGTGTTGTGTGCCTCCATTATGATTCTATGCTTTAAATCAGAGTCGTTAGGAAAATAAAGTCTGGAGTTGAATCTAAGTATTCCTTCTTCATCGATTCTCGCTTCTGGAATAGCTCCTTCTTGCACTTTCTTCTTCATACGCATAAGCCCCAGGTCTGTAGCTTGAGCAGCTTTAACTTTATCGATTAAAGTCGGTTCTACTCATATATTCGCCATCATCATGTAGGTTCCTGGAGTCTTTAATTCTACCTCCATCATTTGCAAGTCATACAGAATGGGCCTTTGCAATAACAATATCACACTCGTACTCGCATATGATCTTCTACTCAATGCATCAGCTACTACGTTCGCTTTTCCAAGATGATATTGAATAGTATGATCATAATCTTTCAATAGTTCAAGCCAATGTCGTTGCTGCATGTTGAGTTCTTTTTGGGTGAAGAAATATTTGAGGCTTTTATGGTCCATATAAATCTCCACTTTCTCCCCATACAAGTAGTGTCTCCAAATTTTCAACGCGAATACGACTGCTGCCAACTCCAGATCATGAGTAGGATAATTCCTCTCATATTCTTTGAGTTGTTGTGAGGCATAGGCTATGACTTTTCCATGTTGCATGAGAACACATCCTAACCCTTTGCCTGAAGCATCGCTGTAGACAACAAATCCATCCGAACCAGATGGTATTGCCAAAACAGGTGCCGAAATGAGTCTCCTATTGAGCTCTTGGAAACTCTTCTCGCATTTCTTGCTCCATACGAATTTTGTATCTTCCCGAGTCAGCTGAGTTAACGGAGTAGCGATTCGAGAAAATCCTTCCACGAATCTCTGATAATAATCATCTAAGCCCAGAAAGCTCCATACTTCGGTCACCGACTTCGGTTGCTCCCAACTTTGTATTGCTTCAATCTTCGCTGGGACAACAGATACTCCATGTTTTGACACCACGTGCCCAAGAAATGCTACTTCCTCAAAGCCAAAACTCGCATTTCTTCAGCTTGGCATAAAGCTTGTTTTCACGAAGCCTTTCAAGTATCATCTTCAAATGGTGCTCATGATCTTCACGGCTTTTGGAATAGATGAGGATGTCATCAATAAAGACAACAACGAATTGATCCAAATATTCCTTGAATACACGATTCATCATATCCATGAAAGAAGCTGGAGCATTAGTCAATCCAAAAGACATGACTAAGAATTCATAATGCCTGTACCGAGTTCTGAAGGCAATCTTTGGAATATCCTCAGTTTTAATCTTCAGCTGATGATATCTAGAATGAAGGTCGATCTTTAAAAAGAATTGTGTTCCTTACAACTGGTCGAACATGTCATCAATGCGAGGTAACGGATACCTATTCTTGATGGTGACATGGTTTAATTCTCGGTAGTCAATACAAAATCGTATACTCCCGTCTTTCTTCTTTAGGAATAAAATAGGAGCACCCCAAGGAGATGTACTAGGACGAATGAAACCGATGTCTAATAACTCCTGTAGTTGGACTTTTAACTCTTGAAGTTCAATAGGAGCCATTCGATATGGGGTTTTAGAAATGGGCTTTGTACCCGGTTCAAGGTCAATAAAGAATTCAACATCACGTTCTGGGGGTAGACCAGGAAGCTCTTCAGGAAATACATCAGGAAATTCTCTAACAACAGAAATATTATTCAAATATGACTTGTCTTTGTTCAAATCCATAACATGGGCTAAGAAAGCTTGACATCCGTTTTTCAATAAACGAATAGCTTTGTGGCTTGATATGACAGTGACTGATTTTAGTTGTTTAGTAGTTTGAATTCGTATGGCAGGTTGGTTAGGAATATGAAAACTAATAACCTTACGAAAACAATCAATTTTAGCATGATGAGTGGTTAACCAATCAATTCCTAAAATCACATCAAAAGCAAGTAGATAAGATCAACAGGTAATGTGATAGTGCCAACTTGGATCATGCAAGATTTATAAACTGTAGATATAATGAAGGTTTCACCCAACGGAGTTTCAACAGATAAGTCAAAGTCCAATTTTTCCGGAGTCAAGTTTAAACGTTGAGCACAAGCAGGAGAGATAAAAGAATGGGTAGAACCGGTATCTAGTAAGGTATAAACTTCACAAGAGTTCAAGATTAGCTTACCCGTGATCACCTCGTTCGGATTCCTCAAGTTTTGGCCAGTCACGACAAAAGCTCTTCCAGGAACCGCTGATTTTGACTTATCCGGGACAGCCCTTGGAGTCACCATCCCCGTTGAACTTGGTTTTGCTACAGAACAATCCCGAGCTATGTGGCCTTCCTTTCCACAGTTGTAGCATACCTTGGATTGTTGTGGACAGTTTGGGCTGATATGTCCCTCTTTCCCACATTTGTAGCATCTAACTGGCGGTCGTTCTCCTCCCCTAGAATTTGTTGTTGGTGCTGGTGTTGCTGTTGATGTCTTTCCGTCATTGTTGAATCTCCTCTTTCTGAAATTTCCACTTGACTCACCTCTCCTATTATCATGGTCACGATGACCACCCGAGTGGTTACCGCCTTTGTTTATATTTTTCCCTCCTCGTTGGTTATCATCGCTCTGATGATTGCTGTCACCGGTATGACCCTGGTTGTGGTCCCTCGGTTGAACATACTCACTATCTCGCTCTAATAATTGAGCCCTATTGACAACATCTGAATATAGAGAAAATTTATGAGAGATAAGGTATTGACGAATCTCGGGTTTTAGACCTCTCAGGAATATCCTTATCATTCGTTCCTCATTTTCTACCAAATGAGGTGCAAACCTGGATAACTCAGCGAACTTCGCCTCGTACTGGGACACCGTCATGTTGTTTTGTTCCAGTCTGATAAACTCCACCTCCTTCATATGACGAATACTTTCAGGAAAGTACTTGTCATTGAATAGTTTCTGAAATGTTTCCCAAGACATGCTGAGTAAGGCTGGCTGGGTACGCTTCACAGACTCCCACAAGTAGTCTGCCTCACCACGGAACATAAAGGTGGCGAATGGAACCTTCTGTTCTTCCGTGCATCCCAAGACATCGAATATCTTGGTAATTTGCCTGACCCACGTTTCCGCCATAATTGGATTCGGCTTTCCCTTAAATTCTGGTGGTCCCAATTCTTTGAACTGCTTGGCTGTGACAAGCCACGCATTGCTAGCATTTCCACCCGTATTTTGTGCACGAGTCTCCCTCGTCTGGTTTTGCATGAACTGCAAAAAGCTCCTAAACATCCCATCATTCATTGTTTGCTCGGTAGTGTTGTTTACAGGAGGAATATTGTCTTCCTATTGCATGTTCTCCTAGTTTGTAACTAAAGGTTGTTCCACAGTCTCATACACTCTATTGTTAACGTTCTCAGCAACTATTCTTAAATACTGCCATAAAACAAGGGTTAATTAAATAAATTAACATATCACATAATATCCTTATATTATGACTGACCAACAAATAAGCTTAGATAGGACACACTAGCGAAGGATTTACTTATCTCTCCCCTCCTAGTTCTATTCCCCGATCTCCGCCAGATACCATATCCCTAAGCTCTGATACCAACTGTGATGCCCCCAAAATAGGTATACAACACTCATTCTGAGTCGCCAAATACATGGTACATAAAGCAAACTACAACTTCAATAATACAAATGTCGTGTGAAATACGACACTACATACTGTGAGTTTAAATACAAATATTATCTTCTAGACAATATCCACACTCAAATAAGTCCTCATTATAATTATTCAAACACTATTTTACAAAAATAGTGAGGACTGCTAAAACATCTTTCTAGAACCATTACTCCATACCCCGACTCGATCCTGCTATGTTCTCACCTCCTGTGAAGAAAAATGGAACAAAAAGGAAAAGGGTGAGCTCAACTAGCCCAGTAAAGAATATTATGACTAAGATAATATACAACAAATTATCATTAGTCTTCAACAGGGAAAAATCTGATAAAATATAATAGACAACAAGTTTTAGATCAACAACTGCAGCGAAAATAGAAATCCATTAGAAGAGTCAAGTAGAGAATAAGTTCTACTATCTTCTAAGATTTAAAAGTCCATCATTAATATTTTATTCCTATAACAACAATCAATATACATCATTAATCAAATATTTATCTTTGCACTACAGGCCAAAGATATTCATTTGTATCACCAGTTGGTCATGTTCATCTCAACACCTGCTCATCTTTGCACTACGGGCCAAAGATATTCATTAGATAATCATTCATCTTTGCACTACGGGCCAAAGATATTCAGTAATATCATCATTTAGGACTGAAGAAGATGAAAAATATTTTAAAGAACGAATCCAGTGAGACAGAAGGACAAATATTAGGGATTCATATTTCAGTCTATTCAAGTTCAATAATACTCCATAATAAACTATAGTGGAGTGAAATTCAAGAATGAAGATCAAAACATGGATTAAATTTCAAGAATAAGGGTCACAACGGATAACTTGCAAGAGAAAAAAAAATTATTTTGTTTTCTTTTGTGAACAGTACCCGTGAACAGTAACTATGAACAGTACCCGTGAACAGTAACCGTGAACAGTACCCGTGAATAGTAACTCTGAACAGTACCCATGAACAGTACCCGTGAACAGTACCCGGTCATGAAAAGTTTCAAATTTGATAAAAAGTTCAGACCAATAATCCTATGAAATGATATTAGATGAAACAAAATTTCTAATCATTTCAGGAATTATAGAAGCAATACTTAACATAGTAAGTTCAAATTTAGAGAATATGAAATGAAATAATATCCATTCCATACTATGGAGTATGAAAGAAAATAATATTTCTTACGAGTATTGAAATAAAATAATATCCTTTACCTTGGTAGAAACTAGATTTGACTGGAATATCAGATATTATTCTGAGAAAATCTTGCCGAAAAACTTCGCTCAAAATATTCTTATACTCATGAAAATACTCACAATACTTTAGAATAAGAATTTATGATTATGAATTGGTGTGTTTGAGGAAGGAGGGGTTACCCCCTATTTATAGTACAACGCGGAGGAGTAACCTGCCTAACCTTTCCTTCTTTCCTCCATGCCTAACTTTCTCAAATTTCCTTCATGCCTAACTTTTCCTTAAATCTTATTGGTTGATGACCCACCTTTTAGAAAACAAGCAAGCATCCACCAACCCACTAGTAAAAGCATATGCAGAATAAACCAAAAAACAAAGGACAATTACTATATTACTTTTGAAAAAAAATACGTTCACAATTTGCCAACCAATTCTACCAACCCATTCCACCAACCAATTCAATTACGTCTTGATTACTTCCTTTTCTAATTAACCACATGTTGATATATATATATATATATATATATATATATATATATATATATATATTATTTAAACAATTATCATATATTATAATAATATATTTGAATGAAAAATTTATCGGAGAAATAATTGTAATTCCACAAAAATATGCCAACCTTTCAACAATTATTTCATGCTAAAAATCCTTCATTTATAACCACATAAAATAAATAAATCCATCATTAATATCCACATCAAATAAATATTTCCTTATCATATAAATCAATAATTAATTATTCACAAATAATATTACAGAATCACAATTATGATAACCAGGCCATTCCCAAGAAAGAGGGGGCTTTCCAATAAGAATTTCTCTTTACTAGCGCGCAATTAGGTGACCAAACCTCTCCTTGACAGAACTTTCTAGACATTGCCAATAATGTTATCTAATAATATTATTCAAATAATATGAATTATTGATCTGATAATGGAAAATACTGTGTAGTGATAATTATTGAAACAACAATAACATAAAATATCAACGCAGCAATTATTGAAGCAATAAAATAAAATATTGAATAGTAATTACTGTAACAATTATTGAGTAGTGCCTTCTTACGTAAGAATCAATAATTCAACAATACTGTGCAAAATCGTGTGCTACTGTGCAACCACGCGTATTACTGTATTTTAACCACCGGGTATTCCAACAGTGTTAACGGTAACATCTACGCCGTTATTTATAAAAACTCAAACTTGTCATTTTCTTCGTCCGACAGTTATTTTGTTATGGGGCCCACAAATGACTGCGCCGTCGTACGAATATTCCCCGACAACAAGAATATTCCACGACCAAATGAATATTCTCCGACAACAATGATTATTTTATAACCACTTGCTTATATTACAAAATTTTCATATTTCACCCATATCCAAACCATTATATAAAATTAATACCTTATTAATTTAGAATAACGAATAGAGGAAAAATTTACTTTTATTTATAATAAGTTGGGGTCTTACAGTGTCAGTATATTATCGACCGAATGATCCCTAACGGGATACCCAACTTCAGAATAGGATGTCTTACCAAACAATTTGGTTTGACACAACAATTTAAGATTAATAATCAATATGAATAAACAATTTATTTCTTAGTTATGCTGAAGCTATAGCAATAACCTTACAAAAAGAGGTAATTCAATTATAGGTGTAGTATATTATATCAACAGCATATCAAGAACAAAATATTGTTCAACGAAAAAATAGGGTTTAAGAAATTTGCAATAAAGAAATAAGGTTCAGATACTTGCCTGAGCGTAGATCAGTCAAGTTATGCTATTCAAATCATTAATAAATACCTACGATGTTCATATATATAAATCGAACACGTTAGTATTAACAATAATACTCAATTATAACATTTACATATGACCGGGATAGATAAAATAGGGCTTCGGTGTTCAATGTCTCTACCGAATATTAAATAAGTTGATAAATGGAGAAAATTTTATTAATAAATTTTATTATATTTTTAGATAATTTATATATCCATTATAATAATTTTTAGAAGTTTTAAAATATTTATTTATCCTTTAAATGATTTTTAAATCATTTATTTCTATTTTTAGGTAATTAATATTTACTTAAAGTTTTACAAAAACATTGTTTATTATTTTTAAATAATTTATAATCATTGATTATGATTTTTATATCTTTAATATTATTTTTTAATAATTATTTAGTATTTATAAATAATTGTTCTATTTACTTTATTATTAAGTTAATTATTAATAATATCCAAATAAAATAAAATATTTATTAAATTTATGTAAAAATATCAGAAATTAATTATATTTATTTAATATAATTTTTAAAACTATTTTTGTATTTATTTATATTTATTTATTAATTATTTCTAATTTTTATAATTTAACTTTTAGAAAAATTAATTTCTGTCTGTCGCTAAAGCCCTTTAGTGACAGAAAGTGTCGTTGTAGGTGTTCTTGAGTTTCTGGCCAACAGTTTGGTCATGGTCGAGTGACCAGTTTGACCATGCATTATTTAGCTATTGTTTATGATTTTAGGTTCGATCAAGTATTGATGTTATAGTATTCTTATAGTAGTACAACATCAAGCAAACTTCATGATTTAACCTACATATAACAAGAAGTTACAGAGGCTCAAAGTCGCTGTCAGAGCTGTTCTTGAGTTTCTGGGCAACCTAGAACAGTGGTCATGGCTGGTCAATGGTTTTGTGGCTTTAATATCTCTGATTATGTGTAATTGATGTGTGTTGTGTTTGTTGTAACATGTGGTCATGGTCGGTCAACGATTTCGAGTATGCCAGAATATCGTCGATAAACACTACAATAAATTTGTCCAAGCATGGTTTAAACAATCAATTCATTAAATCCATAAATGTTGTCGGTGCATTTGTCAATCCAAAAGACATTACAAGAAACTCATAATGTCCATAGCTTGTCCTAAACGCTATTTTCGGCACATCCTCCTTTCTTACCTTTAATTGATGATAACATGTTCTAATGTCAATCTTTGAAAAATGTTCGGCCCCCTTTAATTGGTCAAACAAATCATCAATCCTTGGTAAAGGATATTTATTATTAATAGTTAATTTATTTAGCTCTCTATAGTCTATACATAACCTCATAATTCCATCCTTTTTCTTTACAAACAATACTGGTGCTCTCCAGGGTGAAACACTAGGTTGTATGTGCTTTTTATCTAAGAGTTCCTGTAATTGTATAAGTAACTCTTTCTGTTCTATAGGTGCCATTTTGTACGGTGCAAGATCAATGACGAACTCAATCTCCCTATCTGGAGGTAAACCTGGTAAGTCATCCAGAAATACATCAGGGAAATCCTTAACTATTGTTATTTGATATAGTTTTACTCCTTCATGTCGAGTATCAACTATATAGGCCAAATACCCCAAACAACCCATTCTAAGTAATCTTTTTGCCTGAACTATAGTCAAACATCGAGATTGCTTAGGTGAACAACTACCATTGAACACTACCATTGATTTCGATGCAGTCAAAAGGTTTATATTTGTTTGATGACAATCAATCATCGCGTTATGGTTAATTAACCAATCCATTCCTAAAATTACATCAAATTCTCCCAAATGGATTGGTAAAAGATCTACCATAAAATTATGTCCTTTTATCACCACACTACAATTTCTATATATGGTTTCAACCGGAATCCTATCTTTATTACAATTTCTACACAAAATGGTTTTTTTATATTTTCACAATGTATATTCAGGTTTTTAGAAAAACTTTTAGACACAAAAGAACAAGTAGCACCATAATTAAATAACACATATGCATTTAAAGTGTTGATAGGGATGATACATGTCACCACATCCTGCGAAGCAACAACATCCCTAACCGACATATTAAATGTTCTTGCGGTAGGTCGATTCTGAACCCCAACTGCAGCTACTACTGACTGATTATTCTCTGCTACTTTATTCCCATTTCCTCCTTGGTTCTTAGGTTTGTGACCATTCTTTGAAAAATGGTCCAACGAACCACAATTAAAACATTTATTTTTTTTGGGAGAGGACACTGTGGAGACATATGTCATGCTTGTCCACAGTTATAGCATTTGCTATGAAATCATAGTCCTTTATGTTTTTTTCCCACAAGTAGGACAAGGTTTAATGATTTTATTACTAAAGTTGTTATTAGTATTACCTATCTTTTTTTCCAGGTTGTTAGAAAAAGTAGTATCCCATTTTCGTTTGTTATTAAACCCACCTGAACTAGGTTCTGTCCAAAGTTTCCCTTTCTCATTTTGACTCTTCTTTTCCTGGTGAAATTTAATGAGACTTTCATTTTCACTTTTGGCTATAGTAGCTTTCCCGAGTATTTTCGAGAAAGTCTTTATTTGGAGTACTGACAACTTACTCCTAATCTTAGGTTTTAAACCCTCCTGAAACCTACGAGTCTTTCTAAGTTCAGTGGTTACCTGATGAGGAGCAAACCTAGACAGTTCATTGAACTTGGTTGTATGCTTGGTTACAGTCAGGTTTCCTTGTTTTAAATCCAGAAATTTTATTTCCATGCGATCGTTCAGGGATTGGGAAAAATAGTTTTCAAAGAACAACTCTTTAAATCTAGCCCAAGGAATAATTTCAGTTTCTACCTAACCCTTGGTTGATTCCCACCAATAATTACCCTCACCTTTCAAGAAAAATGTTGCAAAAGTTGTCTTTTGATTATTATTGACATTGGTTACTAGAAAAAATTTCTCAATTTTAGAAATCCAAATTTGTGCATCGACGGGTTCTGATGTACCTTTATATTCAGGTGGTCCAACTAATTTAAAATCTTAAAAAGATGTGTTTTGGTTTATAGGTCTATTCATAGCTCCTAGCATAAGGTCTACTAACTGCTGAGTAGAATTATCATCGTTATTCATTTCTCTTTGGGGTCTTCTGGTTGGTGGCATGATTCTATACAAAACAACAACAAAAATTCACATAAGAATTTGAATAATACAAACATAACATTTATTTTATTTCTCAAAACAGTCGTACACAATAACTTAATAGTTAAACATGCTACTATCTTACAAAACACTGATTATAATACAAACTTTGAATGCTTCTTTATTCGTACTAATATAAAGCATTCAACCACCTATACTACTCTCTAGAATTCATTGATATCATCAAAGGAATCCTGAATCATGTGACAAACCATAGATCGATCTATGAGATAAGTAGTTTTCTTCTCCTCTACCGGATATCGAACTACTCAGCTCTATAAATCATTAAAAGTATCTCAAACACCCAGAGATGTTTTAAGAAGTCTGGAATGAATTTCCTTCCTTCCCCATTGTTCATGGTGCAGTTGTACATTTAGTCGGTGACTATGTCCCCTATCGTGTTGTAGCATTCCCTCAACTATATCAACCCTAAACTTCATTTTATTATTCTCATATTCTGTTGTCTTTAATAGTGATACCATTGCTTCATCATGATCATCAATTCTCATTAATTGTCCTGCTACTGGATCATCCTCTTCCTCAGCATCTAGCAGTTGCTGATCATGAAGCAATTCTTCATCCTCTACATCACTAGCTATAAATGACTCAATTTGTGGTGGATTATTTTCTATCACCATTTCTTCAGCATCGGAGTTGGACATCTATAAAAGAAAACTCCCTTAATACTGGTATAGAAATTTACACAACATAATAATTTTAATGTTATATTTTATGTGTACATTAAAATTTTTATGGACTCGAAGACTATATATTAAGATTTCTCTTCCTTATATCTATAGCCTTGAGGCTTTGATACCAAACTTGTAACGCCCCCATATCTATACTCCCATGGTATCTGATATGGTGCGTACAACGAATTAATATAATGCATTTAAATCTATGCACCCATGGTATCTGATTATAAGATTATATTAAATTAAGGGACTATCAGATATAATTCCCATAGATCCAAGATTCACAGTATCCCATAACAGCTGGCCGTTCTCAAGAGAACTGTTACTGTGTTTGGATACCTTCACATGGATATATGAACTGTATCTGTGAATAGAATCTATCTATTCGAAATCTAGAATATCAGTAATAACATGAACAGTCCATATTACTAATACCCTCACCCAGATGTATAGTATATACCATATGAATTAATATTATCATATCGATAATAACTATTTATCTGAAATTCAGAATATCAGTAATAACATGAACATTCCATATTACTAATATCCTCACTTAGATAAATAGTTTCCAAGGATCTTAACTAGATTTAAAAAATTCTAAATTTACATCTATATATGTAAGAAAACACGGTTGCGGAAATAAAAGATGTTATATATATATATATATATATATATATATATATATATATATATATATATATATATATATATCAATATTAAGGTTCGATTACATGATTCTCATAATGAGTTTCTTATTACAAAGTATTCAACTAGACATGAATATAACCTAATCTAAGCAGGGACTCTTCCCTTTATCTACTCTAGATGTTATAGGATTACCATCTAAAACTGCAAAGAGAATAATTTGCAAGGGTGAGATATGACATGCTCAGCAAGTTTTGTATTTATAACAATATATGATTTGAAGAAATACAGCAATTCGAATTTCGACTGATAGTTGTTACCATTTTCTGGAATTTTATTTCTGTCAGTCACACAGACTTAAAAATTTTGTTTAGATATGAGATAGGGGATCGACCTATTCAATATCTTAGAAGTATGCATCTCATCCTACCAGTGGTCAAATGCACCCAAATTAGTGTCAATATATTATCGACCGAATGATCCCTTATGGGATACCCAACTTTAGAATAGGATGTCTTACCAAACAATTTGGTTTGACACAATAATTTAAGCTTAACAATCAATATGAATAAACAATTCATATCTTAGTTATGCTGAAGTTATAACAATAACCTTACAATAAGAGGTAATTCAATTGTAGGTGTAGTATATTATATCAACAGTATTTCAAGATAAAAATTTTGTTCAACGAATAAATAGGGCTTAAGAAATTTGCAATAAAGAAATAAGGTTCAAATACTTGTCCGAGCGTGGATCAGTCAAGTTATGCTATTCAAATCGTTAATAAATACATATGATGTTCATATATATATATATATATATATATATATATATATATATATATATATATATATATATATATATATATATATATCGAACACGTTAATATTAATAATAATACTCGATTATAACATTTACATATGACCGGGTTAGATTAAATAGGGTTTCGGTGTTCAATGTCTCTACCGGATATTAAATAAGTTGATAAATGGACTAAATTTTATTTATAACATTTATTATATTTTTAGATAATTTATATATCCATTATAATAATTTTTAGAAGTTTTAAAATATTTATTTATCCTTTTAATGATTTTTAAATCATTTATTTCTATTTTTAGGTAATTATTATTTACTTAAAATTTTACAAAAACATTGTTTATGTTTTTTAAATAATTTATAATAATTTATTATGATTTTTATATCATTAATATTATTTTTCAATAACTATTTAGTATTTAAAAATACTTATTCTAATTACTTTATTATTAAGTTAATTATTAATAATATCCAAATAAAATAAAATATTTATTGAATTTATGTAAAAATATCAGAAATTAATTATATTTATTTAATATAATTTTTAAAACTATTTTTGTATTTATTTATATTTATTTATTAACTATTTCTAATTTTTATAATTTAATTTTTAGAAAAATCAATTTTTGTCTGTCGCTAAAGCCCTTCAGTGATAGAAAGTGTCGATGTAGGTGTTCTTGAGTTTATGGACAAATGTTTGGTCATGGTCGAGTGACCAGTTTGACCTTGAATTATTTAGCTACTGTTTATGATTTTAGGTTCGATCAAGTATTGATGTTATAGTATTCTTACAGTAGTACAACATCAAGCAAACTTCATGATTTAACCTACATATAACAAAAAGTTATAAAGGCTCAAAGTCGTTGTCAGAGCTGTTCTTGTGTTTCTGGGCAACCTAGAACAGTGGTCATGGCCGGTCAACGGTTTTGTGGCTTTAATATCTCTGATTTTGTGTAATAGATGTGTGTTGTGTTTGTTATAACATGTAGTATATATGTCAGGATACATATATATAACACTAACGTGAACAAAGCATAATTCTAAGGTCTCTAATTATGTTGGTCAAAGTACAGCCAAACGATGTTCTTCGTGTTCTTCAGTTTTATGGGTAACCTTGAAAACTTGGTCAAGCTCGGTCAACGACTTTTGACCATTAATTTCAGTAATCCTATAAGTTGTTTAAGCAATTTAAGATCATAGATATGTAGTACATATATCAGGGTGTTAATCTAAAACAAAATATTACAAAAACAACAAACAGATGGCGATCAAAAAGTTGGTCAAAGTAGCCGGTACAAATTGTTCTTGAGTTTTCTGGGTAACCCAGAAAACTACAATTCGTGAACGATCAACACACTTTGACCACTTAAATCTTGCGATCTATGGTTCTAATGAACCTGATTTCTTTTCTAGATTAAAGACATACTAACAGGCTACAAGTAACACACAATTAACAGACCTAAACATAAACACGTATGAATCTACAAGCCCTAACATTCTGCTATCAGACTAGATTTTCAAAATTTCCACATTTATAAAAACACTTAATTAAGGCATCTAGATGTTATGAAAAGGTGTTCTACCAATCTAACATACTTTCTAACATACTAATACATATTTCTAAACATCTAAACAACAAAATTAACATAGGATCAAAGAGCTAATTATGAATTAGGGTTTGTACCTTTTCTTGATTGATTTTCGATTCTAGCTTCTAATTTTGTTGTTGCTATCACCCAGACTTGATTTGTTAAGTATATAAGCGTATCTTGGCTTAGATATTTTGTGAGTTTGCTCAGCCCTAGGGTTCCAATTTATAGAATTCTACAACCTGGCTTTTTGGACATTTTTAAGCAACTTGGCTCCAAAAATATCTAATCTGATGACTATTATCATGCTTGGGAGTTACAAGCATCTCATGTGCAGTCTAGGAACTTGCGATGGTGACTCCTAACCTAATCGCGAGCTAGTTAGGTTAGTTTAGTAGCTTAATTATATCCTAATCTTCACTAATCTTGATTAGGGTTTTGTTTTTAATGATTAGGATTGTTAAATGATGTTTATTAGTACCTAATTGAAGTTTACTAACCATGATTAGGTGTTAAGATAATCTAATTAGGGTTGAATTAGCTAATTAGGGTTAGGTTTCTAAATTAAGTTTAGGGTTTTGTTGATTAGGGTTAGGGTTTGTTAATCTAGGGTTACTAACCTAGATTTCTAATTAATCCTAACAAGCATGACAGTGCGTTTTGTCAATGAAGCACGGCAAAGCAACTTGTCCCAACAAATATACTGAAAAGTCCGTTTTCGAAAGAAAATTTTTAAGCACGAGGTGTCAAGCATGACGTTTTTCGGATAAAATTTTATTTGATCTAATTTGTTAAACAAATTATATATTAACACATAACACTTTCAGAATGGAGAAATTTTATTGATATAACTGAATTTTACATAACTGAATCTTATTAGGGTTTTGGGCTTTTACAATTAAGCATCGAGTGATGGTTTTATCTGCTTTAGCGTTCTTGATTAATAATTCAGGATAGAAAATAATTGATGACAAGTGTGTTAACTTAAATGAAGTAATCAGTGAAGTTACGATCTTAAATCTTCGTAATCTGATTTTTAATTAGTGGTAATTAGAATTAGTATAATTAAATAATTTAATTTATATAATTTGAAATTCATTCATTTAAATAAGATTGAGTTGGTTACGGCTTAGTACTTGGTGATTTTTATTAAATAATTTCTCGCGGGAACGATACTCTACTTTCACTTTATTACTTGTTGACCACGTATATTTGCGCGTTGTGCGTAACTAAATTTTAGCCAATAATTCACATACTCAGGATACGTTCCATCACTTGTGGTCCCCTCATACCATTAGAGCTCAGACCCGCGCCAATCCGTTTATGGGGGATATGGTTCCTAGATCCGTGATGATGACAGATTGGTTGACCTATGTCTGAGATCCGACTCATGTGAGATAGATTGATCGTTTGACCCGGCAGTTGGACCGGGCACATTTTTTCATCCGGCACTTGGGTAGAGATCCTTCAGAGGCAGATACTTTTGATCCTTCCAGCTCAGGTGTTGGCCCCTCAGGTGACCCATATGGCTTTGCCGGTGCAGATCCTCCCAAGTATAGGCCTAACATCCCTGTTGATAGAGATCAAGTGACTCAGGAGGAGTTACATCAGGTGGAAAGGATTGATTATGTAGATATTGACACCATTGTCTTCTCTCTTATGTGTATTCTCGTTATCTCTTTTGATAGGCCTGTATTAGATATTGGGTGGTTGTGCCCCATTCTCGCAATATCTTTTGATAGGCCTCTATTAGTAGTAGGACATTTGTGCCCCATTTCCTTGTATTTTTAGCTGTATAGAGATGATGTATGTAGATGATGATGTACATATGAATATATGTACTGTTTTCCATTCCCTACATCATATTGCCCTCTATTATTTGTCATGCATTTATCATGTTATGCATATGCATGTATGTCCAGAGATATTCAGCATTGATCCCTGGATGGTCTTATGATACGACCTACATAGGTTTCTTCTTCGACAGTCAGCCGCATAGATCACACCGTACCGGTGTTGGTAGCCTCCCGTCTGAGGTCGTGGTATGATAGTATGTCACCTATAGATAGGGTGACTGTAGATCAGCTATTACAGCATTCTATGATCCTCTTGATGTTTCAGGTTCCCGCAGGCTTTGTAGAGGGTATGCTGGAGCATTGGATACTGGAGAGACAGGTTTTCCGATTTGGTACCCAGGAGTTGACTCCTACAATGGAGGAGTACGAGCGTTTGACGGCTTTACCCTTAGACAAACCTTGCGCTCATATGGCTGTCGGAGATATGTGCCGATAGTTCATTACCCTCATCGGGTTACGATGTAGAGTAGTAGAGGATGAGATTACATCCAGCCATGTATTGACCCAACATTTCTTGATAGACAGATTTGGCTCATTGGACAGCTATGCTCAACACTCCAAGGATTTTACCACACCAGAGGATCAGTGGCATGTGGCTATAGTGGATGTACTCGTGATGTGTGTAGTGGTGTATGTATACATGCCACGGTATATGGATGAGATAGACATAAGTGTCATCATAGTAGTGAGAGCTCTCAAGGAGGGTCATACCATCATCCCGATGATCATGATGGAGACGTTGAGGTCGACCACGTTCTGTAGTACCTACCCTGTAGGGGTCTTTACAGGTAGTTCGGTCATGTTATACGTGTAGTTTATTTCACACTTGAGACCGATCGACACTTTCGAACGACACGGGTACTGCTTTACCCATGATATAGCTATGTCTTACTCATTTCAGCCATCAGAGTGTATAAACGCTATGTCTTGGTCGGTATTCTTGGCAGGGATCAGAGATCCGTTTGGCATTCTGTCATGTTCAAGGCTCATCTCACCGTACAGCTTCATTACTCACGCTCTGAGCATGGATTATCTCCCTCTGGATGGTTTGAGGGGCATGACTACCTACCACCCACTGGCTTTAATGTCACAGTTTAACCAGTTCCAGGATTTTCATCCTTTTGATGGGGCATTAGGTTAGGGTTTATCTTCTCGCCATCTATCAGCAGAGAACTAATCCCGGGTGTATGCTTGTTGGGATCAGCGTGAGATAGCTGATTTTTTTGTTAGTCATCCAGGCTATTCGTTAGAGTATTCTGCATGGATGGAGATAAAGACTTCATTTGTTGCGGCAGTATCCATAGTGTCTGGTATTGATTCAGATGGTGGATAGCCCATGGAGGACATTGATCCCCACACTGAGGAGGAGCCATTCACTAGGTTGCCATCATCTCTTGTAGATTCTCCCAGTACTAACACTGTCGTGATCCAGCATTCAGCACAGTACTTTGAACAGAGTCTTCATCTGATGACCTTTGAGATGGATAAGGGTAGAGCCATGATGTTAACGGCTCTTGATGGGAGAGATGTCCCTCTATTAGAGAGAGACGAGGCATTAGTACATAGTGACGGAAGTATTGAGGAGCGGGATGAGGCCAGATCCGCTAGAGATGCCGTGATACTTGAGCGGGATGTAGCTATATCTGCCCGAGATGTAGCCATTACAGATAGTACCACATGAGGTCCCTTACTACTGGCATTATTGCAGAGATGAGTGCATATATTGACGGGCACAGTGTCACCATGCAGATGGTTGTAGATCTGTTAGCTCGTGTGGATACCCTTGTGCAGGAGACCACATCGTTACCTCCTTCTTCTGAGAGGGATGCCATGTTGGGCTTGATAGCTCGCATATACACTGATTTGTAAATAGGCCTGTATTTTCCTGCACAGACTAGCTTAGCCATTTTGTCATGTACAGTTCATATTGTATATATCAAACAACATTATATATATCAGGGAAACATATTTTGATCACTTCCCTTTTAGCTATGCATTGCTACTTGCTTAATATTTGCCTGTTTCTTCAGGGCTTGTGATCATGATGTATTCTGAATTCCTCCTTGATGGATGGACATTGAGTTATCTTAGGATATTTCAAAATGGATCGTTGATCTGTGTGTATTCCCTACCATCATTGGTGTCTTGGGATTGGTTTCTGAATGTAGATGTGGAGAGGAGTGTGGCTTTCCTCTCTAAGGTTGACCACACCACAGATGGTCGCCAGTACTCCTTCGTGCGGGGGAGCCCAGTTAGTTCCATCTCTTATGAATTGGTGTCTCTCTTTGAGGATTAACCGCAACTTAGATGGTTGTCGATTCTCTCGTTTACATGGGGAGGTCAGATAGTTCCATCCATTTGGTCTGAAGCCAATGAAATGTGATGGATTCTAGGATGATCCCAGTACCGTTTGGCAAGTTTTTGTTTTTTGGTAGGGGGTGAGACCGAACCATGAATGGCTGCCTACATACTCCTATTGAAGAGGAGATCAGGTCTGCGTAGTTCAAACCTGGTGTAAGAGGTTCAACGCTGTATGTGGCAACAAGGGTGTATGAATGTTTTTGTTGTTTTTGCAGTGAGAAGGGTGTAAAAATGTTTTTGTAATTTTTTTATTGCAACTGGCCCATATAAAATATAGCTGTCTACGTACTCACGTGTATCAAGGAGATCAGTTCGGCGTAGTTTGCCCCATGTTCAGGATGGTTGGCAGCCAATGAAAAGTTTGATCACATGTTCAGGACAAACTGCGGGTGATAAAGTTTAATCCCATGTACAGGACAAACTGCAGGTGTGAAAAGTCTTATCCCTAGTGGGGTAAAACTGCGGGTGTGAAAGGTTTAATCCATTGTGGGATAACCAGAGTTGAGTAAGGGTTCAAAACCAAGTTAAGAGGATGATCTGGGGATCCGAAACCAGGCTGCTGGTTAGAAAAGTGTGTTTGTCCTTGAGGGGCAGATGAGTGTGAAAAGAAGTTGTGTATAGTGAAGGGTTAGAAAACCTAAAATGACTTGACGAACCTGATGATCCAAAACCAGGATGTTTACTTGATGGTAACCTCAGACATAGTACCGTTTCACGATGTCCGAGTTGATAAGCTGTGGAAATTCATCGCCATCCATTTCCTGTAATCTGAGAGCACCTCCTATCAATACCTCCTTAACAATAAAAGGGCCTTCCCAGTTCGGGGCGAATTTTCCCTTATATTGATCTTGGTTGTCAATGATCTTCTTCAAAACCAAGTCGTGTTGTTTAAACTGCCGTAGCCGAACTTTTCTGTTGTAGGACTTGGCGATCCTTTGTTGATATAACTAATCGTGGAAGATAGTAGTGGCTTACCTTTCGTCTATTAGAGATAATTGGTGATACCTATCTTATACCCATTGGTCTTCATCCAGCTGAGCGTCTATCAACACTCTGAGGGATTCCATTTCCACTTCTATGGGAAGCACTACTTCCATCCAATAGGTTAATACGTAGGGGGTTGCCCTTGTGGAAGTGCGCTTGATGTTCTGTAGGCTAACAGAGCCAGGGGCAACAAGTCATGCTATCCTTTGTGGTTGGCGGACATCTTTTGCATGATCTTCTTGATGTTTTTGTTAGCTGCTTCAACATCACCATTCATCATTGGACGGTAGATGACGGAGTTGAGATGTTTGATGTGGAATTTACTGCATAACTCCTCCATTATTCTATTGTTGAGGTTCTTAGCATTATCTGATACAATTACCTTTGGTTGTCCATATCGACAAATGACATTGTTTCTGATGAAAGCAATGATGACTTATTTGGTAACCCTGGGGAAGTAGGCTGCTTCTACCCACTTGGTGAAGTAGTCGATCATAGTGAAGATAAACTGATGCCCATTACTAGCTTTGGGCTCGATGGGCCTAATCACGTCTATTCTCCACATTAAGAGGGGCCAAGGCGAACTCATATTGTGGAGCTCCCTCGGAGGGGCGTGGATAGCATTCCCATGAATCTGGCACTGATAACATCTCTTGACGTGACCCTCACAATCAGCCTAGAGAGAGAGCTAGTAATGCCATGTTCTAAGGATTTTCTTTACAAGTAGGGGACCGATCATGTGTGGGCCACATTCTCCACCATAGATCTCATCCATAAACCTCTGAGCTTGGTCCTTGTCCAGACATCTGAGGAGACCTAATCCTGCATCTCTTTTATAGAGTGCATCTCCGTTCAGGTAGAATTTCATAGCCAGTCGATGGATCCACCTTCTTTCAGTCGAGCTCACCTCAGCGGGTGTAGATTCATTTTGCAAGTACTCCTTGATATGCTGATACCAAGGGTGTTGGATGGGAGGTAGCTCATCCGATACTTCTCAAACATAATTCCCATAGGCTGGAGCCTTTTGTTTGGCAAATGTGAGGGTTGACATGTCTTCCTTGTCATGTATGTTGATCAAGGAGGCCAAGATTGCTAGCGTATCCGCAAAATCATTCCTATTCCGAGGAATTTGGAGGAAGGATATTTCTTCAAACTTCGAAGCCATCTGTAGAACCTGCCGATGGTAAGGCAGCAAGCGTAGACCTTTGGTGTGATAGATTCATGTGGTTTATCTGATTACCAACTCGGAATCTCCAAAGACAGTTAACCGTCTGATTCCCATTAATTGGGAAAGTTTTAGCCCCATGGTACAACCTTCATACTCAGCTGTGTTGTTGGTGTTGGAAAACTATAATTTAACGGCGACGGGATACTGCTCCCCCTTAACGGATACTAGAACTGCTCCAACCCTAGAACCTTCGATACTCATAGCTCCATCAAAATAGATCTTCCATTTTGGTATACATCGTACTGATGGTGTTGCTGAATTGCCATTACCCCTTCATCAGTGAAGTATGTTTCCAAGGGTTTGAAGTCCCCTAAAGGTGCGACGGCCAGTTGATCTGCAATTCCTTATCATTTAATGGACTTCTGCGTCACGTAGACGATGTCAAATTGTTGTAAGATCAACTTCCATCTGGACAGTCGGTAGTTCAACATGGGTTTACTGAAAACGTACTTGAGAGGATCCACGCGAGATATAAGATGGGTTGTGTGACCATGGAGGTAATGTTGTAACCTCATGGAAGCCCATGCTAAAGCACAATAAGTCTTCTCAATTAGAGTGTACTTGTGTTCACTGCTGTTAAATCTTTTGTTGAGGTAGTAGATAGCTAGCTCTTGGCCTCTATCGTCTTTATGTCCTAGCATGCGGCCAATGGCATTGTCACTTATGAACAGGTACATGAACAAGGGAACATCATCCCTGGGTGGTACCAAAACAAGAGCTTTGACTAGCTGATCTTTTATTGTAAGGAAGTCCTTATGGCACTCATCATTCCACTTCATGGATGAGTTCTTCCTTAACAACTTGAAAATAGGCTCACAGGTTGCTGTGAGTTGGGAAATGAACCTGCTAATGAAGTTGATTTTTCCCAAAAATCCCGTATCTCCTTCTCTGTCTGAGGAATGGGCATTTCCGTGATGGCCTGGATTTTGGTGGGATCCAACTCAATCCTCTTGATGCTGACTAGGAATCCTAGCAACTTGCCTAATTTAATGCTAAAGGTGCAATTGGCTGGATTCAACTTCAAGTTGTACTTAAGCAACCTGTTGAAGAGCTTTCTGAGATGGTCTAGGTGGTCTTCCTCCTTTCGGGACTTGACAATAATGTCATCCATGTAGATCTCTATCTCTTTGTGCATTAGATCATGGAAAAGAGCCATCATGGCTCGCTGGTAGGTAGCTCCAGCATTGATGAGCCCGAATGATAACCGTCTGTAGCAAAAGGTTCCCCAAGAAATGATGAATGCAGTTTTCTCACGATCCTCTTCAGCAACCATAATCTGATGATACCCCGGGAAGCAATCAGCAAAAGAGTACATATCGTATTGAGCAACATTATCAATGTGAATGTGGATAAATGGTATGGGAAAGAAATCTTTAAGGTAAGCTTTATTCAAATCCCGGTAATCCACGGAAACTCGCACATTTCCTCCTGGTTTAGGCATGGGGACTTTGTTAGATAGCCATTCAGGGTATGTAGACACCATGATGATGTTTACTTGAAATTATTTCACAATTTACTCTTTAACCTTTAAACTACACTCAAGTTTCAACCGCCTAAGCTTCTACCTGACTGGCTTGAATCCTTCTTTGATGGGGAGGCGATGAATGACAATGTTAGTGGACAAACCCACCATGTCTTTATGAGACCATGCAAACACATCCTGAAATTAGGTTAATAGTGTAACCATGACATTCCTTTCGTTTAGAGTGAGGTTTGTACCAATCTAGATTAGTTTAGGGCTTTCTAAGGTTCTGAAATTGAAGGAGGTGGTTTGATCAAGGTTAGGTTGGGTTTAGGTTTGTCTTTAACCCATTCTTTGATCTCCTGAGGTATATCAATGTCATCTTGTATTTCCATCAAGTTTGAGTCCAACTTTTCATCAAAGTTACAATCCTTATGGAGAAAAGGCACGTTATTAGAAAGTATAGGCACATCTAAATTCAGAGTCCTGAAATAAAATATGCTTTCACTTAATATATGAAACTGTTCAATCATACAAAGTGTTAGCATGTACTGACAGAACTACTGCTAATACTGTACAAGAAAGTAAGCAGTTATTATTATCTACAGGGCAGAAGGAGTTTTTGCCCGTTTTACCCTTGTCGACCAATGAAAGAAGTGTTGCTCCAATTGTCAAGGGTGAAGTCCTGATGGACTGGAATGATGGAGGGGTCGTCATTGTCCTCCTTCTCCTGAATGATGACCATTACGTCTGGGTCATCATCGTCTGGGGTGTACCTATTTGTCTGTTCATCATGAACAAAGATGAGTATGTTTGACATCATCCGGGCGATGTCCTGTTTACGTCTTCGTTCCTCTTCTTCCACTTTTGGATATGGAACTAGGACTTCTTTTCCCTTTACCGGTATCGGCTTCTGAAATATCATGGCCATTACATGGGCAGGCACCTCAACAGGAGACCGTACAGGCTCATGAACTGTAGGTGGAGATAATCGCCGTGTGGCTGAAGTTGAAGGAATCTGTTTGTGCTTATGAGGATTCCTACGACTGGAACTAGCAGTATAGCCTAGTCCGGTTGTCCCTGTTTGACTAGGAACTTGGTTGGGGCTCTTGATGCCATGTTGATCTTTGCCCAACCCTTGTCCAGGTTGATAACCCAATGTCATCATTTCTTGGCTTAACGACATTACTTCGACAGAAATCTAGGGTATGAGAGGTGACACCCCAACAGAATGGTAGTGAGTGTTGCTCACCTCCAGGGCATGAAAACTAACCGGCCCAACTTCTGAATTGAAGCTTATGAGTGGTATATCACCTTATTCAGGACATTTCGGCTCAGCATCGACTATGACTAGGCTGTTGTTGATAATATATTTAAGTTGTTGGTGAAGAGTGGAGGGGACGGCCCCGGCCATATGAATCCACGGTCTTCCCAAAAGTAGGTTGTATCTTGTATCTATTTTGAGAACATGAAAAGACACGTAGAATGTATCTGTACCAATCTCCACTGGCGGTTCAATCCCTCCGACAGAGTTTCGACGGGATCCATCAAAAGCTTTGAAAACCGTATGGCTGCTTCAGATCTGATTGAGATTGATGTTCATCTTCACCAAAGTGGCATAAGGACATATATTCAAAGATGACCCTCCGTCTATCAAAACTCCTCCCACCATGTATCCAGAAGATAAAACCGCTATATGCAACGGCTTGCAATGATCGGTCCCTTCAAAAGGTATATCATCGTCACTGAAAGATATCACATTGTTGTTAGAAATGTGATCCATCAGGTGCTGGAATTTCTCAACATCTATTAACTTAGGTAGTTAGGCCTCTTCCAAAACCCTGAGCAATACCTTCCTATGATCTTCGGAAGAGAAAACTAAGTCCAATATGAAAACTTGATGTGGAGCTTCTCTTAAGCTTAAAACCACCTTGGCTTCATTATGACCTATAGTACGGAGAATTTCTTCCACTTTTTCCATGGGAATCTTCCCCTTTGACTTGACGGTAGGCTTCATCACCCGTTGGGGGAGATACAGTGGATTATCCTTCGACACTGCAGCAGTTATGTGAGATGTGGATCTTTCAACCCCTCCATAATTCCATGGAACTTTCTGTAGGCTAACAATAGGATATTGTGGTCTGAATGGCAAGATAATTGGCTCTGGCGCATCCACTTTCAAAGGATTGTCAACTCCTTTGAGTTGAATTGGTTGGATTATATGTGAGGGAGTAGTTGCATCTGTCTTAGAAGATATGACTGCGACGACTTCCTTCCACTTTGTAGGAAATGTGTCCTCACTTTTTAGTATCACGACATCATCGTCTGCCCTCTACAGGACATCGCTGTCAATTAAATTTTGAATAAGGTGGCGGAGTGCCCAGCATTCATATGTGGTGTGACCGCGAGATTGGGAGTGGTATCGACACACTCCATTAAAATCAAACCGTCTTGAACGTGGACTGATTGGAGGTAGCAGATTTATGATTCTTCCTTCATTTATCAGCATCTGCAATATTTCTTCCATCGGTTGCCCTAAGTATGTAAATTCCCTTTCATTGGCAAAATCCCGGCGGGCTTTGGCATTTGCTCTTTTTGTAATTTTATCCTCTCGTGTTTCATTTTCTAGAGCGTGCGATGGAGTGTTTGTAACAATAGGGAGGAGATTGGCATGCTCCTGACTAAATAATTGGCGGGTGACTTGATGATGATGGACCACCAGTTCTGCCAATTGGCTAACTTGGTCACGCAGAGCATTCATTTTTCGTTCCATCGATAATGGAACTTTACATTTTCCCACTTGTCAGCATCATCCTTGTTGGTATGGGAATCTCCAATTAATCATGTTGACCTCTTCTTCTTTGTGTTGAGGAAGAGGGTTATCTTGTACATGTGGTTGACCGGTTTTGGTGACCACAATCTCACCGCCATCGATCAAATCATGGATCTTATGTTTCAAGGCCCAGTAGTCTTGAGTATCATGTCCCGGTGCCCCGGCATGATAAGCACACTTCTGAGTAGCATTGAAAGCCCTCCCATTCGGGTTGGCTGGTGGATGAAGATGTGTAATTTTCTTCTGAGTGGCCAGAAGATTGAGAATGTTCTCAAGTGAATCCCCTAGGGATGTGAACACTTGAGTGCGTCTGACTTCTCCACCTTTATGCAATGGAGGGTTTGAAAACTGTGCTTGAAAGGGAGTGTAATTTCTCCTTTAAATAGGCATATTTTGGCTGCCTTTCTGACGTTGTAGTATCAAGGAAACATCCTCCTCTTTCTTTTTATGGACCCTCCGGGGGTTGTTTCCATAATTTTTGGATTGGATGTGCTCGGCAATAGTTTCTTATATGTCTATGAAGGTCATAACCATTTCTGACTCATTCGTAGAGGGAACAACTTAAGCAGCAAGGCGCCTCCACCTTTGAACATACTTTTTGAAAGATTCATTGGTTTGTTTCATGACTTTAGTAATTTGGTACCGGTCAGGGCCATCTGAGACTGGAAGCTGTACTGACTGAGGAAGGCATGAGCTAGCTCCTTCCAGCTATGGATCTTGGAGTTGTCTAGTCTGGTATACCACAATCGGGCTTCTCCAGTCAAACTCTTTTGAAACAGTTGAATTCTGAGCTTCTCATCCTCGGCATAAGATCCAAGTTCTCCAATGAATACCTTCAAATATGTGTAAGGGTCTCCTAACCCGTCATATTTTTCAAACTTAGGAATCTTGAACTACTCTGGATAATGCACACCAAAGAATATACAAAGGTATGCATATGAAACACTCTCATGTGCTCCAATCCCTTTGATAGAACGAATAGTCTCTTTCATTTGAAGGACTTTCTTTCTGATATCACCGCTGTTTATGTGATAACCCGGGATTTTGAATAATCCGAATTTTACAAATAATTTTTTTTTTAATATTAATATTGACTGTTAATATTGCACTGCGTATTTGCGATAGGAGTCTTGAGAAGTGGTCAATTTGTGTATTGACTGGAAAATAAGAGTAGAGTTGTGCGTAACAGCTTTAAAAATCCTAACCCTGATTTTGAATAGGGATTCGATAGAAAATTTAATTAAATTAATTATATTGATTAGAACGTATTTGTACTGTATAGAAATATTAATCAATGATTGATCGGATAAGGTTTAAAATTTATAAACCCTAATAAGAGATTAAAAACCCTAATCTCAGGATTAAAAATCCTAATGCATAGTTAGAAACCCTAATCGAAAGCCGAGAAACCCTAATTTTAAATCCAGGATTCCTAAACCCTGATTAGGCAACCCTAATCCTAATTGGCAAGCCTAATGTATTTATTAAACATTAATATGATTAGGAAAACCTAATTATAGTTTTAAAATCTTAATTTTCTAATTTAAAAATCCTAATTAGAAAATAATCCTAGAAACTAAACTTTTAAACCTAAGGATTAAAACCTTAGGGTTAAACCCTAAGGGTTTAGGCAATTGACAATCAAGCCATTAAAATTAAAAGGACAATGACTAAAATACCCTTTTTACATTTTTAATGAGATAACTTGTAAAATTGGCAAGACCTTTAGTTGGTGACATAATTGCTTGACTTTGTGACATTAAAATATCAGCAAATTAACATCCCTTTGACAGCAACATCAGATCATTCATGCATCTAAGCAATATATATAGAATTAGAGAGAGAAAGTTCTCATATTTTGCTTATTTTGATATAAAGCTCTCACCTACTCTCTCTCTCACCAAACCTCCGAATTCATTAAGTGTTTCACTCACATATTAACCCTTTAAAATATCTAGATCAGATTGGTAGAGCCAAGATCAAAGCATCCTCAAGAAAAGGTATAAACCTAATTTAATTTTTGATCCTTATTGTTAAGAAAAATTTTGTGTTTAGTGTTTATATTTGTGTTAAAAGATGTTTTTAGATGATCTATATTGATCCATCATGGATCCATAGCATCAAAGTTCTTTAAAATTTAGTTTTTTTAAAAACTGTCCAGGAACAGATTTTGTGGTCTGACAAGCTAATGTCAGGAGCCATAGATTCTTGTTCGTTTATGGTTTTTGTTGTTTTAAAGTTGTAATCTATACTCTGTCATGTTGTCTTTGACCTGGAAGTGGATTTACAGTTGTTTAGTGTTTAGATTGCATGTTATACTCGGTCATGACCGAGTACATTATGGGCAACCCATAAATTTAAAAACAGCGTCTGACAACATTTTCAAATGCTTGGATCTGTCAGTAATAATGTGGTTTGTTGATGTTTTTATAACCTGTTTGTAGCCTGGTATATGTATTGTATATTGGAGGCTTTAGATCCTATAAACAAGCAACTGATCAAACATAGTGGACGGTCAAACTAGGCTAATTGATCACAATGGCAGTTTCTGGAAAACTTAGAAACGGTATAAACAATTTTTCTGACAAAGTTTGACCGTATCATAACCTGTGAATCTATTGTTGTTGGACTGAGATCTTGATATGTAGTTATTCTTTGTCATGTATACTACATAAATAGACTATAAAACTACCAACATCATGATCAGAACTAAGGTTAAATTGAGATTGAAAGTGGTAGCTCGAGACTGTCTGGGTTTCTGGGTAACCCAGAAAACCCAGATGATGTCTAACAGCTACTTTGGGGCGTTGGATCTTGCTAGTAGATTAAGTTATGAACTAAAATATTGTTGATACTTGTAGTGTTACATAAACACTACAAGATCGAGTTTCAAGCAAGCCCAAAACATGAATGTACAGAGAATTATAGCCAGTCAAACGTGCACCCTTGAGACTGGTCTGACAGTGTTCTTGAGACTTAAGAACACCTAAGACGACAGAAAGTGTTGCTAAAGGGTTTTAGCGACAGTTTTAATTATTTCTATTTTCTGATTTTCTGAAAATTATTTAAAAAATAGAAATAAATTATAAAAATCACCAAAAATTGTTTTAAAAATTATTTTAAATTATGAAAAATAATTTCTGACTATTTGGAATACTTTTCATTAATAATTATAATTATTTGAATAAAAATGAAATTTAATTTATTTAATTATTACATTAAATAAATTAGAAAAAATAATAATTTAATATTATGAAAAATCATTTTAAATAAGAATGATGTATTTAAAAATATTTTGAGTTGTAAAATATAACTTTTAATATTTTAGGAGAATTTTCATTAATAATTTAATATTAATGATATTAGATTTATTTAATTATTGTATTAAATAATTAAGTTAAAAATGATTTTATTGATTTAAAAATTATTTTAAATGAGAATAAAGTGTTAGAAAATATTTTGAATTACAAAATATAATTTTCAATATTTTTGGAGAATTCTAATTAATAAATTAATATTAATGATATTAGATTTATTTAATTATTATATTAAATAAATGAATTAAAAATTGTTTTATTGATTTAAAAATAAATTAAAAATGAGAAAAATATTTTAAAAATATTTTAAGTTATAATAAATGACTTTTAATATTTTGATAATAATTTTATTAATATTTAAATATTAATGCTGATGATTTAAAAATAATTTTTATTATTTTAAAAATCATTTAAGTAAAATATTGATGATTTAAAAATATTTTAAGTTATTAATAATAATTTTAATGTTTGAAAAATTATTATAAATAATAATAATTGTTTATAAATTATTAAAAGCTTCCGAAAAATATTATAAACGATGATTGACTTATCTAATGTAATATTGAAGCTTTGAAACTGAATTTACTTGACAATAATGTGTTAATTGTCGAATTGAAATCATAGTATTTCATTATTAAATCAAATATTTATTTTGAGACTGAGAAGAACAATCTTTTATATAAAGGATAACATTTTATTGGTCGTATATTCGGCCTTTGCACGCGATTAAGTATTATGCATAATATAGAGTACAAGGAGTTGGCCGCTCTAAGTACTTGCAGAGGGGTATAATTTAATCTTTATGGTTATCTGATACACCTAAGTATATCAAAGTCAAAATCTTTGATAGTTACTCATGAAGAGAAGTTCAAGATCCAACGGATCGTTCAGCATAAATCTGGAAAATATTTCACTTTGTTATTGCGTAGAATAGATTCTTGATTATTCAATAGAATATCGTAAAAACTTTGAAAGCGTTGTACTCTTTCATTTTAAAATTACTGTGTTGCATAGATTGTGAGAAGACTTGTTAGTAATTAGAGATTTGTTCATCTATTTCAAAGTTCCCCGAACTTTGGTATTATTCTATCAAATTAGATAGTCTGTTATTTTTATTCTTATACATTTATTGTGTGTCCTAACTTGCGGGGCAAATCTGTTGCTCACCCTTGCTATATATAAAACTTTTTAGCTAGGAACGAAGTGGTAGAAGGTGCAGTGAAGAATAAAGGAAAAGGCATCGTGATAAATTAGTTATGATTAGCATATTTATTATGTTATTTTGTAAACCCTTTTTGTCTATCTAAATGGTAAGTTGGTAATGTTAAGGTTAGAGAACCTGGGACTAATGTATTAACGACATTTGTTAATGTGATATGTATTACTATTTTTATATGAATGGGTAGTTAGATGTTATTATATTATGGATCGTGAACACTAAACTCGGGATCAGGTAACCCAGATTTGGGGGTGTCACAGCCTAGATCTTCTTTGAGATGGGTGGTATCATAAATTTTGTTGGTTGTATCCAACTGAGCATTAGGTACATGAGCTTCTTTGTCCTTGTACCCTTAGTAGAGTGGTGTAGTTCTTTAAGCAGAACAACCAAATCTGTGATTTGATTACTTAATCCATCAAATTCTTCACAGGAGACATGATTAAGATTAGCCTGGTCAAATGAAGACATAATTGGTTGTAGGCTCATTGCCTTTTTGTACTTTGAACGGGTATTAAGTCCGATTGTTTCCCTGTGTAAAACTGACATAGTTTAGTTTCAGGGAATGTATAAATGTTGACATGCTATATGATGTATCTGTTTTAGGAGTATTTATCCTGTAAAACGGATGTTAGTTGTTTGTAATACAGGATAGCATGTTAATATTTTGTAAATATGTGTGTACAGATATTTCTTCATATTTCTCATTACATGGAGATTGATATGGAATGAAATTACAAGTAATTTACTTTACGAGTAATTTTGAAATAAGAGAGCATGAAGAGACTTTCCTCCGCATTTGGTTTATCAGAGGCTAACCTATCTTAGGCTACTCTCGCGGCTTTTTTGGCATGAAGGTTCCCAAATCATCGCAATCTACTCGACGGGAAGTTAATCCGGTCTTTCAACTGGAGCGAATTTGGGTGGTGCCTTTCCTAAGCCTCGTTGGAATTAGTCTTCCTACGAGTCCAGTAATCAAACACCGACAGGATAGCCTCCTGATGGAGGAACCACACAACATACACTCACATACAACGTGTCTCACCATTTTATAAAAATGATGACATGTGCGAAGCACTAATATCACAAGCAGGTGTAGTGTAAAGCATTAAGTATAATAAGTAAATGCATTCTTACACATCCATCAAATGTAAATGTAACATCCACACACAAGCAAATAACAGTTTTCAAAAACTTGTAATAGCGGCTTAAGTCCTCTTACTAGAAGTCCCAGTAGAGTCGCCACCTGTCGACGTCGGGATTTTATTTGTCCTTTTTCTGTTCTTATCTTTTGGTGTTCTCATATTAGGTGAGATTTGTTTGAAAAAACAAGTCGTGAAAAGGTCTGACATTTATATTTCGACGATTGGACTGTAAGAGTTGCCAGTTGGTTTTTTTACTGGTTGTACTAACACAACCGAGAAAAGGTTTGCACATTGACCCAGTGATGTGACACTTCTAGACAAGTCCGTGAAACTGAGATTCATTAGGGTCCGAGAACTTGCTTATGTGGAGGGAAAGTGTTAGGCACCCCCGACATCCATGTTGCCACAGTGACCGCCACTTTTTAATTATACTGTTATATGAATGTGTGTGCGTGTGGATCAATGTGCAGTTATTTAGAAGTAATGTTATACCTCGTTCGCACCTATATACACAGGATTTGAATTTTATATAAAATTCAGTTTTAACAAGATATAGCAGTGATGATTTGTAAAAAGAGGTTTTTCAAATCCTGTGCTCAATAGTAATTGAGGTCTTTGATACTTCCATTTTATTAAATGTTCGGCTTAATTGCTTTTATTTTCGAGATGCGAAGCATCTTTGAGAAAATAATATACATAGCAATGTCGAACTCCTTGTGGGCATGAGAGCCATCTAAGGAAATTTGAACAGCGCAAATAATTTACAAGACATGTATAGCTGAAAATGTGCACCACGAGAATTGAATCTAGATTCAATAGACTTAATCTGTGATCACATAATTCCTTGAGTGGGCATTGACTTTCTACAGGAGCAGCCAGCTCTGTTTTGAACTAAGAGTCGTGTGGTCGCACGTCTCCTTAGTACAAATCAGGTGCGGTCGCGCCAATCTGAAGTTGGGTCAGTTTTCTGTAATTAATTTCTAGGAGTTGCATACTTTTGTTATTACTCTAGCATATATTATATGACCAGTGCATGTCCAATGTGTTAAGAAGCATGCTAGATGATAGGAGTGAATGTTTAATGATGTGATTATAGACTTTCATGGGATAAGTCCAAAAAGTATGTGCAAACTATAAAGCAACGATTAAAGACTATGTTATTTGATTTCATGATGGAGTCATATATGTACACTTGATCTATATATCAGGATTGGTTATCGAATATGTTTAACTAATGGGCATCCTATACTTGTGATACACTATAAATAGGATTCAAAAGTGTTAATTTCTTAAACGTTTATAAACTACACTTAAGGCAAGTATCCGAACCCTACTCTTATTGAGCAAGTATAATTGCATTCTTATTCGACGAATACCATAAGCTTATCTCTTTGAATGCAATCTATATTACTTTTCCGTTCAAACGAGCTAATATGCTTAAACCCTTGTGAAAGATATTATTTATGTTGAACTTAGTAATGTTCTTGAATATTGTGAAAGAGTAGATGCCATTTGATTCGGCTAGACTATATACATGTTTATAAAACTGTCCAAACCAATTGATTGGTGCGGAAATCTAAAAACTGAGTTGAATAACCCTTATGGTAAGGGGATTGTATGTAGTTGGAAACCCCAACACATGAATATATTATTACTGTGGTGTTATGCATAACGTGGAGTATTGTAGACTGATCCTCTATAATACTTGTTCTTTTGGGTTATCAGTTTAATATTAGTAATTCTAGTAGATGTTCAATAGTCCTTAATGACTGCTCAGTATAATCATTATCCAGTTAGATACCTTTTTAGTATTTGAATTCATATATATCTGTTGATTCATATTGAATTATCGTTCTTATTCCAAGAATTTTTGATATTCATTAATTATGATATTATTCTGAAACTCCAAACTATCTTAGAGATGATACTTCGATATTTCACCTTCGTGTTATAAAACCATTACCCTTGTTGTATATTACTTGCTAGGCAATTTGTGCTCATTCTTGCTTATTGAAAACCTTTCAATTAAGGAAGAACAGGAACGTGTCTATGGAGCAGACAAGGGCAAGGGCAAGGCTATCGACTAGCTTGTCCCTTTTTATGTTTAAAATTATTATGTTGTATTAAGACTATGTTTAAACTTAAATAGGATTATGTAATAGGTCTTCATTCGATACTGTTATGTAATCTTTTATGTACTGTAGGTTGCGAGACTTGGGGAATAATTATAATAAATTATTGTATATTATTCTAATTTAGATTTTTCATTGTGAATATGTTATTTTATTTATTATGGAAATAATTTGAGATAGTGACGAACCGAATTCGGGTGACCAAGTGGAGGTCAGAATTTGGGGGCGTCACATGTTGGTATCAAAGCCATAGTTATAAACCTTAGGAACGAGAGTCCTTAGACTATAACTTAAGAAAACCTAGAAGTTAGGATGGGGATAAAACTCATGTAGAGTTTTCCTTGAGAGACTTAGTGTGTTATGAAATGTAACTTCATTCTATACAATGAACTTATGTTATTTAACATTCTGATGGAGTTGTTGTTTGTCTTGTCTTATGTTGGTGATTGTAGGATGATTGACATGGGAGGATCTAGCCGAGTAGTAGAGGAGGAGCTGCGTGATATCCATGTAGTCTATGAGGCACCCTTGATTGTAGAGCCTATATCGATAGTTGCCCTATTGATGATGATGATGATGAGGAGGAGGAGGAGATGGAGCCTCTACCTGAGGAATCTGATCCGGAGGAGGAGCCTATAGATGAGGAATTCGTGGAGGAGGAAATCGAGCCCATGTAGGATTCTCACAGGACTACTTTCAAAGATCGGATGTTAGGAGAGTACGAAGAACAGATTTTGGACCTAGGATGTAGAGTCGAGGAACTAGAGACTGAGACTCTTGAGAGGCAACTAGTGATGCAGGAGATGGAGGTGGAAATTGCTCACCAAAAGGAGGCAGGGATCCAGATGGGAGCCTTGTTTCACCGATCGGTGGTGAGGAACGTTGAATTGGCAGGAAAGCTAGAAGAAATGGAGCAGAGGGTTTTAAGTTAGAGGACAGAGAAGGAGGCTCTCCGAACTCAGTTAGAGATGAAGGTGACGGATAGGATTCACTTCGAGGATAAGTGGGAGGATTCCAATGACAGGGTGAATGACCTAGAGGATGAGGTGCGATGCAAGAGGAGGAAGATGAACAAGATGGGCTATGCTCTACGCACAGCCATGGGGAGATTGATCGATGGGGTGAATCACTACCCCGCTGAGCAAGGATAGACCCGGCATACCATAAGTCGGGATATGGTAGCACACATTACGCAGAAGGAGTATTAGAGCGTCGTGGAGCGTGGGATGTTAGATTGAGTCTAGAAGGAAAAACTCAGTAGTATAGTAGTTTATTTATATAATCTCAGTCTTTTGTGTAAGATGTGAGACAGTGGTAACCCCAAACTTGTGAAAATATAGAGGGTAGTAAGCTAGTGTTGTCCCCGTCTTTTGTGATATTAGGGGATATGTGTTTTCATTTATAGCAGTATACTAGAAAAGAACATATATTGTAACCATTTGGCATATGAATATAAATGATCCTATTTCAGAAACGTGTTATAAACTTGCAGTTCTTTTCTATTGAGAAATGTCTAATTATGATAATTAGATAATAAATGGGAAATTTTGTGATGCATAAAATGCCGCCCAGACGTAGAATAACTATTCCAAAAGAGTCAGTTAATGATGAGAGAGGTCCAGTAGATCCGATACAGCGACTGGTAGATTTATTGGGAGAAGCTCTGAGGGGAAGGAATGAACCCGTACCACCCGTTCCCTAAGCTGTCCCAGTAACAACCTTCAAATACTTTAAGAGTGTAGGACCCCCAGAGTTCACGGGAACTACTTACCCGATAGTTACGCAAACCTGGATCAAGGAGATCGAGAAGGCCTTCACTATAGCTCACATGGGTGAAGACCAGAAGACCGTATTTGCCACATATATGCTGAGAGGCGAAGTGAACTATTGGTGGGAAACTAATCAGCAGAGAGCGGGGGAAGGAACGATAACTTGGGAGAGGTTTACGACACTATTTTTCGAAGAGTATGAAGAGTAGGATGGAAGTAAAATTCCTGGAGTTGAAACAAGGTGATATGACGGTGGCGCAGTATGCAGCTAAGTTCAATGAACTAGCGTGATTTGCAGAACACCAAGTTATGGATGAGGAGAAGAAAGCGAGACGTTTTGAGCAGGGGTTGAAACCGTGGTTGTACAATAAGGTATCAGTCTTCCAGATTGATTCCTTTACGATGTTGTTGGAGAATGCAATCATTACAGAAGGTGGCAGTGAGGCCTTAAGTCTGTATCATAAGGAGATAAAGAACAAGAACGCTGGTAGTGAGCATCGTGGATGGAGCAGCAGCTGAGGAAGTAACTCCAAAAAGAGGAAATGGGAAAACAACAACAACAACAAAAGCAACAATCAAGGTGGGAATCACCAGGGAAACATCAAGAAAAGGACTGAAGCTTGAAACAAATGTGGAAGAAGCCATCAGGGAGAATGCTGGAAGAGGAAAAGCACTTGCTATAATTGCGGCCAAGAGGGGCACATATCACCAAACTACCCAAAGCCAAAGAAAATCAGAGGATGTTTTGCTTGTGGATTGACAGAGCACCAGATAAAAGATTGCTCGAAGAAAGGAAGCGGTGGAGCTGGCGAAAGCCAATGAGGAGGAAGTAAGTTGATAATTGGTGGACATGTGCAACCCAACCGATCGACCGCTCGAACCTTTAACCTGACCATCCAAGACATCGTAGCAGCAAAGAACGTGGTGTTAGGTATAATCCCAATCAATAATATAAATACTTATGTATTATTTCATTCGGGTGCCACCTTTTCGTTTGTATCTGAAGAATTTGCTAGTAAACTTAGTACATCCCGAGAACGTTTAGAAGATCCTTTAAACATAGAAGTTGCGAATAAGAAAATAATCCCTGTAGAATACGTCTATTGAAATTATCGCGCAGACTTTAGAGAACATGAACTGAGCGTAGACTTGATTCCTATTAGACTAGAAGAATTCGATGTAATACTGGGGATGGATTGGTTATATAATCATGCAGCAGTAATTGACTGTCAGAACAAATGTGTGAACCTTCAGACTTCGAGTAAGTCTAAGGTAGTGTTTTATGGTAGGTTATCGCTTAAGCAATCGTGTTGTATTACGATGATGCAGGCCAAGAAATTGTTAAAGAAAGGATGTCTAGGTTATTTAGCTTACGTTGTGGATACTTGGAAAAAGGGAGTAGAAATTAAAGATATACCCATAGTGAGTGGATTTCAGGATGTGTTTCCGGACGATCTGCCTGGCCTTCTGCCACATAGAGAAATCGAATTCGTAATAGACTTAGCACCGGGAACGACACCGATTTTGAAAACTCCATATCGTATAGCACCAGTAGAAATGAAAGAATTGTTGATACAACTCCAAGAACTATTAGATAACGGTTACATTCGACCGAGTGTGTCTCATTAGGGAGCACCAGTGTTATTCGTTAAGAAGAAGGACGGATCAATGAGGCTCTATATCGATTATCGGGAATTGAACAGAGTAACAATCAAGAATAGATATCCATTACCAAGGATAGATAGCTTGTTTGATCAACTAAAGGGTACAAAGTGTTTCTCGAATATCGATTTACGAACAGGATATCATCAACTGAAAGTGCGAAATGAAGATATACCAAAGACCGCGTTTTGAACCCGTTATGGACATTACGAGTTTTTGATAATGTCATTCGGTTTAACTAATGCTCCGGTAGCATTCATGGACTTGATGAATCGAATTTTCAAGCCATACTTGGATAAATTCATAGTAGTTTTCATCGACAATATTTTGATCTACTCGAAGACAGAGGAAGAACATGCCAAACATCTAAAGACGGTTTTGGAGGCACTACGAAAGGAGGAGATGTATACGAAGTTTTCAAGATGCAAAATTTGGATGAAGAAGGTTTAATTCTTAGGCCACATGGTGGATGAGAATGGAATCTCAGTAGACCCCGAAAAAGGTCAAAGCAGTAAGTAGTTAGGAACAACCAAGGACACCGACGGAGGTGAGAAGTTTCTTCGGGTTAGCCGGGTACTATCAAAGATTTATCTAGAATTTTTCTAAGATAGCGACTCCGTTGACTAATCTGACAAGGAAGACGGTGAAACTTGTATGGACCGACAAATGCGAAGAGAGTTTTCAAGAGTTGAAGAAAAGATTAAGCGATGTGCATGTATTATCCTTACCAGATGATACGGGAGGATTTATAGTGTATAGTGATGCATCGCATAGAGGACTGAGTTGTGTGCTGATGCAGCATGGCAAAGTAATTTCGTATGCATCACGACAATTGAAGGATTACGAAAAACGATACCCTACTCATGACCTAGAGTTAGCGGCCGTAGTTTTTCCATTGAAGATATGGAGGCATTATTTGTACGGAGAGAAATGTGAGCTATACACAGACCACAAAAGTCTGAAATATATCTTCACACAGAAGGAGTTGAATATGCGTCAGAGAAGGTAGTTAGAATTGATCAAAGATTATGACTGTGAGATTCTTTATCACCCGGGGAAGGCAAACGTAGTTGTCGATGCTCTGAGTAGGAAGGGAAGGGAGAAATTGTTTCAACTAACAACTCAGGAAGAATTAATAAGAGATATGAAGAAGTTGGAAATAGAAATGAAGGGACCCGAGAGGTTTGAAGAGAAATTATTTGTAACGGAAGCTCGTCCGACATTATTGGATAGGTAAAGCAGGAACATGAGAAAGATAGAGAATGTGAGAAAATCAAAAAAAAGGATCACGGAAAATGAGGAAGAAAAATTTCGAATAGATAAAGACGGTATTTTAAGATTTGAAAGGAGAGTGTGGGTACCGGTGGTAACCGAGTTACGAGAGGAGATTTTGCAAGAGGCGCACAATACAGTATATTTCGTTCATCCGGGAGGCACAAAGATGTACTGGGACTTGAAGCAACATTTTTGGTGGCCAAATTTAAAACGAGAAATCGCGGAGTATGTTAGTAGATGTCTTACGTGTCAACGTGTAAAAGTAGAGCATCAACGTCCGAGTGGGTTGCTACAACCGTTGGAAATACCAGAGTGAAAATGGGAGCATATTACGATGGATTTCGTAGTAGGACTTCCGGTCATACAAAAAGGGTTAGATGCCATTTTGGTTATCGTGGATCGACTTACAAAGACCGCACATTTTTTACCTATCAAGATCCGCTACCGTTTAAATCAATTAGCGAGTATGTACGTAAAGGAAATCGTTTCACGATATGGAGTGCCGGTGTCGATTGTTTCTGACTGAGACCCGCGTTTCACGTCAAAATTCTGGAAAAGTTTGCAAGAGAGGATGGGAACGTAGTTGAGGTTGAGTACTGCTTATCATCCTCAGACAGACGGATAAAGTGAGCAAACAATACAAACGTTAGAGGACATGCTTAGGACTTGCGTGATGGACTTCAAGGGAAATTGGGACGACCACTTACCCTTAGTCGAATTTGCGTATAATAATAGTTACCATACGAGTATCGACATGCTACCGTACGAAGCTCTTTACGAAAGGAAGTGGAGAATGCCATTATGTTGGGACGAAGTCGGAGAACGACGAATACTCGGACCAGAGTTAGCACAATAAACCGCGGATGTGGTGACAGTGATAAGGGCCAAATTAGTGATAGCTCAAGATCGCTAGAAAAAGTATGCAGGTTTGCATCGACAAGATCGAGATTTTGAAATCAGCAGTTTTGTATTCCTGAAGGTATCTCCATGGAAGGGAAAGATCCGTTTCGGCAAGAAAGGGAAACTGAGTCCAAGATTCATATGACCGTTCAAGATACTGAAGCGAGTAGGCGAAGTAGCATACAAAGTTTCACTACCAATTGAGTTATAGCACATCCATAACGTGTTTCACATATATGTGTTGCGTCCGTACAAGCTTGACTACAAGCACGTGATTTCTTATGAACCCATTCAAGTGGAGAAGAACTTAGCGTACGAAGAGATTCATGTCCAAATTCTTGATAAGAAAGAGCAAATGTTGAGAAATAAAGTTATTTATTCTGTAAAAATACTTTGGCGTAGCCACGAGGCCGAGGAGGCAATGTGGGAGTTAGAAGATAGGATAATGAGGGATTATCCCCATCTATTTGTGTAACCTTGTAGCAATTCCAGAACGGAATTTTTATAAGAGGGGAAGATGTTATACCCGAGAATTTTCAAGTATTAATAAATAGATATATTAATGGAAATGAATATTTATTTGGATATATATGATTTTGTGTTACGAGATGAGTTAACTCAATTATATTAAATAATTGAATAATTGAGAATACATGAAATTTGTGCAGAACTCGTTAAATGCCTTATGTGGCACCGTGATGAGATATAATAGTGATTATATTAATTAACGAAAGATTTGTTAAGCGAAAAATTAATTTATGTTAATTTGTAAGACCCCGAATTTTATGAAATAAAAGTATTCAATTTTTCTTATAATTACTATTCAGTAAATGGTTAAATTGATAAAAGTTAAAGTTAAGTGTGATATATGAATTTTTTTTTTCAAAAAACGCAAGTGTCTATAAAATATTCATTGTTGTCGGGGAATATTCGTTTGACCGTGGAATATTCTTTTTATCGAGAATATCCGTACGACGGCGCAGTCATTTGTGGGCCCCATAACAGAATAACTGTCGGATGAAGATAACGACAAAAATGAGTTTTTATAATGAACGACTTAGTTGTTACCGTTAACACTGTTAGAATACCCGGTGGTTAAAATACAGTAATACGCGTTATTGAACAGTAGTACACGGTATTGCATTGTATTTTTGAATTATTGATCCTTACGTAAGAAGGCACTACTCAATAATTGTTACAGTAATTACTGTTCAATATTTTATTTTATTAATTCAATAATTGATGCGTTGATTTTTTTTATATTATTGTCGCTCAATAATTGTCACTGCACATCATCTCCATTATCAGATCAATAATTCATATTATTTGAAAAAATATTATTAGATAGCATTATTGGCAATGTCTAAAAAGTTCTGTCTAAGGAGAAGTTTAGTCATCTAATTGCGCGCCAATAAGGAGAAATCCTTATTGGAAAGCTCGCTCTTTACTGGGAACGGCCTGGTTGCCAGTACTGTGATTCTGTAATATTATTTGTGAATAATTAATTATTAATTTATATGATGAGGAAAATAATAATTTTTTGTGGATATAGATGGAGAAAATTTTTTAAGTGACAATTGTTGAAAAATGATATTTTATCTTTTCTGATAAAATAGTTTATTATTATATTTAATAATATAATAATGGTGATAATTTTACAATGAATGTGGGATATTTGAGTATATGAGGAGGAATAGTATTTTTGTTGTATTAAATGATTAACACGTGTTTTGTGTGTCGGTGGACCCCATTTCTTGACTGAAATTTGATTATAGCCTGTAAAATCGACCGTTTACAGATTTCGATTAATTTTTGTTTAGAATTTGAAAAAACTTTCTTCTGCAAAGTTGTAGAGAATTGAATTTCCTATAAAAAATTGCGAGATTCGAATTTTCTGATAAAAGGGCTATTTTCTATGAATTATTGAAGTTTCGAAAAATAAAATAATTTTTATTAAATTATAGGGTGGGACCCACTTTGGTTGGTTTTAATAACATATGGGTTGCTATATTTTTTCAGAATTGGCATGCTTGGATGGCTGGTCTTGGATGGTTAGTGTGTAGAAAATAAAAATAATATTTTATTAGTTTAGTTTCCTTTGACGTTCTAGCATTTTTCTATAAATAGGTGTTTAAGTTAGAATTGAAAATCACACCAGAAACAAGTTTTCTTTCTCTCTATATTATCAAGCATATTTTTATGAGTATTTAGATATCTTGAGTGTTGCTCAACGCTATATCCGATATTCAAGTCAAAAGTACTGCTCTTTTCAGGTAGGGGATTTTAAGGGTTATTATATTTTTCAGCTCGTACTTCTTTCGACCTTCATAAAATTCTGAAAAATTTAAAATGATATTTTGATGAGTTTTATTGATTGTGTCCAAAAATGGTGATTTTTGGATGTATAGATTAAGAGTTATGAATTTTATGAGAAAAGACTATTTTAAAAGTAACCGCTTATAACTCCTTGTGGTTAACTCCAAAATTGATGAAATTTTTATTGGGAGTACATCTCTATAATATTAGTGTACTCTGTAAATTTCGGAATTTTTGGATAAAAGTACAATTTATGATAAATATCTAAATATTCGGCGATTTTGGCCATATAAAAAATAGTAAATGAGTTTTAAAACTCTGAGAAAAATATATGTTCAATATGAGACTATATTCTACTAAATTCCATAAAAGAAATATTTTTGGAACTGATTTGGTATTTTTTATGAAAATAGACTAGTTATGAGTAAATGAATTAAATATGTTATGTGAAGTAAGAAAATTAAAAAAAAAGGATTTTATGGCTTGAGAATCCTATATGAGATATATGCAGATTTTTAATGAAGATTTTGGTTATTGGTAATGAAATCTTATGAGTTTAGCATTTTAGGATGATTAAATGTATTATTTAGTGAAGTGTAAATAATTAAAATAAATTGTTTATAAGCTTAAGAAATATTATTATTTCAATATCATTATACCGAAATATTGGTATAGAATTTATTGTGAAATTTCTACCTTTTTTATGTCAAGTTAATATTTATGAATTACTATTCACGAGTTACTATTCACGAGTTACTATTCATGAGTTACTATTCACGAGTTACTATTCACGACAAAATTGATTTCTTTTTCTGACCAAATTATAGTTGATTTATGAATATTACTCTTGAGATTAAATCTATATGTCGATTATATTGATTTTATTATCATATATAACATTTTTATAACCCTAATGATGATATTTCTCTTTGACGTGAGTGTAAAGATGGGTAGATTTTTGGTATGATCATGACTATGGGTTCCATTTGGCTAGTAGTGCAAAGTTGAATTGTTGACTGGTATGATCATGGCCATTGAATTTATAATTGAATATCTTTAGCTTAAGTGCAAAGGTGAATTGATCAACTTGGTTATAATTATTGTTTATATAAATTCTTAAATGATTATATATTTCTTTGAGATATTAATATATTTGGCCTATAGTGTAAATATGAACTGTTGAGGAATATATTTGGCCTGTAGTGCAAATATGAACTGTTGTTGAATATCTTTGGCCTGTAGTGCAAAGATGAACTGGTGCTGAATATCTTTGGCCCATAGTGCAAAGATGACATGTGGTTGAATATCTTTTGCCAGTAGTGCAAAGATGAATTGTTGATGAATATCTTTGGCCCGTAGTGCAAAGATGACATGTTGTTGAATATCTTTGGCCAGTAGTGCAAAGATGAACAGGTGTTGAGATGAACATAACCAACTGGTGATACAAATGAATATCTTTGGCCGTAGTGCAAAGATGAAGTTATTAGTATGATTATGAACATGAACTGTGATTTGGTGTAACCATGATCTTTGATGTTTCAAGTAAAGATAGGTGACGAAAATTATCTTCGTCCTGGATGAGAAGAGGAATTTAGAACTACAATTATGATTATGAGTTATTCATATGATTATGGACCAGAATTGTTGATTGATGTTATATGGATAAAACATTGTTGGTGGATTTTTAACATGGAGAAGATAATAGACTTTGTAGTCTGTTTGACTCTTCTAATGGATTGCTCGTTCCGCTGCAACTATGGTTAAAATTTTTATCATCTACCATATGTTCTAAATCTCTGATTTAATTCTGTTGAAGGCTATTGATAACTTATTTATCTTTAGTCATGATATTCCTTACTGGGCTAGTTGTGCTCACCCTTCTGTTTCACAATTCCTTTCAGGTAATAAGAGTGTAGCTGGCAATAGAACGGTGGTCATCATTTAGTAGTTATATTTGGTGAATCATCTAGGGTGAAGCAAACCTAACGTTGGAAGGGTGTTTTGCCACTATCATACAAGATGTCTAATGATATACAACCTCGTGTCACCATAAGACAGGATTGTGCTCATCCATTTGCTGAGTATATTTACGAGCACTACCTATATAATCTTGATGTTTGTTTGAAGTATAATTCTCAATTAGAGACAGTGGAGATAATGATAAGTCAAGAGAAGACTCACCATTGGAAAAAAATATGATAGTAATCTTCTCGTTTTTCTTTGGGATATATTGCGTCAACCAAGGATAATTCTGTGGCCATATGATATCTATCACAACCTAGAAGCATGGCCTCCCATGTACCAAGGTTTCCTTGAGCACTTCCCAAAGATTCTAATTTCTAAAACAGTTTTTGACTATACCTTTATGTAAGGTGTCATTGTGAGGTGCTGTCCACGGTTGGAACATGACTCACATTTGGTATATATTTGTATTCAAACTCACAGCATATGTATTGTTGTATTTAGCATGACAATTGTTGTAATAAAGTTGTAGTTGTTTTATGTACCATGTATTTGGCAACTCAGAATAGGTTGGATGAAATGGACCTATTTTGGGGTTGTCACGGTTGGTATCAGAGCTTAGGGATATGGTTTTTGGCGGAGATCGGGGAATATAACTAGGAAGGGAGAGATGAGTAAATCCTTCGCTAGTGTGTCCTACCTAAGCTTATTTGTTGGTCAGTCATAATATCGAGATATTATGTGATATGTTAATTTTTTTTAATTAACCCTTGTTTTATGGCAGTATTTGAGAATGGCTGCTGAGAATGTTAACAATGGAGTGAATGAGACCGTGGGGATACCTCTAATCATCAACCAGGATAATGTGATGTCAGGAGAAGAAGGAATTAGAGAAATCTATGTGGTGAGTGAAGAATTGATAGTTGCACCCGAGCTAGTCGCAGAGGTAACAGCTAAGAGTAAGGAAGAAGAAGCACCTGAGGAGAATTTATTAGAGATATTATATGATCAAAATGTAGAATTTCAAAATTGTATTCATGAGTTAGAAGAGCAGGCTGAAGAACGACAGGCGGTCGTGGAGAAAAAGGATGCAAAAATTCAAGCTTGTGTTACCCGATATGTGATGCTTGAACAGAAGCATTCTTTGGCAGAGTATAAGATGATAAAGATGAAATCTGAGTTGAAAGAAGAAAAAACTGAACGAGTGAGAATAAGTGATGCATGGGCAAAAGCCGCACGACACGTGGATATTGTGGAAAGAGATGTCCAATCTAAGAAGGCTAAAATAGATAATATGAATTTCTCTTTTTGGAAAGCAATTGGGAGAACCCAACATCGAGTTTTGAATTACCCTGTACAGAGCGGTCAACCTGAATTCGATATGGATCGAAGATTGATGATTCAGATCATGAATCAGGAGTACGACGAGTCAGTTGAGGGAGGAATATGCCCTACAGAAAAGTATATTCCAACGGTGGTGATGACGCCAAATGCTGTCCCAGACAAGTCAAAGCCGGGTAGTTCAAGGGAGAGCGGTTGTCATGACTTCCCAACAAGTGAGGAACCCAAATGAAGTTATCACGGGAGATGAGCAATGGAGAAATCATGATGACCCGGGAGATAGAATCTGAAATAAAAGCAAGGTATTCTCAACTTTTCGAAATACCACGTACGTAAATTTCGGTGACGAAATTTCATAAGAAGGGGAGATTGTAATACCCCGAATTTTATGAAATAAAAGTATTCAATTTTTCTTATAATTACTATTCAGTAAATGGTTAAATTGATAAAAGTTAAAGTTAAGGGTGATATATGAATTTTTTTTTCAAAATACGCAAGTGGCTATAAAATATTCATTGTTGTCGGGGAATATTCGTTTGGTCGTGGAATATTCTTTTTATCAGGAATATTCGTACGACGGCACAGTCATTTGGGAGCCCCATAACAGAATAACTATCAGATGAAGATAACGACAAAATTGAGTTTTTATAATTAATGGCGTAGTTGTTACCGTTAACACTGTTGGAATACCCGGTAGTTAAAATACAGTAATACGCGTTATTGCACAGTAGCACACGGTATTGTACAGTATTTTTGAATTATTGATCCTTACGTAAGAAGGCACTACTCAATAATTGTTACAGTAATTACTATTCAATATTTTATTTTATTAATTCAATAATTGCTGCGTTGAATTTTTTTATATAAATAATTCATATTATTTGGAATAATATTATTAGATAGCATTATTGGCAATGTCTAAAATGTTCTGTCTAAGGAGAGGTTTGGTCATCTAATTGCGCGTCAATAAGGAGAAATCCTTATTGGAAAGCCCCCTCTTTCCTGTGAACGGCCTGGTTGTCAGTACTGTGATTCTGTAATATTATTTGTGAATAATTAATTATTAATTTATATGATGAGGAAAATAATAATTTTATGTGGATATAGATGGAGAAAATTTTTTAAGTGACAATTGTTGAAAAATGATATTTTATCTTTCCTGATAAAATAGTTTATTATTATATTTAATAATATAATAATGATGATAGTTTTACAATGAATGTGGGATATATGAGTATATGAGGAGGAATAGTATTTTTGTTGTATTAAATGATTAACACATATTTTGTGTGTCGGTGGACCCCATTTCTTGACTGAAATTTGATTATAGCCTATAAAATCGCCCGTTTATAGATTTCGATTAATTTTTTTTTGGAATTTGAAAAAACTTTCTTCTGCAAATTTGTAGAGAATTGAATTTCCTATAAAAAGTTGCGAGATTCGAATTTTCTGATAAAAGGGCTATTTTCTATGAATTATTGAAGTTTCGAAAAATAAAATAATTTTTATTAAATTATAGGGTGGGACCCACTTTGGTTGGTGTTAATAACATGTGGGCTGCTATATTTTTTCAGAATTGGCATGCTTGGATGGCTGGTCTTGGATGGTTGGTGTGTAGAAAAAAAAAATAATATTTTATTATTTTAGTCTCTTTTGGCGTTCTAGAATTTTCCTATAAATAGGTGTTTAAGTTAGAATTAAAAATCACACCAGAAACAAGTTTTCTTTCTCTCTATATTATCAAGCATATTTTTGTGAGTATTTAGATATCTTGAGTATTGCTCAGCGTTATATCTGATATTCAAGTCAGAAGTACTGCTCTTTTGAGGTAAGGGATTTTAAAGGTTAAAATGTTTTTCAGTTCGTACTTCTTCCGACCTTCAGAAAATTCTGAAAAATTTGAAATGATATTTTGATGAGTTTTATTGATTGTGTCCAAAAATAGTGATTTTTGGATGTATAGATTAAGAGTTATGAATTTTATAAGAAAAGATAACTTTAAAAGTAACCGCTTATAACTCCTTGTGGTTAACTCCAAAATTGATAAAAATTTTATTGGGAGTACATATATATAATATTAGTGTACTCTGTGAATTTCGGAATTTTTGGATAAAGGTACAATTTATGATAAAAGTCTAAATATTCGGCGGTTTTGGCCATATGAAAAATAGTTAATGAGTTTTAAAAATTTTGAAAAAAATATATGTTCAATATGGGACTATATTCTGCTAAATTCCAGAAAAGAAATATTTTTGGAACTGATTTAGTATTTTTTATGAAAATGGACTAGTTATGAGTAAATGAATTAAATATGTTATGTGAAGTAAGAAAATTGGAAAATAGGATTTTATGGCTTGAGAATCCTATATGAGGTATATGCAGATTTTTTATGAGGGTTTTGATTATTGGTAATGAAATCTTATGAGTTTGGCATTTTATGATGATTAAATGTATTATTTAGTAAAGTGTAAACAATTAAAATAAATTATTTATAAGCTTAAGAAATATTATTCTTTCAATATCATTATACCGAAATATTGGTATGGATTTTATTGTAGAATTTCTACCTTTTTCATGTCGAGTTACTATTCATGAATTACTATTCACGAGTTACTATTCATGAGTTACTATTCACGAGTTACTATTCACGACAAAATTAGTTTTTTTTCTGACCAAATTATAGTTGATTTATGAATATCACTCTTGAGATTAAATCTATATGTTGATTATATTGATTTTATTATCATATATAACATTTTTATAACTTTAATGACGATATTTATCTTTGACTTGAGTGTAAAAATGGGTAGATTTTTGGTATGATCATGACTTTGTATTCTCTTTAGCCAGTAGTGCAAAGTTAAATTGTTGACTGGTATGATCATGACCATTGAATTTATAATTGAATATCTTTAGCTTAAGTGGAAAGGTGAATTGATCAACATGGTTATAATTATTGTTTATATAAATTCTGAAATGATTATATATTTCTTTGAGATATTAATATATTTGGCCTATAGTGCAAATATGAACTGTTGAGGAATATATTTGGCCTATAGTGTAAATATGAACTGTTGCTGAATATCTTTGGCCTGTAGTGCAAAGATGAACTGGTGATGAATATCTTTGGCCCATAGTGCAAAGATGACATGTGGTTGAATATCTTTGGCCAGTAGTGCAAAGATGAATTGTTGATGAATATCTTTGGCCCGTAGTGCAAAGATGACATGTTGTTGAATATCTTTGGCCAGTACTGCAAAGATGAATAAGTGTTGAGATGGACATGACCAACTTGTGATACAAATGAATATCTTTGGTCGTAGTGCAAAGATGAAGTTATTAGTATGATTATGAACATGAACTGTGATTTGGTGTAACCATGATCTTTAATGTTTCAGGTAAAGATAGGTGATAAAAATTATCTTTGTCCTGGACGAGAAGAGGAATTTAGAACTACAATTATGATTATGAGTTATTCATATGATTGTGGACCAGAATTGTTGATTGATGTTACAGGGATAAAACATTGTTGGTGGATTTTTAACATTGAGAAGATAATAGACTTTGTAGTCTGTTTGACTCTTCTAATGGATTGCTCGTTCCGCTGTAACTATGGTTGAAATTTTTATCATCTACCATATGTTCTAAATCTCTAATTTAATTCTGTTGAAGGCTATTGATAACTTATTTATCTTTAGTCATGATAGTCTTTATTGGGCTAGTTGTGCTCACCCTTCTGTTTCACAATTCTTTTCAGGTAATAAGAGTGTAGCTGGGTCGAGCGGGGGTAACAGGAGAATAGAACGGTGGTCATCATTTAGTAGTTATATTTGATGAATCATCTAGGGTGAAGCAAACCCAACGTTGGAAGGGTATTTTGTCACTATCATACAAGATGTCTAATGACATACAACCTCGTGTCATCATAAGACAGGATTGTGCTCATCCACTTGCTGAGTATATTAACGAACACTACCTATATAATCTTGGTATTTATTTGAAGTATAATTCTCAATTAGAAACAGTAGAGATAATGATAAGTCACGAGAAGACTCACCATTAGGAAGAATATGATAGTAATCTTCTCGTTTTTCTTTGGGGTATATTGGGTCAACCAAGGATAATTCTGTGGCCATATGATATCTATCACAACATAGAAGCATGGCCTCTCATGTACCAAGGTTTTCTTGAGCACTTCCCAAAGATTCTAATTTCTAAAATAGATTTTGACTATACCTTTATGTAAGGTGTCATTGTGAGGTGCTGTCCACGGTTGGGACATGAGTCACATTTGGTATATATTTGTATCCAAACTCACAGCATATGTGTTGTTGTATTTTGCACGACAATTATTGTAATAAAGTTGTAGTTATTTTCTGTACCATGTATTTGGCGACTCATAATAGGTTGGATGGAATGGACCTATTTTGGGGTTATCACGTAATTGTTATTAGTTATTAAAGAATTTCGGTTAAATATTAATATTAATATTAATTAATGAGGGAATTAACAAGTGAGCAATTAAGTAGTATTAATTGTTAGTTGTTATATTAATTAAATATTAATGGTGATTAATTAATAATATGTGATTATTAATTATTATTGTGAGTAAAGTAAATTGCATGACTAAGATGGTATGATTCAGTTAAATTATTTGTGCAAGACATGTGATCTTATATAGTTCTTACATTAAAAAGAAAATGGTGTCATACATTAAAATATATAAACTATATAATAAAGTGTAAGGAATTATAAGTTACATAGACAATTATTTATCTGACAATCAGTACGAGTGGAAATATTAAAAGATATATTCTGTCAAAGAATTTTAAATTATTTCAATATATGAGTCTACTTGAAATAATAAAGTTTTAAGGAGATATTAATTAATAGTGGGTAATTTAATGGAGTCCATAAATATTATAAATAATAATTAGACTGGAATAATGTACATAAATTATATGATGTGAGTACATAAATAATTTCTAACTTTCTATGGTATATTAGCATTAACACATTTAAATTTCATTTTTGGGAATTAAAAGGAACTAAACCAAGCCTTAGTTAATAAAGTTGCTGAGATTTTCTCTTGTCCGTAATTGAGGGTCACAAAGTACAAGAACAGTAACTCACTCTATAATACGCAAACACAAGTCGGTAGTTGAAGCTAGGATGGCCGTGATGATGGCTATGGAGGTGAGCAGTTGGCCAACTCTCCTTATACCCAACATCTTCTTCCAATTTCTATTGGAGAAAAGCTTGGTGTAATGCCATGGACTGGGCACTCAATCCTCTATAAATGACACCATCCTCTTCTCATTCTTGGTTGCTTGGAATTGTCTGTTAAGTGCAATAGAGAGTGTGAGCTGCTGATAAATTGAGGGAGTATAATCATTGTGTTGAGGAATTCCTTCAAGCTTCAATAGGTATAAAATTCTATTTTTTTTATGTTCTTCACTTTGAAGTTTGTCAAATTCTATAAATTGTTGAACTCTCTTTTAATTGGTATGAATTAGCATGCCATGGTGTTATCTGAACTTGTATGCATATCTAGGAGCTTTGTTGTTAGTCTGATTTCAAGTTTAGCAGTGAATGTGTCAAGGCTCTGCAAAAGCAAAGCCATAATTTTTGGTTCTGATCGAAGTGGCGCGGCCGTGCCACTTCTATAGCCTAATACCGCGTGGTCGCGCGTGGTGTTGTTCTCAGATACTACCTTGAGGTTTATATATTGTTCTGAGCATACTATGAGAGTTAGGTTAAGCATATAAATAACTCTAGCATGTGGTTAAATATTGTTTTAAACATAGTACATTGTTTTAGCTTGATTTAAGTTCAGTTTTCAAGAAAACTTCAAGATTTAGAAAACTAGAAATGGTAAACTTGGAATAATGTATATTCTGATTTTGTGAGCATGTGTAAATAATCTAGGTATGCACATACATGAGTATAACATAAGGCATGAACTTGTTTGGTGTATAGTAGTGTTTTCTAGTTTGGGTTTATAGGATTTCTAAAGGAAAATTTGAAGTTTTGCAAAACAAAGTATGATGAGCATTATGTTTCAAATTCTAATATTTCTAGCTTATGTAAATAACTTGAGCATGTGCACAAATGTGTACGAAAGTATGATTTAGGCAATGTGTGCTTATCTTGCATGTTTAAATAAGTTTACTAAAGAGACTTATAATTTCAAATATAAACTTGATAAACTATGTACATTGAGTTAAGATTGTGAGCATGCTTATGTGGTTTAAATTGTGCATACGAGACATCATGATTAGGTGTTATGCATGTTGATATAGATATGAATGCCTAGTAAGTCTTATGCGTAGTAAAACTAGTTAAATGTGGCTTATAACAAGCATGAATAAACTAGAACGTCATAACTTGTAATACATGACTAATCTATTATAAAAATGAGTACTTAAGACCTATGGATCATATGGTATGGGTTCAACGATTAAACATAAGAAAATTATGAATTGAGCCTTTAAAGTCTTGATTAAATGAGAATAGATGGTAACCTATAATAATGCTAGGATATGAGGTCAAACATGGTTATCCACATACTAACATGTGTATATATTGCATGATTATGTATGTACTTACAAGCCGAGTGTGCACTGACTTTCTACAGGAGCAACCAGCTTTGGTTTGAACTGAGAATCGCGTGACCGCACGTCTCCTTAGTACAAATCAGGCGCGGCCGTGCCAGTCTGAAGTTGGGTCAATTTTCTGCAATTAATTGGTAGGAGTTGCATACTTGTATTATTACTCTAGCATGTATTATATGACCAATGCATGTCCAATGTGTTAAGAAGCGTGCTAGATGATATGAGTGAATGTTTAATGATGTGATTATAGACTTTCAAGGGATAAGTCCAAAAAGTATGTGCAAACTATAAAGCAACGATTAAAGACTATGTTATTTGATTTCATGGTGGAGTCATATGTGTACACTTGATCTATATATCAGGATTGGTTATCAAATATGTTTAACTAATGGGCATCCTATACTTGTGATACACTATAAATAGGATTCGAAAGTGTTGATTTCTTAAACGTCGATAAACTATGCTTAAGGCAAGTATCTGAACCCTACTCTTATTGAGTAAGTATAATTGCATTCTTATTCGACGAATACTGTAAGCTTATCTCTTTAAATGCAAGCTATATTACTTTTCTGTTCAAATGAGCTAATATGCTTAAACCCTTATGAAAGATATTATTTATTTTGAACTTAGTAATGTCCTTGAATATTGTGAAAGAGTCGATGCCATTTGATTCAGCTAGACTATATGCATGTTTATAAAACTGTCCAAACTAATTAATTGGTGCGGAAATCTGAAAACTGAGTTGAGCAACCCTTATGGTAAGGGGATTGTATGTTGTTGGAAACCCCAACACATGAATATATTATTACTGTGGTGTTATGCATAACGTGGAGTATTGTAAACTGATCATCTATAATACTTGTTCTTTTGGGTTATTAGTTTAATATTGGTAATTCTAATAGATGTTCAATAGTCCTTAATGACTGCTTAGTATAATTGTTATCCAGTTGGATACCATTTTAGTATTTGAATTCATATATATCTGTTAATTCATATTGAATTATCATTCTTATTCCCAGAACTTTTGATATTCATTAATTATAATATTATTCTGAAACTCCGAACTATCTTAGAGATGATACTTCGATATTTCACCTTCGTGTTATAAAACCATTACCCTTGTTGTATATTACTTGCTAGGCAAATTGTGCTCATTCTTGCTTATTGAAAACCTTTCAGTTAAGGAAGAACAGGGAGGTGTCTCTGGAGCAGACAAGGGCAAGGGCAAGGCTACCGACTAGCTTGTCCCTTTTTATGTTGAAGATTATTATGTTGTATTAAGACTATGTTTAAACTTAAATAGGATTATGTAATAGGTCTTCATTCGATACTGTTATGTAATCATTTATATACTGTAAGTTGCGAGACTTGGGGGAATAATTATAATAAATCATTGTATATTATTCTAATTTAGATTTTCCATTGTGAATATGTTATTTTAGTTATTATGGAAATACTTTGAGATAGCGACGAACCGAATTCGGGTGACCAAGTGGAGGTCAGAATTTGGGGGCATCACAATGATGAACGAGAATATCGTTATGGTATGTAGTATTGATCAATACAGGGCACATTGGGCAGATCACCCTCGTGCCCGTAAGTTATGACGGTTTGCGGATGAAGTTCTGCTAAACCTTAGCAAAAATAAAGAACAATGTTCATAGTAATCTTCATTTATAGTCAGTACGTAGTTTCAAAATTTTGAAATAGAATTGTTATGTTGGTTAGTGTTGCTTCAATTTACTTCACAACTATTGTTTCGTTGTAGAAGTGTCATTCAAAGAAAACATTTAATCCTTTTAGCTAATGTTTATTGTTTGCTATTACTTGTCGGGCACTCAAATGCTCATTCTTGCTTAATTTAAATGTTTTCAGTTAAGTATGATCAGCCAGAGGGCTCTGCCAAGAACAAAGGGAAAGGAAAGTAAACAGTATAAGTAGGTGTTATCTTATGTAATAGCTAGACATAAATAAGATAATTATATATACTATCTATCATGTAATGAAATGTTTTGAAGGTCGCGTACCTGGGATTTAGACAACTCTGATATGTAAATTAAGTTTGATATTTATGACAATATTATTATTATTTTCGCTCATAGAAATGGTATCGTAAAGCACTGAGTTCGGGTTTCAAGTACCTGAATTTGGGGGCGTTACAATACATGTACTACGGGCCAAAGATAACTTTCACCACAATATAAGCATGGGAATGATGACAATGATATAAGAAATCAATCAAGTGAGATCAAGGATAAATATTAAAGATTTATAATTTAATTTATCCAGAGTTTAAGAATGTCCAAATTCTGAACATGATAATTAATTATGGAGTAAAATTTAAGAATGATATTCATGTATCAAAAATAATTTGGACAGAAAACAAAAACTAATTTTTTTCGTGAATAGTACCCCGGGTGAATAGTACTCGAGTGAATAATATCCCGTGAATAGTACCCCGACATGAAAGGATTAAAATTTTATAAGAATGTTCAGAAAAATATTTTAGTGAAACGATACTTGATGAATCGCAAATTTTAAGGACTATAGAAGCAATACTTATCAAAATAAGTGTAGATTTAGGAATATGAAACGAAATAATATTACTTACATATTACAGAGTATGGAAGAAAATATTATTTCTTACGAATATTGAATGAAAATAATATCCATTACCTTAAAAGGAGAGTAAATCTGACTGGTATAGCGGATATATTCTTGAAGGAAACTTGCACTATTTGCTACACTCAAAGTATCTTTATTCTCAAAAGAAATACGCACAATATTATAGAAGAAGAATTCTCTGATTCTGGTGTGATTTTCGTTTCTTAACTAAGCATCATATTTATAGGAGAATGATAGGGCACTATTTGAACTTAATCACGGTTGAACAAAAGAAAAGTTTCACGGGCGGACTAATTCGGCAAAATTTGATTTTTACTATGCAGCACTATGCAATAAAATATTCTAATAAAACAAAAACTTTATATAAAATATAATATATTCAATTTATAATCTAATAAAACGAATAACTTTATATATAATATAAAAAGTATTCTGTTTTATATAAAAAAAAATTCTGTTTTATTACTATTATAATAATAATAAAACATAACTGAGATAACTTGTTACCGACAGTTTTGAAAAATGAGTAAGTAGGGGTCCATCTAATAAACTAATCTTACAACAAATAATTTACGAAAACCCCCACTATTTATATCAAAAATTGAATAAATATTTATCACAAATCACTTATCTTCAATAAACATATTTTTAATCTTTCAACAATTATTTATCATTAATATTATAACTCACAATATTAATAACCAGATCATTTCCAATAAAGATGAGGCTTTCCGATAAGAACTTCTCCTTATTGGCGCGCAATTAAATAACTTGACCCCTTTTCTCGACAGAACTTTATAGACATTGTCAATAATACAAATAATAATACGAATAAATGTGTAGTCTCAATTAATTATTTAACAATATAAAATATTGTGCAGATGATAATGTGATAATAATTAAATCAATAATATGAGATACTATGCAACAACTACTGTGGCAATTATTAAATGAACTAAGTGACTTCTAATGTAATAATCAATAATATGAGATATTGTACAATACCGTGTGCTACTGTGCAACCACGCATATTACTGTACTTTTACCACCGGGTATTTCAACAGTTAACGGTAAAAAATTTGTCGTTAGCTGTATAAAAAGTTTATTTATGTCGGTTTCTATATTCGACAGTTATTCTGTTGTGGGGTCCACCAATGATTTTGTCATCGTACAGATATTCCCCGATCAAACGAATATTTTAGGACAACTTACTTACTTGTAGAATTTGCACATCCACACTAATTATTCAAAATAATATTTAGAGAAATTTAAATCTTTAGTCATAAAAAGTTGGGGTCTTACATCATGAGTCATATAACAATGTAATTTTGGGCATGTTATATATCTTATGTTATAGTATTTTAGAAAAATTTCACACCGCGAAAACGGATCACGGAAACTCATCAAAACAGTACGCGAAAAGGACGTCATACAACAGCACAACACAGCGCCGCATGACTGGGCAAGAACGCACAGCACTGCCTGGTTGCTGCTGTTGGCCTTGCGTGCGCTTGTCAAACTCGTTATTTTTGCGGTTTTCTCACGCGTTACTCGTAACTCCGATTAATCTGATTTTTATATATGTTATTCATGGCATACCAAATTATTTTTAAAAAATATAACCCACTAATTTTGGACCTCATAGGAAGCCTAAAATAGGCTCCAAAAATGTCCTCTCATAACAGTTTTCAAATATTTTCCAGCTTGATCCTTTTTTACTAAAACAGTTGTAATTTTTTCGTTTTAAAATATTTTTAGGTGATTCTTGAGCCCACGCGAAGCTAACATCCGGGACTACAACTTTTATTCTTTGACCTTTTCCAAATTCTAAACACAGAATTCTAGAAATTCCGTGTAAACGGACCAACCCGAGTTGGTTAGATAATTTTGACGCTACTACTTTGAATGGTCATAACTCTTTGCTCCGAAGTCGAAATTAGTCCGTTTTAGATTCTATAGAAAGCTTATCCAGTGTAAAAAAACATATCAGAAGCCCAGAATTTTAAGAGCACTCTAGCTAACCCCAAATTTTCTGTTTAGGGGCAGCAGTCCACTAGATTTTCTATGTTTCAAAAACTATTTTACTTTTATTTTCTTTGATTCAACTTTTAACACACAAAATGTTTCGATCTACACATAACACACACTAAACATGTAGATAAATAGTTTTAGAGTTTAGAAACATAACTACATATTTAATCAAATCATCAAAATAAAATACCTAGATTATGTGTTTAGGGTTTATACCTTTGAAGCCTTTCTTCTTCTTCCTTCACAAAGTAACTTCATGATTCTTGGAGACATGAAAATCTCCTCCCTTCTACTTCATAAAGTTGGTAGCCCTTGGGCTCTCTCTCTATTTTCTCTCTCCTTTAGCTCTTAAGTTATTTAGAAATGATGAAAGAGAAAAAGAAGTAAACTTGTGGTAAAAATGCATAAATATGATGTGTATGCATATAACTTGAATATCTAATTAAAATCTCCCAACATGTCTTTCACATTCTCTCTCACAATCTTGCAAAATCTTGGAGAAATGTGGTTAAGCTATAAGAGAGACACTTGACTTGAGTGTGAATGTCAACTTTGACCAAAAAAATATAACACATGGTCATACTCCCTCTAATACCCAGTACATTCCCACTTCTTTTACTCCCATCTTCTCTCTCTTGAATCCCTTGCATATTTTGGCAAAGAAAAAAAAATAAGGCTTAAATGATATGGTGACACATAAGCACATAAGAGATTTAAAAAAAATGATTTTACCCATATGGTTAATTCCCCCTTGAAGGGTCGGGTGCTTCCTCCCCTAAATTGCCCAAATTTGTGATTTATTTTATTTGCTACACTTGGCTTAATATAATAATTAATTCAACTATTTTTTTAATGCTTTTGTTAAGTAATTTAATTACCCAACCTTAGTAACCTAATTTAATCAAATAAGTTACTACATAAATCTTCTTAATTTATGTTACCTTTTTGGAATCATATAATTTACATAACTCATCTTTGATATATAAATTATATAAAACATAACATAACATACTTAAATTACTTATTTATTTTATAATTGTAAAATAAATATACCACACATAATTTCTTATGCAAATACAATTATTTACATACCTAAGATATTATAATATAATATCCTTACCGCATTAACATAAATTAAATTAAGAATTCGTTTACTTCCTTAAGATATTACGATAAATATAATTTCTTTTCTGTATTAAACTAATTTCATTAAGAATATATTCTAATACTCTTGGGTAAAGTATATATAAATATTATATGTTTAACCCGCCTATTTTTGCTTCATCACTCAAATTGTTCCCAATAATTTTATTTTCCTCGTGTATATATATATATATATATATATATATATATATATATATATATATATATATATGGTCAGGATCAGGTAAGGGATCCCTTACTTTATTAAAATAAGGGACTCTTTTTTTTTGCTTTTTTTTTAAAACAACTAAAAAAAAAATTTAATATTTTATGGAATTGATATTTTTTCATAATACAGTGTTTTGAGTGTGATTTGGGTACGCATAACAAAACATGTATGTACAGTCTGGGCAGACTGTACCACCACTTTTTGGTATAGGTATTTAAAACACGCCCAAAACATTGTATTATGGAAAAATTTCAGTTCCATAAAATATTAAACTTTTTTTTTTAGTTGTTTAAAAAAAAAAAGCAAAAAAAAAGCAAAAAAAAAAGTCCCTTATTTTAAAAAAGTAAGGGATCCCTTACTTGATCATTTATATATATATATATATATATATATATATATATATATATATATATATATATATATATTATTTATTAACTCCCAATTACAAGTTACACCATACATACATACATCACATATAGAAAATAATTAATAATTTTATTTTCTCACATTATAAACTGTTTATATCAATTTATTTACATATAGCAAATATAATTTAATATATTTACCATATTATGCAAACAAGCATATTCTTCAAAAATCATAAAATGATTTATATACTCATATATTAGTCTAGACATTTAATTTAACGTCTAGTAACCCTCTTAATATAGTTTGCTACGTTCAATAAGTCTTTTTAATATGGCTTGCCATATATATTATCTTGACTTACCACGTTCTTATTTCTTCTTTATTTTATAAGATTTCTAAGTTTGACTACCAGCTTCTTATAATGAAGTTTTTCATTTATTCTTGTATGATTAATATAAATAATCAATCCTCTTGTTTAGCTAAATCATATATAACACATATCCAAGTATATACGTATCTATACATATACACATTTAATTTAATCGAATAATATCTCTCAATTTGAAATTTATTTCTTTAAATAAATTTTTCACATACAAAAATCTCTTTCTAGGTTTTGAATTTTCATAACCCTTATTTTCTAAATTCTTTTTCAAATAGTAATCCATATAGGTTCTTCTTTAAAATTTCAAATCATTAATCTATTTCCACTCTAGGGTTTGAACTTTAACCTTTAACTTAATCATTCAAGATCCTCTAAATTTTTGGGTTGTCACATTCACCCATTCTTCTAAAAATTTCGTCCCCGAAATTACAGTATACTAATCTTTGCTTCTTCTGTTCACCGAAAATAGGTTTTTAAATTAACCTTTACATTTTCCTCCTCTGAGAATTTCTCTTCTATTATCTCATTCAACCATTGCTACCATTTTTAAGAAGTTAAAAACTTTTCATATTATGTTGAGGGGTCAGATAGACCATGAACTCTCAGGGTTAACAGTATTCACCACAATCAATTATGTAAACATGTTGTACTAGGTGATCAACCTAGTACATATACGAGTACGTTAGGTAATTAGCCTATCGTACTGTGACAACCCCAAAATAGGTCCATTCCATCCAACCCATTCTGAGTCGTCAAATACATGGTACAGAAAACAACTACAACTTTATTACAACAATTGTCGTGCAAAATACAACAACACATATGCTGTGAGTTTTGATATAAATATATACCAAATGTGACATTGGACACCATCATGTATCAGCACCTCACAAAGGTACCTTACATAAAGGTACAGTCAAAAACTGTTTTAGAAACTAGAATCTTTGGGAAGTGCTCAAGGAAACCTTCGTACATGGGAGGCCACGCGTCTAGGTTATGATAGATATCATATGGCCACAGAATTATCCTTAGTTGACCCAATAGACCCCAAAGAAAAACGAGAATATTACTATCATATTCTTTCCAATGGTGAGTCTTCTCTTGACATATCATTATCTCTACTGTCTCTAATTGAGAATTATACTTTAAACAAACACCAAGATTATATAGGTAGTGCTCGTATATATACTCAGCAAGTGGATGAGCACATCCCTGTCTTATGATGACACGAGGTTGTATGTCGTTAGACATCTTGTATGATAGTGACAAAACACCCTTCCAACGTTGGGTTCGCCTCACCCTATTTTCTTCACCAAATATAACTACTAAAATGATGACCACCGTTCTATTCCCTTGTTACCCCCGCTCGACCCAGCTACACTCTTATTACCTGAAAGGAATTGTGAAGCAAAAGGGTGAGCATAACTAGCTCAGTAAAGAATATCATGACTAAAGATAATTAAATTATCAATAGCCTTCATCAATAATAAATCAGAGATTTAGAACATATGGTAAATGATAAAAATTTCAACCATAGTTGCAGCGGAACATGCAATCCATTAGAAGAGTCAAATAGACTATAAAGTCTATTATCTTCTCCATGTTAAAAATCCACCAACAATGTTTTATCCTTGTAACATCAATCAACAGTTCTGGTCCACAATCATATAAATAACTCATAATCATAATTGTGATTCTAAATTTTTCTTCGCACGCAGGACGAATAATATTTTCATCACCTGTCTTTACCTGAAACATCAAAGATCATGGTTATACCAAATCACATTTCCTGTTCATAATCATACTAATAAATCCATCTTTGCACTACGGCCAAAGATATTCATCAACAAACCATCTTTGCACTACGGGCCAAAGATATTCAACAACAGTTCATCTTTGCACTACAGGCCAAAGATATTCATCAACAGGCCATCTTTGCACTACATGCCAAAGATATTCAACAACAGTTCATCTTTGCACTACAGGCCAAAGATATTCATCAACAGGCCATCTTTGCACTACATGCCAAAGATATTCATCAACAATTCATATTTGCACTACAGGCCAAATATATTCATATCTCAAAGAAATATATAATCATTTTAGAATTTATATAAACAATATTTATAACCATGTTAATCAATTCACCTTTGCACTTAAGATAAAGATATTCACTTATAAATTCAATGGTCATGATCATACCAGTCAACAATTCAACTTTGCACTACTGGCCAAAGAGAATCCATAGTCATGATCATACCAATAATTTACCCATCTTTACACTCAAGCGAAAGAGAATTTCAACATCAAGGTTATAAAAATGTTATATATGATGATAAAAATAATATGATCAACATATAATTTTAATCTCAAGAGTAATATTCGTAACTCATGAACAGTAAATCGTGAATAGTAACTCATGAATAGTAACCCTGACACAAAAGATAAAAATTCCACAATAAATTTCATACCAATATTTCGGTATAATGATATTGAAAGAATAACATTACTTAAATTTATAAACAATTTATTTTAATTGTTTACACTTTACTAATTAATGCATTTAATCATCATAAAATACCAACTCTTACAATTTCATCATCAATAACCAAAACCCTCATAAAAAATCTGCATATACCTCATATAGGATTCTCAAGCCATAAAATCCTATTTTCCAATTTTCTTTCTTCACAAAACATATTTAATTCATTTACTCATAACTAGACTATTTTCATGAAAAATACCAAATCAGTTCCAAAAATATTTCTTTTCTGGAATTTAGCATAATATAGTCCCATAGTGAACATATATTTTTCTCAGAATTTTTAAAAGTCATTTACTATTTTTCATATGGCCAAAACAGCCGAATATTTAGACATTTATCAAAAATTGTACTTTTGTCCAAAAATTCTGAAATTAACAGAGTATACTTCCATCATATACATGTACTCCCAATAAAAATTTCATCAATTTTGGAGTTAACCACAAGAAATTATAAGCAGTTACTTTTAAAATAGTCTTTTCTCATAAAATTCATAACTCTCAATCTATACATCCAAAAATCACCATTTTTGGACACAATCAATAAAACTCATCAAAATATCATTTCAAATTTTTCCAGAATTTTTGAAGTTCAGAAAAATTACGAAACTGAAAAACATAACAACCCTTAAAATCCCTTACTATCCCTTACCTCAAAAGAGCAGTACTTCTGATCGGTATAAGGCTGAAGGAAACTTGCACTGATGAATAGAAACTCACAGAGTATCTAAAAACTCACAAAATATGCTTCATAATATAGAGAGAGAAAGAGAGAAAACTTATGTTTCTGGTGTGATTTTTAATTCTAACTTAGCCCTCTATTTATAGGAAAATTTTGGTAGGTTTGACCTGCAACCTGATGGCTTTACCTGCTACTATTCCCACCCACCACATTTGAAATATAATTCAGCACATTTCTTCACCAACCACAAGTGGGGCCCACCAATTCTAGAATTTTCCACCAAAAATGATTTATAACCTGATTTTCGAATCAGCCACCTCTTAAAATTCATAACAAATCATACGTTCATTTTTAACGGTTCAAAATTTATGGACATATACTCAACTTATATATGTATAACATATCCAAAAATTACCACGATCCAACGGTCGGATTAAAAATTATAACCCCCGCAAAATATCTCAAAAACCCTGATTTTTAATACCTCCATTCCGACAAAAATACTGATAAAAACCTCAACATTAACTCCTTCATTTTTAACCACAAAAATATATCCCTCATTTATATCCACATAAAATAAATATTTTCTTATCATATAAATCAATAATTAATATTCACAAATAATATTACAGAATCACATTTATGACAACCAGGCCGTTCCCAGGAAAGAGGGGGCTTTTCAATAAGAATTTCTCCTTACTGGCGCGCAATTAGATGACCAAACCTCTCCTTAGACAGAACTTTCTAGACATTGACAATAATGTTATCTAATAATATTATTCAAATAATATGAATTATTGATCTGATAAAGGAAAATACTGTGCAGCAACAATTATTGAAATAACAATAATATAAAATATCAATGCAGCAATTATTGAATCAATAATAAAATATTGAACAGTAATTACTGTAACAATTATTGAGTAGTGCCTTCTTACGTAAGAATCAATAATTTCAAAAATACTATGCAATACCGTGTGCTACTGTGCAATAACGCGTATTACTGTATTTTAACCACCGGGTATTCCAACAGTGTTAACGGTAACAACTACGCCGTTATTTTAAAAAACTCAAATTTGTCATTTTTTTCACCCGACAGTTATTCGTTATGGGGCCCACAAATAGCTGCGCCGTCGTACGAATATTCCCCGACAGAAAGAATATTCCACGACCAAACGAATATTCCCCGACAACAATGATTATTTTATAACCACTTGCTTATTTTGAAAAAAAAATTCATATTTCACCCATAACTTTAAACTTTTATCAATTTAACCATTTACTGAATAGTAATTATAAGAAAAATTGAATACTTTTATTTCATAAAATTCGGGGTCTTACAATCTCCCCTCCTTATGAAATTTCGTCCCCGAAATTTACGTACCTGGTATTTCAAAGAATTGAGAATACATTCCTTTCATTTCAGATTCCATCTTCCCTGTCATCATAATTTCTCCATTACTCATCTCCTGTATTTCATATATCATTCTAGAATACAGCTTCAAAACAAGGGTTAATTTAACAAATTAACATATCACATAATATCTCGATATTATGACTGACCAACAAATAAGCTTAGGTAGGACACACTAGCGAAGGATTTACTCATCTCTCCCCTCCTAGTTCTATTTCCCGATCTCCGCCAAAGATCATATCCCTAAGCTCTGATACCACCTGTGACAACCCCAAAATAGGTCCATTCCATCCAACCCATTCTGAGTCGTCAAATACATGGTACAGAAAACAACTACAACTTTATTACAACAATTGTCGTGCAAAATACAACAACACATATGCTGTGAGTTTGGATATAAATATATACCAAATGTGACATTGGACACCATCATGTATCAGCACCTCACAAAGGTACCTTACATAAAGGTACAGTCAAAAACTGTTTTAGAAATTAGAATCTTTGGGAAGTGCTCAAGGAAACCTTCGTACATGGGAGGCCACGCGTCTAGGTTATGATAGATATCATATGGCCACAGAATTATCCTTGGTTGACCCAATAGACCCCAAAGAAAAACGAGAATATTACTATCATATTCTTTCCAATGGTGAGTCTTCTCTTGACATATCATTATCTCTACTGTCTCTAATTGAGAATTATACTTTAAACAAACACCAAGATTATATAGGTAGTGCTCGTATATATACTCAGCAAGTGGATGAGCACATCCCTGTCTTATGATGACACGAGGTTGTATGTCGTTAGACATCTTGTATGATAGTGACAAAACATCCTTCCAACGTTGGGTTCGCCTCACCCTATTTTCTTCACCAAATATAACTACTAAATGATGACCACCGTTCTATTCCCTTGTTACCCCCGCTCGACCCAGCTACACTCTTATTACCTGAAAGGAATTGTGAAGCAAAAGGGTGAGCACAACTAGCTCAGTAAAGAATATCATGACTAAAGATAATTAAATTATCAATAGCCTTCATCAATAATAAATCAGAGATTTAGAACATATGGTAAATGATAAAAATTTCAACCATAGTTGCAGCGGAACATGCAATCCATTAGAAGAGTCAAATAGACTATAAAGTCTATTATCTTCTCCATGTTAAAAATCCACCAACAATGTTTTATCCCTGTAACATCAATCAACAGTTCTGGTCCACAATCATATAAATAACTCATAATCATAATTGTGATTCTAAATTTTTCTTCGCACGCAGGACGAATAATATTTTCATCACCTGTCTTTACCTGAAACATCAAAGATCATGGTTATACCAAATCACATTTCCTGTTCATAATCATACTAATAAATCCATCTTTGCACTACGGCCAAAGATATTCATCAACAAACCATCTTTGCACTACGGGCCAAAGATATTCAACAACAGTTCATCTTTGCACTACAGGCCAAAGATATTCATCGACAGGCCATCTTTGCACTATATGCCAAAGATATTCAACAACAGTTCATCTTTGCACTACAGGCCAAAGATATTCATCAACAGGCCATCTTTGCACTACATGCCAAAGATATTCATCAACAATTCATATTTGCACTACAGGCCAAATATATTCATATCTCAATGAAATATATAATCATTTTAGAATTTATATAAACAATATTTATAACCATGTTAATCAATTCACCTTTGCACTTAAGCTAAAGATATTCAATTATAAATTCAATGGTCATGATCATACCAGTCAACAATTCAACTTTGCACTACTGGCCAAAGAGAATCCATAGTCATGATCATACCAATAATTTACCCATCTTTACACTCAAGCGAAAGAGAATTTCAACATCAAGGTTATAAAAATGTTATATATGATGATAAAAATAATATGATCAACATATAATTTTAATCTCAAGAGTAATATTCGTAACTCATGAACAGTAAATCGTGAATAGTAACTCATGAATAGTAACCCTGACACAAAAGATAAAAATTCCACAATAAATTCCATACCAATATTTCGGTATAATGATATTGAAAGAATAACATTACTTAAATTTATAAACAATTTATTTTAATTGTTTACACTTTACTAATTAATAGATTTAATCATCATAAAATACCAACTCTTACAATTTCATCATCAATAACCAAAACCCTCATAAAAAATCTGCATATACCTCATATAGGATTCTCAAGCCATAAAATCCTATTTTCCAATTTTCTTTCTTCACAAAACATATTTAATTCATTTACTCATAACTAGACTATTTTCATGAAAAATACCAAATCAGTTCCAAAAATATATCTTTTCTGGGATTTAGCATAATATAGTCCCATAGTGAACATATATTTTTCTCAGAATTTTTAAAAGTCATTTACTATTTTTCATATGGTCAAAACAGCCGAATATTTAGACATTTATCAAAAATTGTACTTTTGTCCAAAAATTCTGAAATTAACAGAGTATACTTCCATCATATACATGTACTCCCAATAAAAATTTCATCAATTTTGGAGTTAACCACAAGAAATTATAAGCAGTTACTTTTAAAATAGTCTTTTCTCATAAAATTCATAACTCTCAATCTATACATCCAAAAATCACCATTTTTGGACACAATCAATAAAACTCATCAAAATATCATTTCAAATTTTTCCAGAATTTTTGAAGTTCAGAAAAATTACGAAACTGAAAAACATAACAACCCTTAAAATCCCTTACTATCCCTTACTATCCCTTACCTCAAAAGAGCAGTACTTCTGATCAGTATAAGGCTGAAGGAAACTTGCACTGATGAATAGAAACTCACAGAGTATCTAAAAACTCACAAAATATGCTTCATAATATAGAGAGAGAAAGAGAGAAAACTTATGTTTCTGGTGTGATTTTCAATTCTAACTTAGCCCTCTATTTATAGGAAAATTTTGGTAGGTTTGACCTGCAACCTGATGGCTTTACCTGCTACTATTCCCACCCACCACATTTGAAATATAATTCAGCACATTTCTTCACCAACCACAAGTGGGGCCCACCAATTCTAGAATTTTCCACCAAAAATGATTTATAACCTGATTTTCGAATCAGCCACCTCTTAAAATTCATAACAAATCATACGTTCATTTTTAACGGTTCAAAATTTATGGACATATACTCAACTTATATATGTATAACATATCCAAAAATTACCACGATCCAACGGTCGGATTAAAAATTATAACCCCCGCAAAATATCTCAAAAACCCTGATTTTTAATACCTCCATTCCGACAAAAATACTGATAAAAACCTCAACATTAACTCCTTCATTTTTAACCACAAAAATATATCCCTCATTTATATCCACATAAAATAAATATTTTCTTATCATATAAATCAATAATTAATTATTCACAAATAATATTACAGAATCACATTTATGACAACCAGGCCGTTCCCAGAAAAGAGGGGACTTTTCAATAAGAATTTCTCCTTACTGGCGCGCAATTAGATGACCAAACCTCTCCTTAGACAGAACTTTCTAGACATTGACAATAATGTTATCTAATAATATTATTCAAATAATATGAATTATTGATCTGATAAAGGAAAATACTGTGCAGCAACAATTATTGAAATAACAATAATATAAAATATCAATGCAGCAATTATTGAATCAATAATAAAATATTGAACAGTAATTACTGTAACAATTATTGAGTAGTGCCTTCTTACGTAAGAATCAATAATTTCAAAAATACTATGCAATACCGTGTGCTACTGTGCAATAACGCGTATTACTGTATTTTAACCACCGGGTATTCCAACAGTGTTAACGGTAACAACTACGCCGTTATTTATAAAAAACGCAAATTTGTCGTTTTTTTCACCCGACAGTTATTCGTTATGGGGCCCACAAATAGCTGCGCCATCGTACGAATATTCTCCGACAGAAAGAATATTCCACGACTAAACGAATATTCCCCGACAACAATGATTATTTTATAACCACTTGCTTATTTTGAAAAAAAAATTCATATTTCACCCATAACTTTAAACTTTTATCAATTTAACTATTTACTGAATAGTAATTATAAGAAAAATTGAATACTTTTATTTCATAAAATTCGGGGTCTTACACGTACCCTACGTCATGCACAACATATCAATCTTGTTTAGCAAATATTTGCGCTACTAGATTGGATTATTTTATCCAATCGGGGTTGTTCACCTCAGACTTAGCATAAGATTCCGTACCAAAACAATTTGGTTCGGGATAAATTCTCAAAGAAATACTTGATTTTTCATAAACATTTGCCTAACTAAATCAAATAGCTTAAACGCATACCAATAATTCTAATATCAATCAAAATATTTGTTTAGCCACTTGAGTTGGCACTGACTTCCCTTTAACTGTTTCAAAATTCTGAAAATCATTTTATGACGTCGTGATATCGCACTGTATTTATAGTTCGTTTGAGGATTCCGCCATTTTTGTGACTTTATCATACTACATCATACCATAGTGGGTTGACGATCCTTAGATCACATCCAACACTAAGTAATTTTACATTGATGACTCCATCATTTTTTTATCATCTCTACACCATGTTACATGATACATTAATCATATATAAAATACATTTTGATATTTCAAATCATTTTTGTCTAGCCGAAATAATTAGCAAACTCTTCTTTAAACGGTTCAAAACCTTTGAAAATTAGTTTTAGTGTTATCATGTCGTAACTGATAACGAGATGTTAGAGGCTCACAGTGTATATACACACCTTTGTCACCGTATGTTACTGTCGATAACAAAAATTCATTTGTATTTTTAAAGGCACAACAGTGCGAATTTAGCTTGATGTCAAAAATTTTGAAGTCTAGCATAGCTAGAAGATTTGGAATACTTATGCTTCCACCATCAATTTCAATTTCTCCAATGTTCTATTGATTAATAATTCTATCTATTTCTAGCATCCTTAAAGCTTACTACACTGAAAATCCTCAGTTCTTCTTCTTTAGGTTTTCTATACCCCAGTATAGTTCGTCAAACGTACCACGCGTTATGAGTTCAGGAACTTACCACAATAATATGAGTTTAGAAACTTGTCCTAGCAATACGTAAAGTATAAAAATTGATAGAATACAATAGGCAACAAGTTTAACAGCAGCGGAACAAGCAATCCATTAGAAGAGTAAAGTAGAGTATGATGTCTACTATCTTCTATGATTTAAAAGTTCATCATTAATATTTTTTCTCTGTAACACAACTCAATAAATAATCCACATCATCGAATTATCCATGCACTAAGGGGAAAGGATATTCGTTAGTATCCCCAGTGGTCATGATCATGTCAAACAATTGTACATCAATGCACTACGAGCCAATGAGAACTTTCACCACATCATTTGTCTGTAATATTACAGGTCATGATTATTTCAATATACAATTCATGGTCATAATCATACCAATCAATAGTCCATCTATGCACTACAGGTCAAAAATGACTTTCACCACAATATAAAAACGAGGATGATGACAATGATATAAGAAATCAATCAAGTGAGATCAAGAACAAATATTAAAGATTTATAATTAAATTTATCCAGAGTTTAAGAATTTCTAAATTGTCAACATGATAATTAATTGTGGAGTAAAATTTAAGAATGATATTCATGTATCAAAAATAATTTGGACAGAAAAGAAACTAATTTTTTCATGAATAGTACCCGAGTGTATAGTACCCCGACATGAAAGGATTAAATTTTTATAAGAATGTTTAGAAAAATATTTTAGTGAAACGATACTAGATGAAGCAGAAATTTCAAGGATATTCTACTAATTTCAAGGACTATAGAAGCAATAATTATCAAAATAAGTGTAGATTTAAGAATATAAAACGAAATAATATTACTTACATACTATAGAGTATGGAAGAAAATATTATTTCTTACGAATATTGAATGAAAATAATATCCCTTACCTTAAAAGGAGAGTAAATCTGACTGGTATAACGGAGATATTCTTGAAGGAAACTTGCACTATTTGCTACACTCAAAGTATCCTTATTCTCAAAAGAAATACGCACAATTTTATGGAAGACGAATTCTCTAATTCTGGTGTGATTTGCATTTCTTAACTAAGCATCCTATTTATAGGAGAATGGCAGGGGCACTATTTGAACTTAATCACTGTTGAACAGAAGAAAAGTTTCACGGGCGGACGAATTTGGCGAATTCGTCAAAATTTGATTTTTATTATGCAGCACTATGCAATAAAATATTCTAATAAAACGAAAACTTTATATAAAATATAATATATATTCTATTTATAATCTATTAAAATGAATAACTTTATATATAATATAAAAAGTTTTCTGTTTTATATAAAAAGTTTTCAATTTTACTACTATTATAATAATAATAAAACAAAACTGAGATAACTTTCTACGACAGTTTTGGAAAATGAGTAAGTTGGGGGTCCATGTAATAAGCCAAACTTACAATAAATACTTTAAAAAAAACCCCTCTATTTATATTAAAAATTGAATAAATATTTATCACAAATCACTTATCTTCAATAAACACATTTTTAATCTTTTAATAATTATTCATCATTAATATTATAACTCACAATATTAACAACCAGATCATTCCTAGAAAAGAATATTATAACTGGTTAAACAGGTCATCAATACGAAGACCGATCTTTAAAAAGAATTTGGCACCTTGCAACTGGTTAAACAGGTCATCAATACGAGGTAACGGGTACCTATTTTTTACGGTGACATGATTCAACTCGCGATAATCAATACAAAATTGCATACTCCCATCTTTCTTCTTTACGAAAAGAACAAGAGAACCCCAAGGAGATGTATTAGGACGAATGAAACTGATGTCTAACAATTCTTGCAGTTGGGTTTTTAACTCCTGAAGTTCAATAAGAGCCATTCGATATGGGATTTTGGAAATGAGTTTTGTACCGGGTTCAAGGTCAATACAAAATTCGATTTCAAGCTCTGGGGGTAGGCCAAGAAGTTCTTCAGGGAATACGTCAGGAAATTTATTAACAATGGAAATATCATTCAAATCTAATGTATTTTTATTTAAATCCGTGACATGGGCTAAGAAAGCTTGACATCCATTTTTCTATAAGCGAATGGCTTTATGACTTTATATGACAGTGATTGACTTTAGTGGTTTGGTTGTTTGAATTCGTATAATAGGTTAGTTAGGAATATAAAAGCTAACAACCTCACAAAAACAATCGATTTTAGCATGATTAGTAGTTAACCAATCAATACCTAAAATCACATCAAATGCAAGTATTTTCAAAGAGATGAGATCAACAGGTAATGTGAAAGTGTCGATTTGAATCAAATAAGATTTATAAATAGTGGATGTAATGAAGGTTTCTCCCAACGGAGTCTCAACAGATAACTCAAAGTCTAATTTCTCTAGAGTCAAATTTAAACGTTGAGCATAAACAGGGTAGAACAGGTATCTAATTAGGTATAGACTTCGCAAGAGTTTATGATTAGCTTACCCGTGATAACTTCGTTTGGGTTCCTCACTTTTTGGGAGGTCACGACAAATGCTCTCCCTTGAACTACCGGCTTTGACTTGTCTGGGACAGCCTTTGGTGTCACCACCCCAACTGGACTTAACTTCGCTGTATGACAAAATTGAGCTAGGTCTTTTGCGCAATTGAAACACGCTTTGGGTTACTGCGTACAGTTTGGACTGATGTGTCCCTCCTCTCCGCATCTGTAGCATACAACTGGTGGTCGTTCTCCTTACTTCAAATCGGGTGCTGTTGTTATTGTCTTTCCATCATTATTGAACTTTCTCTTTTTGAAATTTCTACTTATATTATCTTGGCCAGTATTACCATCGAAGTGGTTACCATTTTTGGCATGATAATTTACTCCACACTTGTTATCACCGCTTCGATGACTACTGTCACTGGTATGACCATTATCGTTTTGTCAGCTATTATCCTTTGGTTGGGCTGACTCATTATCGCGGTCCAATAACTGAGCCCTATTCACAACATATGAATATAAACAAAGTTTGTGAGAAATAAGGTATTAACGAATTTTGGGCTTCAAACCTCACCAAAACATTCACGTCAAATGCTCCTCATTATCTACCAAATGGGATGCAAACCGGGATAACTCCATAAACTTAGCCTCGTATTACGATACAATCATATTATTTTGTTCCAGCTTGATGAATTCCACCTCCTTCATGTAACGAATAGTCTCTGGAAAGTACTTTTTGTTGAACAATTCGTGGAACTTCTCCCAAGACATCTTCAGTGTAGAAAGATGAGTACGTTTTACAGACTCCCACTAGTAATCTGCCTCTCCTTGCAACAAAAAGGTGGCGAAAGGAAACTTTTGCTCCTCTGAGCATCCCAAAATATCAAATATCTTGGTGATCTGCTTAATCCACGTCTCTTCCATAAGTGGCTCTGGCTTTCCCAAAAACTCCGGTGGTCTCAGCTCCTTGAATTGCTTAGCAGTGCCCAGCCATGAGTTGCCATTGATTCCACCGGTATTTTAAACAGGAATATCTCTCGTTTGGTGTTGCATGAATTACAGACAGCTCCTACACATCTCATCGTTCATCATTTGGTCGGTATTGTTGTTTACATGAGGATTATTGCCTTCCTGATGCACATTATCCTGGTTATTGATTAGCGATGTCTCAACGGTCTCATGTGCCCCACTGCTTATCTCAAAATTTTTAGATGCCATTCTCAAACACTGCCACAAAACAAGGGTTAATTGACATGCCACATATTATCCCTATATTCTTACCGACCAATTAAATAACAAATAAGCTTAGTTAAGAGACGCTAGCGAAGGATTTACCTGTCTCTCCCCTCCTAATTTTAGCCTCAGATATTAGCCAGGGATCATATCCCTAAGCTCTGATACCAACTGTGACGCCCCTAAAACAGGTTTACACAACCCATTCTGAGTCGCCAAATACATGGTTCAAAATTCAAATACAAACTTAATTTATACAATTAACAACTCTCGTGTAAAATATGACAAAACGTAAGCTGTGACTTTTAATACGAATATTATCTCTTCGACAATATCCAACCTCAAATGAAGTCCTTATTATAATTATTATCACACTATTTTATAGAACAATGAGGACTACTATAGCCACCATCTTCGACCATCACTCCATTCCCTGACTAGTCCTAGCTATATTCTAATTTCCTAAAGAAAACAATGAAAGAAAAGGGCGAGCGAATATTATGACTAAGATAATGTAAAATAAATTATCTTTAGTCTTCAACGGTATAAAAACTGATATAATACAATAGACAACAAGTTTAACTGCAGCGGAACAAACAATCCATTAGAAGAGTCAAGTAGAGTATGATGTCTACTATCTTCTATGATTTAAAAGTACATCATCAATATTTTTTCTCTGTAACACAACTCAATAAAATAATCCACATCATCGAATTATCCATGCACTACGGGCCAAGGATATTTTTTTAGTATCACCAGTGGTCATGATCATGTCAAACAACTGCCCATCAATGCACTACGGGCCAATGAGAACTTTTACCACATCATTTGTCTGTAACATTACAGGTCATGATTATATCAATATACAATTCATGGTCATAATCATACTAATCAATAGTCTATTTATGCAATACGGGCCAAAGATGACTTTCACTACAATATAAAAATGAGGATGATGACAATGATATAAGAAATCAATCAAGTGAGATGAAGAAAAAATATTAAAAATTTATAATTCAATTTATCCAGAATTTAAGAATGTCCAAATTGTCAACATGATAATTAATTGTAGAGTAAAATTTAAGAATAATATTCATGTATCAAAAATAATTTGGACAGAAAAGAAACTAATTTTTTTCGTGAATAATATCCGAGTGAATAGTACCCCGACATGAAAGGATTAAATTTTTATAAAATGTTCAGAACAAATATTTTAGTGAAACGATACTAGATAAAGCGTAAATTTCAAGGATATTCTACTAATTTCAACGACTATAGAAGCAATACTTATCAAAACAAGTGTAGATTTAGGAATATGAAACGAAATAATATTACTTACATACTCTAGAGTATGGAAGAAAATATTATTTCTTACGAATATTGAATGAAAATAATATCCCTTACCTTAAAAGGAGAGTAAATCTGACTGGTATAACGGAGATATTGTTGAAGGAAACTTGCACTATTTGCTACACTCAAAGTATCCTTATTCTCAAAAGAAATACGCACAATATTACAGAAGATGAATTCTCTGATTCTTGTATAATTTCATTTCTTGACTAAGCATCCTATTTATAGGAGAATGGCAGGGCCCTATTTGAACTTAATCACAGTTGTACAAAAGAAAAGTTTCACGAACGGACTAATTCGGCGAAATTTGATTTTTACTATGCAGCATTATGCAATAAAATATTCTAATAAAACGAAAACTTTATATAAAATATAATATATTCTGTTTATAATCTAATAAAATGAATAACTTTATATATAATATAAAAAGTATTTTGTTTTATATTAAAAGTTTTCTGTTTTATTACTATTATAATGATAATAAAACAAAACTGAGATAACTTTCTACCAACTGTTTTGAAAAATGAGTAAGTGGGGGTCCATCTAATAAGCTAAACTTACAACAAATACTTTATGAAGAACTCCTCTATTTATATCAAAAATTGAATAAATATTAATCACAAATCACTTATCTTCAATAAACATATTTTTAAATCTTTCAACAATTATTCATCATTAATATTATAACTCACAATATTAACAACCAGATCATTCCCAAAAAAGTTTAAACTTTCTGATAATGACTTCTTCTTATTGGCGCGTAATTAAATAACATGACCCCTTTCTTTGACAGAACTTTCTATACATTGTCAATAATGTAAATAATAATATAAATAATTATGTCGTCTCAATTAATTATTTAATAATATAAAATATTTGTGCAGATTATAATATGACAATTATTGAATCAATAATATGAGATACTATGTAGCAAGTACTGTGGCAATTATTAAATGAACTGAGTGACTTCTCACGTAAGAATCAATAATATGAGATATTGTACAATACCGTGTGCTACTGTGCAACCACGCGTATTACTGTACTTTTACCACCGGATATTTCAACAGTTAACGGTAAAAAATTTGCCGTTATTTGTATAAAAAGTTTATTCCTGTCGCTTTCTATATTCGATAGTTATTCCGTTGTGGGATACACCAATGATTGTGCCGTCGTACGGATATTCCCTGACAAAATGAATATTCCCTAACCAAACAAATATTTTAGGAAAACTTACTTGTAGAATTTGCACATGCACACTTATTATTCAAACTAATAATTAGAGAAAATTAAATCTTTAGTCATAAAAAGTTGGGGTCTTACATCAAGTGTCATATAACAATTAAAATTTTGGCATGTTATAGATCTCATGTTATAGTATTTTAGAAAAATTTCACACCGCGAAAACGGATCATGGAAACTCATCAAAACAGTACGCGAAAAGGATGTCAAACAACAGCACAACACGACGCAGCGCGACTAGGCAGGCGCACGCAGCGCTGCCTTGCTGCTGCTGTTGTCCTTGCGTGTGCTTGTCAAACTCGCTATTTCACGATTTTCTCACGCGTTACTCGTAACTCCGATTAATTCTGACTTTTGGATATGTTATTCATGGCATACCAAAGTATGTCAAACAACAGCACAACGCGGCACAGCGTGACTAGGCAGGCGCGAGCAGCGCTGCCTTGCTGCTGCTGTTGTCCTTGCGTGTGCTTGTCAAACTCACTATTTCATAATTTTCTCACGCGTTACTCGTAACTCCGATTAATCTGACTTTTGGATATGTTATTCATGGCATACCAAAGTATTTTTAAAAATTATAATCCACTAATTTTGGACCTCATATGCAGCCTAAAATAGGCTCCAAAAATGTCCTCTCATAATAATTTTTAAATGTTTTCCAGCTTGACCCTTTTGCACTAAAATAGTTATAACGTTATCGTTTTAAAATATTTTTAAACGATTCTTGAGCCCACGTAAAGCTCACGTCCGGGACTACAACTTTTATTCTTTGACCTTTTCCAAATTTTAAACACAGAATTCCTGAAATTCTGTGTAAAGGGACTGACCCGAGTTGGTTAGACAGTTTTGTCCCGACTACTTTGAACTGTCATAACTCTTTGCTCCGAAGTCAAAATTAGTCCGTTTTTAAGTCGATATAAATCTTATTCAATGTACAACAACATACCAAAAGTCCATAATTTTAAGAGCACTTTAGCTAACCCTGAATTTTTTGTTTAGGGGCAGCAGTCCACTAGAATTTTTAAGTTTCAAAAACTATTTTACTTTTATTTTCTTTGATTCAACTTTTAACACACAAAATATTTGGATCTACACATAACACACACTAAAACATGTAGATCAAGAGTTTTAGAGTTTAGAAACATAACTACATATTTAATTAAATCATCAAAATAAAATACTTAGATTAAGTGTTTAGGGTTTATACCTTTGAAGCCTTTCTTCTTCTTCCTTCACAAAGTAACTTCATGATTCTTGGAGACATGAAAATCTCCTCCCTTCTACTTCATAAAGTCGGCATCCCTTGGGCTCTCTCTCTATTTTCTCTCTCCTTTAGCTCTTAAGTTATTTAGAAATGATGAAAGAGAAAAAGAAGTAAACTTGCGGTAAAAATGCATAAATATGATGTGTATGCATATAACTTGAATATCAAATTAAAATTTCCCAACATATCTTTCACCTTCTCTCTCATAATCTTGTAAAATCTTAGAGAAATGTGGCTAGGCTATAAGAGAGACACTTGACTTGAGTGTGAATCTCAACTTTGACAAAAAAAAAACACATGCTCATACTCCCTCTAATACCCAGTACATTACCCCTGCCTTTACTCCCATCTTCTCTCTCTTGAATCCCTTGCATATCTTGGCAAAGAGAAAAAAAAAGGAAGGCTTAAATGATATGGTGACACATAAGCACATAAGAGATTTAAAAAAATGATTTTACCCATATGGTTAATTCCCCCTTGAAGGGTCGAGTGCTTCCTCCCCTTAATTGCCCAAATTTGTGATTTATTTTATTTGCTACACTTGGCTTAATATAATAATTAATTCAACTATTCTTTTAATGCTTTTGTTAACTAATTTAATTACCCAACCTTAGTAACTTAATTTAATCAAATAAGTTACTACATAAATCTCCTTCATTTATGTTACCCTTTTGGAATCATTTAATTTACATAACTCATCTTTGATATATAAATTATATAAAACATAACATAACATACTTAAAGTACTTATTTATTTTATAATTGTAAAATAAATATGCCACACATAATTTCTTATGCAAATACAACAATTTATATACCCAAGATATTATAATATAATATCCTTACCGCATTAACATAAATTAAATTCAGAATTTATTTACTTCCTTAAGATAGTACGATAAATACAATATCTTTTCTTTTTTAAACTAATTTCATTAAGAATATATTCTAATACTCTTGGGTAAAGTATATATAAATATTATATGCTTAACCCGTCTATTTTTGCTTCATCACTCAAATTGTTCCTGTGACAACCCAAAAATTTAGAAAATCTTGAATGATTAAGTTAAAAGTTAAAGGTTAAAGTTTAAAACCTAAATGAAAATAGCGGAATAATTTATAATTTTTAAGAAGAACCTATACGATTTACTATTTGAAAAATAATTGAGAAAATAAGGGTTATGAAAATTCAAAACCAAGAAAGAGATTTTTGTATGTGAAAAATTTATTTAAAGAAATAAATTTCAAATGAAGAGATATTATTAGATTAAATTAAATGTGTATATGTATAGATACGTATATACTTGGAGATGTGTTACATATGATTTAGCTAAACAAGAGGATTGATTATTTAAATTAATCATACAAGAATAAATGAAAAGGTTCATTATAAGAAGCTGGTAGTAGTCAAGCGTTAGAAATCTTATAAAATAAATAAATATATAAGAACGTGGCAAGTCATAATAATATATATGATAAGTCATACGAAAAAGACTAATTGAATGTAGCAAACTGCATTATGAGGGTTACTAGACGTTAAATTAAATGTCTAGTTTAATATATGAGTATATAAATCATTTTATGATTTATGAATAATATGTATGTTTACATAATATGGTAAATATATTAAATTATATTTTTTATATGTAAATAAATTGATATAAACAGTTTATAATGTGACAAAATTAAATTATTAATTATTTTCTATATGTGATGAGTGTAGGTTTGGTGTAACCGGTAATTAGGAGTTAATGAATATATATTATATATGTATTTATTAAGTGGGGCAAAATAAAATTGTTGAGAACAATTTGCGTGATGAAGTAAAAATAGGTAGGTTAAGCATGATTCACATAGTTCTTGCATTTTGCAACCATAATAAAATTTAACAACTTTGTGTTTTATATAACCATTACATGCTCATATGCTTAAAAAATCATCTATATCAAGTATTATAGCTTTAGACATTCCTACACATATGCTTAAAGGTTCAGATTTTAATTTGAAACAGTTAAGCAAAACTGTCCTACAGCGCAGCTGCGCTGCAGTTTGGCCGAGGATGGGTGCAGCTGCGCTGTCCCTTGGCCAGACCAAAGTTGACTAATTAGTTTCTGGTTTCATCTAAGTCCTTAGCATGAATGACTATTAACACATAACTAACCCACATGTTAAGAGGTCTTAGCCCAAGTTTGGTGCCTCTTGTATTTACCTTAAGTTGTTTTACAATTTATAGCTATATTGCCATTTATTTCACGGCTAAGTAAGTTCATACAACAAGGGTCTAACTATATGATCACTAATGAGGTTAAACAACTCTCAATACATATGCTTACATGTAATCACATGACTATCATGGTTTATCGCTTGAAATCTTACGTTAAGATATGCGTAGTTCATATTACGTCTATCTAGTAGAGTGCACATACCCATCATGCCTAGAGGCATAAAAAGTCCTATCATGCTTGCACACAAGATCAGAACATAAGTACTTAATGTTCGTCCCTCTTAGTTTCAAAACTTCAAAGCTTTATTCTCAAAATCAATGTCATACTAAATTAATCATGCAAGATAACTTCAACTCACATGTCATACTTGTTTGTACATGTTTCTACACAGGCTTATAAGGTCAAAATATAACCTCTCCATGTTTATAAAACGTAGTTTGCAAAAGTATTCGAGTTTTCCTTTGAAATCATTTTAAACTTGAACGATGCAATTCAACATATACAAGACAACTTTAAAGCTCTTATCATATGTAGTTAAGGCATACTAACACTTTCGCAAGATCATAATGTACATCATGTAGTGTTCATGCATATTAGCTTTGTTATATCAAGCTCTTTCCTTATAACATTTTCTAACACAAAGCTTATCAAGTTTGATCATGACAAGGACACTATAAACACCATATCATGCTTATGTATATCTACAATCCATCATGTGTATAAGATACTAAGTTCAGAACTTGTAACACATGTATTCCATCAAAGTTTGTGTTCAACATTTTAAACTTTGTTATAAACTTCTCACTAAACCATGTTGATCTCTTCTTACCATATAAGGAGACTTTAAATCTCATGCTATACTTCTTTTCAGGTATATATTTAAGTCATAATACCAAGTTCACGACACATAACATAACAAAAACTAGTAACTGTTAATGGGGTATGGCGCAGCTGCGTTGCACCCTAGTATAAACTGGGTGCAGCTGCGCCATGCCTGGAACAAGAGCAATATCATACTCTGTTTTACAGAGACTTATTCCGCTTTGATTCTTTTCAGTTTAAACTTGCTCCAATCCACCATTAAAGAGTTCATATATGTAAGCATACATTCTAAACATATTATAGCATATTAATTCACATCAATTGACATAGAATTCTAAAGAATTTCAAGAACTTGATAAAACCCAATTAAGTACCAAAGTGAAGATTTTTATACCTCTTGAAACTTAGCTTGCTTAAATTCTCCCTTCTGAGATTGCTAGACTATTCTTTAAACAACAAGCACTCAAGCTCAATTTCTTAAAGTTTCAACAGGCAATTACAAGTAACACAAAAACTGAAAGTGGAGCTTTTATTTATAGAGAATTGATGGACTGGCTAATGGGTTGGCATGGAAGTTTGAGACTAGAATACATAAGGGAAACACAATGGTTAACTAGAAGTTGTTCAACCATTCCCATCAGTCATCTCCATAGCCAACGAGTACCACTTGGAAGTTACGTATGTGACGCCCCCAAATTCAGGTACTTGAAACCCGAACTCGGTGCTTCCCGATACCATTTCTTTGAGCGGAATAATAACAATAATATAGATATCAAACTTAATTTACATATATCAGAGTCTAATCCCAGGTACGCGACCTTTAAACATTCATTACATGATAATTAATAAATATTATCGTCTTAATAAAGTCTAACTATTACATATGATAGCATATAACTTATTCGGTCAGCTTTCCTTTTCTTATGTTCTTTCCAGAGCCTTCAGGTTGATCACACTTAATTGAAAATATTTAAATTAAGCAAGGATGAGTATTTGGGTGTCCAGCAAGTAATAGCAAATAATAAATGTTAACTGAAAGGAAGTAAATATTTTATTTGAACGACACTTCTACAACGAATCAACAGTTGTGAAGTAAGTTAAACCAATAATAACAACATATCTGTGAGAACCCAGAATCTCACATAATTCAAATTTTTTGAATAATTTTTTTTAAAAAAAAGAAAAGAAAAGAAAAGAAAGTACTTGAATCATATAAGTGTATATGATAATTAAAGTAGATAGTTAATTTATTAACTAAGAAGTATATATAATCATTTTCAAGTAAGAGTAATGAAAGTTATGTAAGAAATTAACATAGATTGAATGATAGCCTTGATTATTAAATTAAAAGGATTTACAATCCATAAGTAATTGATTATTGATATGGGTATGTATGTGTTTATAACTTATTAAGTCATTATGGGCTAATAAGTTAATAAACTAGGGGAAATATGTTAGGACATATGTGAATTATGTGCGTGATTGAGTAAATATGTATTATATAATATGTAAACATTTATTTTGTAATGAGATGAAGAATAAAGTTATGTAACCTAATATATATTAGGTATGCTAATTAACTAACCTAATGTGTTATAATTTAAGAGAATGGTAGTATTTAACAACATATACTATCCTAAGAGATTTATTTTATACATCTCAATTAATTAATTTTATAACCTAAGAATAGCAAGTGTAATTGGGTTATGAAATTAAAGATATACGTGTAAGAAATTAACTTTCTAATGTGTGTAATAGAACCCTAATTAAATAATGGGGAATGGATAAAAAAAATTAAAATGTATAAACTATGTTGAATTGCAAGCCCAAAGAATTAGAATTTCTAGCCTAAATAATTAGTTGATTGGCCCAACTCTTAGCCCAATTGGGATGGGACCTTTTGGACCATTAAGTAAGTTAAATGGAGCTTAAAAGAAAATAAAAAGGGGCCCAAGAAGGCCATCATGGCCGAAATTTACATAGAGGAGAGAAAGGGGGAGGCATGTAATCATTACATTACTTTAGTAGGTGAACTAACTTGCTAGGTGTCAAGCCTTAGTCTCATTCTTATCTTTTTCATCCAACCCACAAGTTAAACCAAGAGTGCCAGCAAGCTTATAATGATAAAGAGAGAGAGAGGAAGAGTGAGACACTGGATGATGATTATAGATACACTAAATATATCTATACAAAATTACTAACATCAAATTTCCTTTCTCTTACATCTTTTTATCTCATTTCATATTCTTAAGTTATCAAAGTAAGACGAGAGAGAGAGAGAGAGAGAGAGAGAGAGAGAGAGCAAGAGGGATTCGACCATAATAGGGAAAGAGAAAGGGAGAGTTTTGATAGTTACTTAGTTCTTTAATCTAAGTATTAGAGAGAAGAAGAAGAGGAATCAAGAGAAGGTATACGGATTTCTATTTGTATATAGATTAAATTTCTTTTTATTTTGATTTGATTTTTGATAGTATGAAGGTTTGATCTTGAAGATAAAAACTTTTGATTCACATGTTTAAAGGTGTCTCATGTTTAGATCCAACTCTTTTGTAGATCAAAAGTTGAATCTAAACTAAGAAATATGAGTTAGGTTTTTCAAAAGTTAGAAATTCAAATTTTTCTTAGCTTTTGTTGTGTTTTATCTTGTGTTTGTTGATTATTTGGTGAATTAAACCATGGATCATGTTAGATCCATGAGTATATGAGTTATTTTGAGTTAATATGATGAGTTATGTTGGTTTTATGGGAGATTATGAAAGTTATACAAAACATAAATAGTTGAAAAGTAGATTTTTGAGAAAAAAAGTATGATATGGAAATGACCATATCTCTCATTCTACTTTGAATTTTTGAGTGTGGTCAAGTCCTAGAGTTAGATCTATGAGTTTTCTAACATCTCCAAGTGGAATCACTGGAAAATGTGTTGTAGATTTTTTAGTGGACTGATTTTAGCAAAGGAGTCAAAAACAGAAAAAGGACAAAAACAAACTGTCCAAAATTTTGTAAGTGTTGTTTCGGCCACTTATTTAGCAAGATAAAATTTGGCCTTTTGGGTGATGAAAATATATTGGATAAAGTAGGTTGTGTCCAAAAATGAGTTCATTCCGACTTAAAATGAGAAAGTTACTACTATTTTAATTTTTGCATTTTTTCGACTAAAATTGCTATAACAGGAGTTGTATAACTCCGATGGCCTTGAAATTTAAACTGTAAGCTCACATTAGCACGTGTAAGATCCCGTCAAGAGTTGAGAATTTTTGTAGTTAAGCACGAGGTAGCTAATTTCTTAAGGAATTAATTAGAAATTTATTTTTGAAAAATACTTAAGGGAGTTAAAAAATTCCAGAAAAATACTTTTTGTGTATAGAATATATGTATATATGATTGGCCAAAAGATTAAAAAAATAATAAGCTGATTTCATATTTTTGTAAATAGTGTATTTTAGCTTTCCGAAATGAATATTTCAGGTTGCTGAAAAGGGAAACTGAAATGTCAAGAAGAAAAGACAGTTTTGTTTTAGCTTGCTAAAATAGAAACTGAAATGATATATTAAGTCTACTGAGCTCATAAATAGTTTGTTAAGTTATATTACGAACTTATAAATGAACGAGTAAGTGTTAAGTCTAAGATAGTATAGTGTACTCACTAATGATTGGTTACGTGATTTCATGGTAAATTGATATGAGTAAGATATGTGACGCTAATTAAGAGATCGATCTTATCAATGGTAGGTCTTACAAACGAAGTTAACTTAAATTGCGTAGTAGTATTCAACGAATCAGGTAAGTTTCCTAACTCAACTTGAGTTATTAATTTAAAAACATGATTAGTGGATAATTATTGTTGATTATTCACATTTATAATGATTATTGATATTCGTACATAGTGCAATTGATTCTTGTTCTATTATTTGAACTGTTTGTGAATAATGTCTCAGCTAATTATTTTGGCGAGACTAATATTTGTTAAAGCATGAAATGTTCTATTTATTATGCACTAAATTGTTATTGGAAGATCTATGTCATTGGTTTCGGCTACATTAGTATTATTATTAATTATTGAAATCATAGTATTTCTATGAAAGTAATCCAAACCATATTGTTGTGGTACGAACTCGTGACGTAAGACTGAGGTAAACAAATTTTAATGTCGTAAATCGACATATGCGCTATTATTAAGTATTATGCATAATATAGGGTACAAAGAAGTTGGTCGCTCTAGGTACTTGCAGAAGAGTATAGTTTAGTTTTTATAACTAATTTATATTTTTGTGGTAATTTAGTTTTAATAACTAAATGATTCCTCTATTAGTTCATGATCCTTTTGTGATCACTCAGCATGAAATCTAAGTATATCCCACTTTATTGAATATTGTTGCAGTATTGTTAATTCTTCTTATTCAATTGAATATTATTGAATCTTTGAAAAAAATTTACTCTTTCTCCTCTGATATGTTATTCAGTATGAACTGGGAGAAAGTTTTATTATTGAGATTGAATTATTATTTCGCTACTTCGAAATCTTTTGATTATTGCTAAAGTTCTATAGAAGATAGACTCTTCTATTCGTCATATATATCATTTATTGTATATTTAAACTTGCTGAGTAAACTCGTTGCTCACCCTTGCTTAAATAAAATATTTCAGCTAATACCGATATTGCAAAAGGTTCTAACAGGGACAAAGGCAAAGGCAAGGCTCAGGTGTAGTTAGTGTTAACTTTTAATGGTTATGTTATTATGTAATTAATTATGTAAACCTTTTAGTTATATAACGGTGTGTAAGTTATGTCAAGGTTAGTTAACCTGGGATATTGTTATAAGTTGTATTAAGGAATATTATGAATAATGTTTTTCATTAATGAATGAGTAGTTAGATGTGATATATATGATGGATAGTGAGCACCAAACCCGAGGTTAGGGAACTAGGATTTGGGGGCGTCACAATATCAATTCTATATCAAATTTTTGAAACTACGTACTGACTATAAATGGAGAGCAGTCGACAGACTATGAACTTCGTTTTATATTTTTGAAAAGGTACACAGAACTTCATCTGCAGACCTTCATAACATACATGCACAAGGGGTGATCAGCCTGTTATGCCATGTATTGATCAATACTATATATAAGAACGATATTTTCGTTCATCTTATCCGCCTTAGGTGCACAAAGGTTTCCCATGTTTGGGATGTTCATACTTAGTCGGGAATCCGAACCAAAATAATTTGATTGGATACAATAAAGTTCTATCATGTTCAACGATATTTTTAAATCTGTGTCTAGCTGGATCAAATAACTTAGACATCTTTAAATTAATGTATACAAACTGGAAATCAATAAGTATGTATTAACATGTACAACAGTTATCCAAGTGAGGACACTTGTATAATCAATATTAGAAATTAACGAACAAAATATATATCATGATTGTACAATAATATTGCATTGATAAACAATGATCGAATAATTTAAGAACTTGTATGAATACAAATGTTTTGATACATAATCAATAACAATAGAGTTAATAATCTGGCATAACAATAATATAATTCTGAAACTTTCTTACTCATGTCCTTTGCATAAAGTAAATGCAAGATAGGATACTTGCCTGATCTGCTGCTTATACAACTTAGTTTTATCTTTTATATCGAAACATATCATTAATAAGATCATTCGTTTGATTAGAATAATATATCATATCACATAGTACTACTATTTGCAGTCAGCACATAACCTAATTTCATTGTCACATAGGTTTAGCAGTCATTGGATCATAAACAAACACGTATCTAGTCAAACTATCTAAGTCCAAATCAATTTCTAAAATATTTCGGTGTACCAACAACTTTATCAGGTAATTACCGAGTCTAAAGCTGTAGTCTGTATTTCCAAATTCGATTAGATAATTTAAATATCAGTCATATTATTTTAAAATGACTTATAATAATTTTTAAACAATTATAATAATTTAACATGATTTTTCAAACATTGGAATCATTTTTAAATAATTTAACTATTAAATAATTCTATTATCATTAATATTTAAATAATATTAAATTATTAATAAAACTATTTCCAAAATATTAAAGTTATTTATAATAACTCAAAATATTTTTAAAACATTAATATTACCCTTAAATAATTTTTAAAACATTTGAAATCATTTTTAAATAATTACCATTAATATTTAAATATTAATGTATTATTTATTAAAATATTAAAAGTCATTAAGTATAACTTAAAATATTTTAAAACCATTTATATCCTTTTTAAATAATTTTTAAATTAATAAAACTATTTATTTAATATATTTATTAAATAAATTTAGTATCATTAATATTAAAATATTAATGGAATTTACCTTTAAATATGAAAAGTTACATTTTATAACTTAAAATATTTTTAAATTCTTTATTTCCATTTAAAATGATTTTTATAATATTAAAATTATTTTTAAACTAATTTATTTAATATATTTATTAAATAAATCTAAATATCATTAATATTGAATAATTAATGAAATTTGCTTTAAAATATTAAAAGTTATATTTTATAACTTAAAATATTTTTAAAAACCTTATTATCATTTAAAATGATTTTTAATATAATAAAATTTATTTTAATTAATTTATTTAATGCATTTATTAAATAAATTAAATATCAAAAATATTCAAATAAATACCAATATTTATTAAAAATATGTCCAATTATTAAAAGTTAATTTTTATAACTTAAGATTATTTTTTTAATTTTCAAAAATTTATTTCTATTTTTAATGAATTTTTCAAAAATATTATAAATAAAATTAATAAGTCTGTAGCTAAAGCCTTTAGCGACAGAAAGCGTCGCCTATAGTGTTCTTGAGCATCAAGAACACTCATAACCAGTTAACAAGTCACATACTTTGACCAAGCTTAATTCGTTCTGTAATGTGTTTCTGGGCTAGCTAATCATTAGATCTTGTAGTATTAATGTAATACTACAAGTATCAAGAAAGTTCTGGGTCAGATTTCAAAACACAAGCAAGATGCAAGCTCAAGAACAAGCTGTCAGAGTTGTTCCTCATTTTCTAGGTTACCCAGAAATGAAGAACAGTTCGTGAGGCCTACCTTGGGCTTCCACAACTTGTTGTTCTTGTAACATTTTTGTGATTTAATGGGTCCAATGTGTAGCCAACATATAAATGAAGAGATTCAGCACAAAAATTCAATATAACAATAACAGAATCGTGAGATCTATGCTGGTCAAACCCTGTCAGAGATCACGTTCTTGAGTTTTCTGGGTTACCCAGAAAACTTAGTTCGTGATCTTCTGGCCTGCTTTGACAAGCCACTGACTTCAACCCATTTGATGTTTAGGCGATCTTAAAGCTTTAATCTACAGATCATCTAGTATACTACAACATGGATACAAGAACAAGAACAAAGTTAACAAACATAAACAAGATATGTGGACATGAACTCACTGTTAGAGCCATCTGGGTAAATTTTGGGTTACCTAGAAAGGCTTGGTCATGGTCGGTCAACCGACTTTGACCATCAATAACTTTCAATCTATGCCAGATCTAACCCTTATTCAAGTTCCATAACAAAGTCCTGATGACATACTACAACTTTAAACCTTTAAACAAACAAAACCTTAAACAGACAAATATCTATGAGGTCTGACATTCATTGTCAGACAACTAATTTTTTTTTCCTGATTTTAAAAAAAATCAAAACCGAGCCTATAGATGTTATCTATCTAACATCTAGCAACCCAGTTCATCTATTTACACTATAAACAAAATATTTAAACACAAAAACTTAACATCTAACATCAGATTAAGGATCAGATTCTTGATTAGGATTTATACCTCTCTTTAATAAATCTTAATTCTTAGCTTATAATCTGTTATGAGTGATAGTGGGGCATGCTTTTGGGACTGATTTACTATAATATTTCGTACGTTAGAGAAAGAGGGTCTTGGATGAGTGTTGCTGAATAAGTGAGCAAGAACATGACTTTTCTCTCTCTTTGATCTTATAAATAATGTGGTGCAATGCATTTGGCTGAGATGTGGCTGATTGTTGGAGTTTTAAGTCAAATGGAAAGTCTAGGGTTAGTCACCAACTCCAATACTTGGCTAGATCTATAAGCTACCAATTAAAGAATGTGCAAAAGGGCATTTAGGTCATTTGCCATCTAATTTTAATGGCCAAATTATAATCTTGACAAACCTTTAGGGTTTGACCCTTATGGTTTAACTCTTAGGGTTTAACCCCAAGGTTTGGCACAATAATTTTGTAGGATTTCTAATTAGGGTTTAAAATGTACAATTTTTAGTTTCCTAAATTATAAATTAGGGTTTCTAAATTAGTTTAGGTTTCCTAATTACATAGACTTGAAAATTATGTTTAGGTATGCACTAATTAATATTAAGCGTTCTAATTTAGTAATTAGGGTTTTCAATTTGACAATTAGGGTTTCTAATTTCACGATTAGGGTTTCGAGTCAATAATTAGGGTTTACCTAATTAGCATTAATATTTTTAATAATTGCCATTAATCACATATAACAATTTCTTACCAATCGAAAACTCCGATTTGAGCTTCAAATCAGGGTTTATTACAGTAATACTAGCTTTTGTCATGATACACCATAACTGACCAACCATTATCAGTCTTTACATACAGTACATATTCATAGAACTGAAATATAATTAATATAATATTATTATTTTCATTCCTTATTCAAAATCTAGAATTAGGGTTTGGATTCCATATCTGATTTATCTTGCATATATAGCATTATTAATTAAGTTAAAATAATTAACTTAACTAATATGAATAAATTCACATAATAAAATAGTTATTATAATAATTCTAGTAATTATTTCATATATATTATTTAAATAATATATAATCATATTTTCATAGAAAATAAATAATAAAAATATTTTTACTACAAAATTAATTATAACCATATAATTTATAATTATTAATAATTCTAAAAAAAATTATTTACAATAAATCATGTAATAAATAAATTTTATTTATCATATATATATATATATATATATATATACACACACACACACACACACACACACACACACACTTTACCTTGTACATATTCCCACCTTTAAAATTTTTTAAAAGAAATTATATGCAAAATTTCTTATTTATTTATATATAAAATATCGGGTTATCACATTCACCCTCCCTTATAAGGATTCCGTCCCCGGAATCACCATTTCAAAACCTATACACACTAGGGTAAATAGCATACGTATTTATTACAAGTAGATCTCGATCGAATTGATCTTTAATTATTCAACATAAAGCTTGTCTATCTGATTAAACATAAATTTGATTTCTAAAAGAACTCAAATTCCTCCTTGAAAATTTCTTTACAAAATAATTTACTATATATAAGAAAATCATATATACAAAAATAAAATTTATAAGAATAATACCTGGAGTTCCATCCCTAGCTGCCACGGTATCCTGAATAGTCATGTCGAAGACTCTTGTGGTCAACTTTGTTGGTTTGCTTGTTGAAGTCAGTCCAGTTATCACCAGAGTCCCGCTACCTTTCCTAGTAGTCACACTTCCTGCCTCCATTCTCCTTTTCGGATAATCCTTCACCTTATGCTCCATTGACCCACACATGAAACACCCAATGCTCATCCTTAGATTGGGGCAGTTGGGAGAGATATGTCCCTTCTACCTACATTTGTAGCACACAAATTTTCCTTTCAAACACTCCCCTGAGTGATTCTTTCCACAGTTCCCACACTGTGCCACCTGCTTCTTCACACATTCTTGCTTAACCTGAATATTCTTAAAGTTGTTCCCCTTTGTTTTCTCACACCTATTTCCACTATTAGTTTTCACCTTCACAGCTCCCTCGACTTTGCCCTTATTCTTTTTCTCTTTGTTGTAGAGGCTCATGGCCTCACTCCCCTCCTCAGCTATTATAGCCTTTTCCAAGAGTGTTGCGAATGTAGAGATCTGCAACACCACCACCTTGTTGTAGAGCCATGGTTTTAATCCCAACTCAAACCTTCTTGCCTTTCTTGCCTCCGTATCAACTTGATGCGGAGCGAACCTAGCTAATTCGTTAAATTTTACTGCGTACTCTGACACCGTCATATTGTCCTGCTTTAACTCTAAAAAATTTCACCTCTATCATAGTTTGTATACTAGCTGAGAGATAGTTTTCAAAAAACAATGTCTTAAACCTAGCCCAAGTAATCACTCCTTCTCCTGCCCTAGCTTGATTTGTCTCCCACCAAAAATTCGCCTCCCCCTTCATCATATAGGTGGCAAAAGTTATCTTTTGCCCCTCATCTACCCTAGCAATCACGAACGCATTCTCTATTTCCTTAACCCAAGTTTGGGCTTCTACATGGTTAGTTGTCCCTTTAAATTTTGGCGGTCCTACAGCCTTAAAATCTTTAAAGTTTGCCAATCGGTTGTCTGGTTGATTCCTTGCGGCTGGCATTCCAGTCTGCATGGCTTGAGCTACCATGTTCGTAAAGTTTTGCATTGGGTCTGGTTGTCCCCCAACATTGTTGACAGATTCCTCTGCCCTTTGGTTTCGAGTTCGACATCTTGGCGGCATTATCTGATTAAATAAAACCATAAATTATTCTTTATTAAATTACATTCTAAACCTTATTGTATAAGTTTAACATATAACATGCAGTTTTATACAAAACTTATTTCATTAATCAAACATAGATTCACATTTATTCAAGTAAGTCATAGTACTTTACATAACATAACACATATTGATATCCCTTTGTGACCACAAAAGTCGAGATTCGCTACTACGACTTGTATAGAAGTTTGAGAATATTACATTACACATACATACTTATCATAGAATGCACATATATTTAAACAGTACCTATAGTACTTAATCACTATGCCTTTTTCTTGATCTTGGACAACCTTTCGCCTGATGACCTTCTATCCCACAAATAAAACAGACACCTTGCTTCGGATTGGGATAATGAGGAGAGAAATGTCCCTCATGTCCACAATTGTAACAAATATTTTCCCCTTTTTTGCATAAGCCTTCATGTTTCTTGTTATAGTTTGTACACTTTTTTATTTTTCTAGTGTTCCCTTGGTTGTTATCGAAATTTCGTATATCGCGATCTTTCATTTTCTTTTCCCCTTCTTACTCGGAGCTGTACACGATTTGTTCCTTTTGGCTCCCATCTGATCAATTTGGATTTTAGACTTATCTTGTTCTTCCATTGTTTCTATTAACGCTTTTTGCAATTGACTATTTAGTAGCTTTTCTATTTCCTACATCTTTTCCAAAGAAGAAACCTTATTCTTCATATTCTACACCTCCGTTGATGCTTGATCAGCTCTAACTTTAGTGTCTAAATCACTAGCTGTCAGTTCTATTATTTCTGGATCTGGTACTATATTTTCCAAAATAACCATCTCATTTGAATTGCTTTCAATGTGAGCCTCTATTTCAGCTATTCACTTTGACATTGACTCGGTCATGGAGATTTGCTCATTCTTTATGATCTGAGGGTATCCTAATCCATTTTCACCTGACATCTACACATAAATTATTTTTATTAGAATATAATATATACACATAGCAAATAATAGGTTTTATATAAGTTAGCTTTTATTTTGTTTGACGATAAATTTATTCAATTCATCTCCTTTTAAACTCTATATGAGTTATTTATATTTTCAACGTTTTCCTCTGTTCTAAGGTTATAGCCTAAGGTCTATCACACCTAAGGTTTCTAACCCTAAAGCTCTAATACCAACCTGTGACGCCCCCAAATTCAGGAACTTGAAACCCGAACTCGGTGCTTCACGGTACCATTTCTTTCAGTGGAATAATAACAATAATATAGATATCAAACATAATTTACATATATCAGAGTCTAATCCCAAGTACGCGACCTTGAAATATTCATTACATGATAATTAATAAATATTTTCGTCTTAATAAAGTCTAACTATTACATATGATAGCATAGAACTTATTCGGTCAGCTTTTCTTTTCCTTTGTTCTTTCCAGAGCCTTCAGGTTGATCACACTTAATTGAAAACATTTAAATTAAGCATGAATGAGCATTTGGGTGCCCAACAAGTAATAGCAAACAATAAACGTTAACTGAAAGGAAGTAAATATTTTTTTAACGACACTTCTACAACGAATCAACAGTTGTGAAGTAAGCTGAACCAATAATAACACCATATCAATTCTATATTAAATTTTTGAAACTACATACTGACTATAAATGGAGAGCAGTCGATAGACTATGAACTTTGTTTTTTATTTTCGAAAAGGTATACAGAACTTCATCGTAGACCGTCATAACTTACAGACATGGGTGGTGATCACCCCGTTATGCCCTGTATTGATCAATACTACATACAAGAATGATATTTTCGTTTATCTTATCCTCCTTAGGCGCACAAAGGTTTCCCATGTTCGGAATGTTCATACTTAGTTGGGAATCCAAACCAAAATAATTTGATTGGATACAATAAAGTTCTATCATGTTCAACGATATTTTTAAATCTGTGTCTAGCTGGATCAAATAGCTTAGACAGCTTTTAATTAATGTATACATACCAGAAATCAATAGGTATGTATCAACATGTACAACAGTTATTCAAGTGAGGACACGTGTATAACCAATATTAGAAATTAACGAACAGAATATATATCAGGATTGTACAATAATACTGCATTGATAAACAATGATCGAATAATTTAAGAACTTATATGAATACAAATACTTGGATACAAAATCAATAACAATAGAGTTAATAATCTGGCATAACGATAATATAATTTTGAAACTTTCTTACTCATGTCCATTGCATAAAGTAAATGCAAGATAGGATACTTGCCTGATTTGCTGTTTTAACAACTTAGTTTTATCTTTTATATTGAAATATATCATTAATATGATCATTCGTTCTATTAGAATAATATATCATATCACATAGTACTGCTATTTGCAGTCAGCACATAAACTAATCACATTGTCACATAGGTTTAGCAGTTATTGGATCACAAACAAACACGTATCTAGTCAAACTATCTAAGTTCATATCAATTTCTAAAATATTTCAGTGTACCGACGACTTTATCGAGTATAAAACTGTAGTCTATAGTTAAATATTCGATTAGATAATTTAAATATCAGTCATATTATTTTTAAATGCCATATAATAATTTTTAAACAATTATTATAATTTATCATGATTTTTCAAACACTTGAATCATTTTTAAATGATATAACTATTAAATAATTCTATTATCATTAATATTTAAATAATATTAAATTATTAATGAAACTATTGCTAAAATATTAAAGTTATTTACAATAACTCAAAATATTTTTAAAACATTAATATTACCCTTATATAATTTTTAAAACATTTAAAATTATTTTTAAATAGTTACCATTAATATTTAAATATTAATGTATTATTTATCAAAATATTAAAAGTCATTAAGTATAACGTTAAATTTTTTTAAACCATTTATATCCTTTTTAAATGATTTTTAAATTAATAAAACTATTTCTAAACTATTTATTTAATACAATTATTAAATAAATTTAGTACCATTAATATTACATTATTAATGAAATTTACCTTTAAATATTAAAAGTTACATTTTATAAATTAAAATATATTTAAACTCTTTATTTCCATTTAAAATGATTTTTGTAATATTAAAATCATTTTTAAACTAATTTATTTAATATAATTATTAAATAAATCTAAATATCATTAAAATTAAATAATTAATAAAATTTGGTTTAAAATATTAAAAGTTATATTTTTTAACTTAAAATATTTTTAAATACCTTATTATCATTTAAAATAATTTTTAATATAATAAAATTATTTTTAATTAATTTATTTAATGCATTTATTAAATAAATTAAATATCAAAAATACTCAAATAAATACCAATATTTATTAAAAATATATCAAATTATTAAAAGTTAATTTTTATAACTTAAAATTATTTTTGTAATTTTCAGAAATTTATTTCTATTTTTAATTAATTTTTCGGAAATAATATAAAAAAAATTATTAAATCTGTCGCTAAAGCCTTTAGCGACAAAAAACGTCGCCTATAGTGTTCTCGAGCATCAAGAACACACATAACCAGTTAACAAGTCACCTACTTTGACCAAGCTTAATTCGTTGTGCAATGTGTTTCTGGGCTAGCTATATGACACCCTTAAATCCGGGTACTCCATTCCCACAGAATTTGGTGCTCACTATCAAAATAATTACATCTAACTACCATAATAAATGATAAAACATTAAATAACTTTAAACAATAATCTTTCCCATTAAAGGGTTACATCATCTCATAAACAATCACAGGTAATCTAACCTTAAATTATTACATCAATTTGCGAAAAAACATAATAAAATAAAACAAGCCTTATAACTTCATGCGTTAAAATAAACTTTAACTAATTCTTCAATACTTGGACGTCTTGCCCTTTCCCTTGATAGTAGATGGCTCATTAACTTTCTCCACTTTAGTTGCAGTGTTTAATTGCAAAAGTGAGCAAACAATTGCTTACTGATATAAAGAATAGCAATAATAATCATATTAGAATGAACAATGAATGTTGTACAATAATGAACTTCTTCTACGAATAGAAACAGAAACAAGTTCGAACTTTTAATATATGAGGGTCTTATGACCACGAACTATGTCCATGGTGTTTAGGTATTATTACCTTAACCTTAACAGTCATTAGACTGTACAGACTCTTCTTAACGTACTCAGGGGGATCAGCCCTTTGTACCATGTATTGTGCACAAACATCTAAATGTTACACGTACAAAATCTCCTATGTTAGGGTTGTTCGTCTCAGTTTGAATTTAGAATTTTCGCACTAAAGAAAATTTAGTTTGGAACTAGTTTATCAGTGTTTCTAGAATTTTAGAACACTTATTCAATTTCCATCAATAAAGGTTTAATACAAGAATGTATAACTGAACAAAGCTATCAAAGTCAAAGATCGAATATTAACAATATATAACTGAATAAAGATGATACACATGCAAAGTACTATAATCAAAAGAGTTAGAACAATCTCATTTGAATCGACGTATTAGAACAATGTATGCTTTGTATAATAATTAGAAAAGTGAATTTTGCTCGATGTAACGAATTAGATTACAAGAGCTTAATCAATCGTATATAAGAATAGAATCAATAATATTGCTCGATAAAATTTAAGAACTTGCATTCATTAATAAAAGAATGAAGTTAGAAAGCTTGCTCAATGCAAGAGTTAAGGTTTAGAAACTTGCACAATTATGAAAGTAGAATTAGAGAAATAGCCTTGTTTGTAAGCTACACAAGTATAAAATAATCTCCAATTACCCTACATACATCATTAAAGTCACAACAACAATTAGCTGTATGAATATTAGCTTTAGGGGTTTAAACCTTCATTTAGGTCATAACCCAACCTAGCACCTAACCATGTAGGTTAACATATTTAACAAATCTGAAATCTCATTACAAGCCAACAAAACCTAGTCGTTCATCTCTAACTTTTAAAAACATCACTTTTAGTTTCATTGTATAACTCAATTAACAATCACTTAAAAATATTTTCCACTTTGTATCACAACACATGACAATCTGTTTTAGTAGTTTATGTTATGCCTCAACATCATTAACATGCATGGTAAACTAATATAAGCCTATTACGCATGACTTGCAAATAAGCAGACTTCACTGTCACAGCTCAGGGCATGGTGTAGTTGCGCCATACTTAAGCCTAGGACCGGCGCAGTTGTGCCGGCGCAGCTGCGCCATTTTTGGCCTTCGTACCGGCGCAGCTGCGCCAGTGCACAGTCAGACGCAGAGACGGCTGATGAACAGTAGCCGACTTTAGCCCAACAAACCCGAATTTCACCCACAAAACAGTGAAATTAACATCTACAATTGGTATAGACTATTACAAACATGTTTGATAACATTTACAACCAATTAAAACAATTTAACATCCACTAAAACTAGTTTAATTTCTCAAAATTCATATTTTTATACTAAAACTGCATTTTTGAGTTTCTTCACAAAATTGAACGCCGTGAGTTCAATTCTTGTCCGAACTACTTCGTTCAAATTACGTTATGAGCGTTTCTTAATGAACTAGCATAATCTAACATCAATTTGCAGAATATATCACATATAAGGCATAACATTTTGTACTTACTAAAGCAAAATTATATGAACATAAACACTGTGATTTTTCCTTTACCCAATTTACACGAATTTGATAACTGATATACAATCACAGATGATAACCAACTAATTTCTCAAGAGTATACATATATATAATCAACAACTTCTTGTACAACAATTCCACAAAACCAACTTCAGAGAATACAAAATTACAAGACTGAAAATTAGAATTGAAGTAAGTTATACCTTCACTTTGATTGTATGCTACCAAAGGATGGTGACTAGGTTTAACAATTCCCTTCTTCCTCTTGCCAATCACCAAGAACTCAGTGTTTTTCTCTCTTCTCTCTTAAACCTTCTTTGATATCTAGTTAGCTTTAGGCGTAGAAATAGAATGCGCATAATAAACTAGCCACCCCACGTTCTCATCCGTTAGAAAATAACAACAGGCGTCAGTTGGAAAAAGCCAAAGGCCACAAGGCCAAGTTTGGCTAACCAAAATTCCCCCACACTAAATTATTATTATATTATTCATATTATATAGTTACTTTGTCACACCACTAAATTAATTTAATTAATTCAGATAACTTATAATAATAAAAAAAGCCTTATTATCATTATACTTATAATAAATAATTATATATCTAATTTAATTAATAAATTAGAAACATTACTTTTGTTAGTTTGTTTATTTCCTTAAATTAAATCCATTAGATAAAATTATCATCATTATTCAATTTAATAATTATTAATCAATTTAGTTACTAAATTAATTCACCACAACTCATCAATTCTTTATTTTCCTAAATAAATAAAATATTTAAAATATTTATTTAATTCAATAAATATTTAAATCAAATTATAATTTTCTCGATCGTTCTTGAGTTTTCTAGGATACAAAGAAAACTCAGTACATGATCTTCTGGACTGCTTTGACCAGCCACTGACTTCAACCCGTTTGATGTTTAGGCGATCTAAAAGCTTTAATCTACAGATCATCTAGCATACTACAACATGGATACAATAACAAGAAAAAAAATCAACAAACATAAATAAGATTTGTGGACAAGAACTCATTGTTAGAGCCATCTGGGTAAGTTTTGGGTTACCCATAAAGGCTTAGTCATGGTCGGTCAACCGACTTTGACAATCAATAACTTTTAATCTGTGCCAGATCTAACCCTTATTCAAGTTCCAGAATAAAGTCCTCATGACATATTACAACTTCAAACCTTTAAACAAACAAAACCTTAAATAGATAAAGATCTATGAGGTCTGACATTCGTTGTCAGACAACAATTTATTTTCCCAGATTTTGAAAAACATCAAATCTGAGCCTATAGATGTTATAGATCTAACATCTAGCAACCCAGACCATCTATTTACACTATAAATAACATATTTAAACAAAAAAACTTAACATCTAACATTAGATTAAGGATCAGATTCTTGATTAGGGTTTATACCTCTCTTTACTAAAACTTGATTCTTAGCTTCTGATCTATTATGAGTGATAGTGGGGCATGCTTTTGGGACTTATTTACAATAACATTTTGTAGGTTATAGAGAGAGAGAGAGAGGGTCTTGGATGAGTGTTGGTGAATAAATGAGCAAGAACATGACTTTTCTCTCTCTTTTATCTTATAAATAATGTGGTGCAATGCATTTGGCTGAGATGTGGCTGATAGCTGGAGTTTTAAGTCAAATGGAAAGTCTAGGGTTGGTCACCAACTCCAACACTTGGCTAGATCTACAAGATAGCAATTAAAGAATGTGCAAAATGGCATTTAGGTCATTTTCCATCCAATTTTAATGGCCAAATTGTAATATTGACAAACCTTTAGGGTTTAACCCTAAGGTTTGGCACAATGATTTTGTAGGATTTCTAATTAGGGTTTAAAATATACAATTTTTAGTTTCCTAAATTATAAATTAGGGTTTTTAAATTAGTTTAGGTTTCCTAATTACATAGACTTGAAAAATAGGTTTAGGTATTCACTAATTAACATTAAGCATTCTAATTTAGCAATTAAGGTTTCGAATTTGATAATTAGGATTTCTAATTTCACGATTAGGGTTTCGAGTCAACAATTAAGGTTTACCTAATTAGCATTAATATTTATAATAATTGTCATTAATCACATATTACAATTTCTTACCAATCGAAAACTTCGATTTGAGTTTCAAATTAGGCTTTATTACAATAATACTAGGTTTTGTCATGATACACCATAATTGACCAACCATTGTCAATCTATACATGCATTATATATTTATAGCACTGAAATATAATTAATATAATATTATTATTTTCATTCCTTATTCAAAATCCAGAATTAGGGTTTGCATTCCATATCTGATTTATCGTGCATATATAACATTATTAATTAAGTTAAAATAATTAACTTAACTAATCTGAAGAAATTCACATAATAAAATAGTTATTATAATAATTCTAATAATCATTTCATATATATTATTTAAATAACATATAATCATATTTTCATATAAAATAAATAATAAAAATATTTTTACTACAAAATTAATTATAACAATATAATTTATAATAATTAATAATTCTAAAAAAATTATTTACAATAAATCATGTAATAAATAAATTTTATTTATCACACACACACACACACACACACACACACACACACACACACACACACACACACACACACATATATATATATATATATATATATATACACTTTACCTTGTATATATTCCCACCTTTAAAATTTTTTAAAAAAATTATATACAAAATTTCTTATTTATTTATATAGAAAATATCGGGTTATCACAACATAACTTAGAGTGAAGACCAATGTTCATGTACTATAAGGGTCACTCATTTTGGGATAAGAGTAAATCTTAGCAATAAGCTTAGTCTAGTTACTTTAATTCCCCAAAAGTATAATCTTAATGTGCAATAGTTACCATATTAGGAATTTAGGGATCTAATATATACCCATATCATATAATCCATGTACATTTGGACTAATTATAAATTAGTTGGGTACTCTCAACCCATTCTTTTCCATAAAATTTATTATCTCAAATACACTCAATTATTATAATGATAATTATTATAAAAAAATTCTATTAATTTTTTTCCATACTTTTAAAATACACATTTACTTGATTCACCAAGAATCATTGTCTCGTTTATACTTGCTTAACAATTTAAACCATTTAAGCTTATAGCCTCATTTTATAATTATTCACATCACATTACTTTATCATTTCCCACTAATGTAATTTGAACAAATCCTTAGTCCAACATCATGCCACACTAGCATATTCCACAAGCTTACTTTAAGCTTAATACCACATTTTAATAATCCTTTAATATAAAGTTTGTGTGACATACTTTATCTTATTGCTAAATTATTTAGCTTACTTAAATAATTATACCCTTATAATATGTATAACCTTTATGCTTAGAGTAATTAATATCTACTCTCTTAGTTATTTAAATTATACACTATCCGTATAATTATTTGATTGTCCGAAGACAACTTCTCCCATCTTTATGTTTAGCCATATCTTAAGTCCTAATATAATCCCTTCATCTTTAACCAATATTCATTTATAATTATATTGGTACTTCCTTTTATTAATCACTTATCTATCAAATATTACAATACTATGTAATATATTTAAAATATCAAATTAACATATTCCTTCCATTCTCTTTATGCAACATAAAAAATCCTTAATTTACCATTTATGACCTATATATGAGTCCTTAGTATATATTTCTTGAAATTAAACTTTCACAACTTACTCAGAGTTTTCTACAGATCGGCGCAGCTGCACTGGTCATACACTTGGAAATGGCACAGTTGCGTCATACCAAGTTTAGAGGCAGACAAGTTATGCATTAGCAGAAATAAAATCTATACTCCTAATCACTTTACATATACCTCATAAATGGTAACTCATCCAAAATCAACCTCTTCTTTGATTCCACATCATGGATTACTATTTTCTTTAATATTTTAAATATCAAACTGTGAGTTTTAAATCTCTATTGTTCTCAACTATAAAATCTTATCTATAGTATTTATTCCTCAAAATATAACACATATATACATTCCTTTAACCTTCACTTCTCGTCGTATATCAAATTATATAATAATTCTCTAACCATTTTAAAGGTATATTGATTTTCTTCTCTCGTCAACAACGTACACGCATACAAGTCTAAACCTAGCACACATCGAGTATTTAATAGTGTTCAATATAGTACACTGAGTCGTTTCCCACAAACAACCAACAAATTAGTTTTCGTCTCGCCTACACTATTTTCACAGTGAGTTAGATCGGTCACTGATTCGTATATACCTTCGCTCTTTGAAGAAATCGTTTAGCCAAGCTCCTATACATCCACCACCATTAAAGGTACGGTTGCACTGCCTTAGACTTGATACTTACTCGTACATATACTCAAGAAAATGGTGATTATCAAAGATATTTAATGTCAACAACTTACTATGATAAAATAATTTCACAAAAATTATTTAATAACGATAGATAAATCTTATCCATCTTCTTATTAATTCATCTGAAAGATTTATAACAAATATATAATAATGATCTATATTTATTAAACACAACATCACTTATTACATAGCTCATATTACCTTATGTAACACAATACTACATACCTCGTATCACACATATATTCTTGTTCGAACCCATCTCATGCTTTAAGAATTTTATCTACTAAATTCTTATTTTAATATTTTCTAAAAATTCTGGTTCTTACAGTATAACTAGTGGCCAATTTAACTAATACTGTAGAATAAAGCCTTGTCCCATTTTATATGACCCAAAACTCATCAGTCATGAATGGCAAAAAGGCTATACCTCTACCTTGCACAAACTCATTGAAATTAAATGATAAAAGGGGGAGTGGCTTGAATAGTAATAGTGAATTACTTTCCACCAAACCTCCATGAACCATCATCATCTTCTTCTTGTTGTTGAACAAAAATGGTAGACAAAAGCTTTGAATGGGACTAGGTTTCCTATAAATTTAGACTATTTCTCCTCACAATTCATTTGCTAAATCTTATAATAAGTTCCATATAAAGAGTGTGTTGTAGAGAATTGAGAGCAATTTGAAGTTAAGAATCAAGGATTATCAATTTAAACATTCAAGAACGTAATGTTCATATGTGTATTCTTAATTTCAAGTTTTACAAATTCTTAGAATTAACACAAAGTACTTGTTAATTAGTTTGGTAATTACTATCTTTGTGTTATATGAGTTTCATGTGTGAGATGGAGTCCTTATGTTTGGTCTGAACATGATTAATTGAAAGAAATTGGTGTATAGGTTTGAGCTCTGCCGAAGGAGAGCCATCCTTAGAGTTATCCAGGAAAGGCGCAGCTGCGCCGTGCACCAGAACAAAATGCTACTTTTTATTGTAATGTGATCATTCTAGCATGTTATTTTGACTTAGTTATGCATGAAAATAGGTCTGATATGTGGTCTAGAGTACTTTTCATACCACAAGTTGCTTAGTTGCTTTAAAGGTATATTTTCTAAAAGAAACTTAGAGTTTTGAAAACGAACTTTAATGGAACTTATGATATTTTAGTTCTGACTTTAAACATATGCATGTTTTTTCAGTTATGTGAACAAATGAGCATGAAAGGTAGTTTAAAGTTTCTTTGCTTGCTTTATCTTTGAGTTAGAATGACTTTTAAAGAAAACATGAAATATTTAGAATTAATATCCATGAATATCGTGTTCGTCATGTTCTGAACTTGTTAACATATATATATATATATATATATATATATATATATATATATATATATATATATATATATATATATATATATAGCTTCATAATGCATGTAAGATGGTTTAAAGTTATATTGCTTACGAGAAACTAGCATTGCCATGATTTAGAATAACTTTTAAAGGCGAACTCGGACGTTTTGCAAGCTAAGCTTTATATACATTGTGCAGTTATGTTCTAAACTTGTGATATGACATGCTAGTACTCTTTGTAATGCTAAACATGTCTGATATGTGCACTCACCTAGTTAGACACCACATAAGTTGTTCAAGCTTGATTTTAGATAATTTTTCAAGAGGTGAACGATACTAACTATATGTAAATGACGTGAATACATCCGAGAATGCATATTACAGGTTGTATAACATTATTACATGAATAAATGGTTAATTTAGTTAGCCTAGTGATTTCATGAACTTATTTGACCTTAAGTCATTAGAGTTTCCAACTAGAACCTTAACGTGTAATAGTAAACTTGAAATGATCTTAGAAGTACGTAAGATCTCCTAACATATGTGTATAATATTTGTTAGTATCCATGCATGCTAGAAAACTAAAATGGAATCAAAAATCCAAATTTAACTCTGGTCTGGCCAGGGAGCTGCGTTGCTGCGCCCATCCCAGACCAGACTACAGCGCAGCTGTACCACAGAGAGTAGAGAGACCTGATTGATTTATTTTTGATCTGAAGTTGGCAACTTGCTTACATTGCTATTATAAGCAATAAAACAGAGCCTTATTGATGTTTTAAGTATTCAAATGTGTATGGTAGTGTATCATGAAGATTTTAATACTTGTAAATGGTTTCTAAATGAAGTAAAGACAATGTTGAACTACGTGATTTGATAGTATGCTATACGTGGTCTAATCGCGTAATTTACTTAGGACTTAATGTATGTGCCTAACGTAGGTATTGAATATGTGTATGAGATAATTGATGTATCAAGATTGTATAACTAATGTGTGTGTGTGTGTGTGTGTGTGTGTGTGTGTGTGTATATATATATATATATATATATATATATATATATATGTAAATAGGATAACATAGTTCATTGAATTGATAATACGCTATAAGTGGTAATCGACATGAAAGGAAAGTTTCCTAACTTCATTTGATTCTTATATTGAATGCAAGTTCCTAAACTTATACCGCGTTGAATATTATGCAAGTTTTGAATTATTGAGCAAATAGCTATACTCGTATGACTCGTTATTTATATTCTGAAATTTGATTTAAACTTTATATCTTAAATCATGTTGCGAGTTTGACCTTATTGTTCTTAAATATATTAAGAAAGGGTCTAAGCCATTTGATTTGACTAGGAAAATATCTATGAGTTAGAAAGCTATCCAAATCAATTGCTTTGGTGCGGAATCTTATAAATCTACTGAGATGAACAACCCTCTCAGAAGGGGAATTTTTATATTGTCGCGCACAAACAACATGTTTAAATGTTATGCATAACGTAGGGTACTATAGGTTGATCACTTATTGTACTTATTTATATTGAATTCTTAGTTAAATACTGTTAATTCTAGCAGAAGTTCTTTGTCCATAAAGACTGCTCAATTTTTAGTCTTCTTTAAATCTTAAAGTATTGAAACCTTTGAATTCTGTTGAATATATTTTAGTCCTTTGTGACTCATATTTCGATTCAAAGGTCAGATTTGAACAATTGATAATTCTTTCTTCCAACATGATTCCTTTAATTATTGAAGTATCATTTACCATTATAACTTTGAGAGTATGAACTTTATATACTTGTTGTAATATTACTTGCTGGGCAAACTTGTTCTTCATTCTTGCTTCCCTAAAACATTTCAGTTAAGACATAGCAAGGCAGTACCTCGGGCAAGGACAAAGGCAAGGGCAAGGCTATGGAATAACATTAGTCCTTTTTAAGCTAGAGAAATTACTACTATGTTGGACTAAGACCCAGTTCTGATTATGTATTAAGAATTGACTAATATTATGTCATGGTTTAAGTTATGTATCGTGTCAGTAATGGCTACGAGAATTTGGGATGAAAATATTTATATTAATTCAAGGCAAATTATTTATATTATTTCGTTGTGTGAGATTTTAGTTTATTATTTGAGTTAGATCGTGAAGCACCGAATTCAAAATATTAGTATCTGAATTTGGGGGCGTCACATTAACATTCACATATTCATCTTTACCGTGATCGATTATTTTAGCAAGTAGGTAAAATCAACTTCTTTTCCCAAGGTTACCAAGGAAGTCCTCGTTGGTTTAATCAGGAACAAAGGCGTTTATCGATATGGACAACCCAAGATTATATTATCAGACAATGCCAAGAATCTGAATAACAAGATGATGAGTGAACTGTGCAGTAAGTTCAATATTAAGCACCTGAACTAAGTTATTTATCGTACTAAGATTAATGGAGCGGTGGAAGCCGCTAATAAGAATATCAAGAAGATAATGATGAAGATCTCGCCTACATAACATCGACTCAAACTTCTATCGGAGCGACCCCAAAATCCATACAATTTAAATCTCAACTTCGGTCGTTAACCATACACTCAACCTCTAAATTTACATCATTATTCGATATTAAAATCAATAAAATTGTGGAATATTTAAAACTTTTATACATTTCCTTCTTTATTGTCCTAAATCGCAACCTTTACATAACATCTCTTTGATTCAATCTTATATCATGAATCGTTACAACAAAATGACTATACAAAGTCTTACATCATAACTAAATATCCATATACATTGGATAACTCAACTTACAATTCAACAACATGTTACGTTCAAAATATGAAATACATTTCTCATAAACCATAAGTAATCTTCGTGAATATAGATCTCTATAACTCACTTAGCACATATCTTTACCTTAAAATCTTAACTTGCAAAAGTGGTTATTTGCAGGAGTGAGCTCGACAGCCCAGCAAAGTCTAATAGTTTTCATGCATCACATAACACATAATAACATGCTCTATATACATCTCATAATAATTAAAGTAACATGGCATACATGCTTTAATCCACATAGCAAATATAAAGATTGAGTTCCTTACTCAATCATCATTATTTAACCAAAATAATGCAGTCATAAATTGACTTTAACACTTCGTGATTACAACTAGTATAACATATCATGCAATTTAAAATAGTTCATCAAGTCCACGTAGAAAATAGGAACCGAAAGACTTGCCTTGATCGTTATTTACCAATAACAGTTTAACAGCTTACATTTATCTGCACTTCACGTGCCCTATACAATTATATAATCATACACATCAATCATTAATCACATAACAACACATAGTAATTGTAATGTAAACTTTACTCTACGTCTCATAAATACACAATGTTCAACTTAATTGTGTTAACTTTCAACTTATATCTCACTATATTTCATATTCGCAGTTCATTCAAGTGCTTAAGTCTTGCTAAGAATACTTATTGGTTTTATATTAAATCCATTCCATATCTTATAATATTCATTTCAATTGAATTGAAACACTTTTTAAGTTCATTAACACTTGGCACGACGTTTCGACGTTCAATCATCACACGCCTGATTTGCATCTCTTGTGTATGCTTACTATGTTTTTATAACTTATCTAATACATTATTTATTAATGTTAAGCATCATTATATTTACTTATAGTCAAGTTTTATAACTTAGAATAACATCTTTTATCGTCAAGAGCACTACACATGCATATGTGCATGCCCGACGCCCTCCGATTGACCCCGAAAACACAATAGTCCTAAAGATGACCATTTGGACTACTGTTACAGACCTCAAATTGAAAAACTTAAAGAACAAAAGTGTTAGGTCTATTCGTCCTTGTTTCGGATCATCTTGAATCACCTCAATCGGAGTTCGTATGAGAAAGTTATGGTCATTTTACTATAGGAGCTCAAAACTGTCCGACTCAGACATCAATTTCGGCGCTGGGGCGCGAGGACTAAGCTAGCCAGTGGCACCGGGGCATGAAATTTGGCGCTGGGGAGCGAATTTCAGCGTTGGGGTGCCAATTTCAGCGCTGGGGTGCCGAAACTTGCAGAACCCAACCATCGGAGAACAGAACAACTAATTTCTGTCTATTTAACACTGCTAACATCTAAATTAACATGCTAACTTATATAAATTACTCATGAATGTTAGAAATCATCCATATACCAATTACCACCAACTAAACAACCATTTTTGAAAACCTAATTCTTTGAAACACCGTTTTTAAAGCAAAACTCCATTACTGACAGTTGATAAACATAGTGAATACTGTAAATCCTACTAACCACCAATTTGATTACTTTTAAACAACAATTCTCTGTAGTTCATATCCAATTAACATACCCGACTTTCAATTTCAAAACTAGCATACACTTGTATCTATAACCTTTGATTTTGTACAACTCAAGTTCATACACGTTTTCACTGTAAAACCAATTCTTCTTTCTCTTTGAACGTATTTTAGCATACAACATATATATACATATATGCATGCTAGTTATAACAATTACAATTATAATTACATGTAATATCATAACCAATTCTAAAACATGGTTTACAGACACTTTTTGTAAAAACCTTATACACGGTGAATAGATTTCAAGAACACAGAGACTAAGTAATTATACTATAAAACATATCTGTTAAGAGTATAAAACATATCTTTAATTTGTTCAGACAACACTTGTTAATCAAATAGCTTCGACGAACTCAGAACTTATTTTGGGAATCACTGCTCTTTCACTCTCAAACACTCTCTGAACTTTTCTCGGATAAACTTCTATTTTCCTTAGGCTCAAGCTAAAAACAATATACGTAAACTAAAAACCAATGCACTTTTCAAAAGTTTAAAACCTAAACGTAACTGCCATATACTAATGACCCTATTAAACTATCAGTTACCAAATATATTATATATTATTTATATTTTGTTTAATTTAATTTATATTACTAATAAATCAAATTTAAAAATCCAAAAGCCATAGGGCTTTGTTTGGCAAAATTATTTAAAATTAAAGACTTAATATATTTAAGCCTTGTTTGGCAAAATAAATTAGAACTACTTTAAATTATTTTAATAACCACATATAATATAACTATTTATCACACTTCTAATAATTCTAATAACAATTCATTGCATAATATAATAATTTAATTAATTCTAATAACAATTCATTGCATAATAAAATAATTTATTTAATCATTATAAACTCTCTAACTTAATTATTAAATTAAATTAGATTACTATTTCAAAATAATTACTTTCTTTAACTCATTAATTATTTATTAAACAAATAAATAATCAAATCACATCAATTCAATTAAACAAATACTTATTCAACGATAAACACATCCATTAAATATTTATATAATTCAATAACTATTTAAATATTTAATTAAAAATCTAGATTGTTACAGGAGCCTCATTGTATTCACTAGTATATGGCATGGAGGTTGTTCTCCCCATTGAAGTGGAAATGGAATTGCTAAGAGTGATAATGGATGCCTAGATAGAGGAGGACCAATGGATACAAGATCGAAACGATCATCTATCCCTTATAGATGAAAAGAAAATAACAACTATCTTTCATGGTCAATTTTACCAGCAGCGAATGTCCCAATTCTATAACAAAAAAGTACGACCTCGGATGTTCAAAGAGCATGATTTGGTACTAAAAAAGATCATTCCAGACCATGATAAACCCCGAAGAAAATTTTCCCCGAATTGGGAAGGACCATTCATTGTCAAAGCGATCTTATCAGGCAAAGCCATATGGTTGGAAGAGATGGACGGTGAAGAATTCCCTCAACTGATCAATTCCAATTCCGTGAAACGGTATTATGTCTGAAACCCTTTTTCATTCAAACCTGAATTGTTGTTTTATTTAAGAAAAAAATCAAGTCAATGGTTCAGGCCAAGCCTGAACTATGAAAGACCTGATCTCCCCTCATCCACGGGAGTACGTAGGGAGCCATTTATGGTGCGATATAACCCTCAAAAACAATATCAAACCCTTTTACGTCATTTTCATCTCAAACCATAAACCTATCCAAAAACCAAAAATAGAAAGATAAGAACCTCAAAGTCAACGGCCCGTACTGAAAGGACCTTATGACATCTCAGCATCACTCTATCAAATCTTTAACAAGAATGACGAGAGCCATTCTATATGAAAATAATAAATCATAAAGCGAAAATGGTGATCAATATAAAGGTCTAGACGTACTCAAATAAGGGAAATGAGCTAAATCTGTTACTTTTTATATATACAGTTATTTAGAATACAAAATATGTTCTAATATGCAACACAATATAATAACATAGCCTGTCCAAGAAGGTAAAATAAGACTACAAATCTGCGATCAGGCGAGATATCATCTCCAAATATCTAGCAGTGTCTGTAGTCGGGGGATCGATCCTAAACTCTTGCTGCAGCGCATCAACTTGCCTCAACAACTTTGCAGCTGACCTAAAGATACCCTCCTAACTCTAAATAACACCTCGAGCGTGACCAGTAAGCTCATTCGCAAAAGATCAGACGACATCATTATCGGCTATAGCCTCATCTTGGGCTATAAGAGTTGTATCCCTCTCAACAATAGCAGCATCCCTACCTGCCATGACGGTCAACATCAAGGCCCGAGCCTGATCCTGCTTAAAAGTTAAGAGATGCACATAATAATCCAACTCATCCTAGGAGGATGAAACAATACTTGGAGTTGTGCTAACCAGAGCCGCTGTCAAACCAGGAAATAGCTCCTCCTTAGTAAGTGATATGGGGTCCTCTATCGGCTCCTCCTCATCAGTATAATTGCCCACAGCCTCGACCTGATCTACTGTCACCAGAGCCCAATCCCACTCTAGCCAGGCTGATACTTTTCTAATCGACCCAGATGGCCATCTCTGAACTTTGCAGTCTACCGATGGGAGCAAAACTCGTAGACTTAAGCCAAATCTGCCTCATTAGCATAGCAGATGGGGAAGCTATAATCCTCGAACCCCTCAAATGCATGAACGTCATGATACTAATTAAACTGACCCATTACTACCAGGGGATGATATGTGGTCACACCCCACAAATTGACAAGAGGAAGAAAATCCAAATCAACCACATGAGTGATGAAGCTCAGGAAGGAACAATGGCCAGAATACACAATAATCTCAAATGCCTCCTCCTTAGCATCTAGAAATGCGATCCAAGATGTCCAATCTATGCATAAATCTAGACGAAATGAGTAGGTCAATGTCATGCCATGACCAAAGTAGAACCCCTGACGACAAAGCCTACCAATAGATCTCAAATGGGTCATAAACTAGATATATAGAAGAACTGGGTTGACACGAAACTCCTAATCATCAATTGATTGGCAGAAAGATACTAAAAGGAATGTCTCAGCTAAGATAAAGGGAAGAATGGTAAAGTCATCTCTGAGAGCCCTGACTATCATTGACATCCCTACGCCCATATGATCAGCATAGAAAGGCATATACAAGTAAGACAAGATGCACATAATCAAGGCATCTACCTGTGAATTTGCTATCGCTCCTCAAAAAAAAAGAAAATCTACTCGATGAACATAGAAGCTATCATTAGAGGCAAAATGGTCTATCATAAAGTCAATCGAGATAATGTGGCTGCCACAAACCTCAGCCAAAATGACTGCCCTCCTCAAACCAGTGGCAAACATGAACTAGCGGTGCATATACCTAACTGCCACCCTAGCACCGGGCCCATCCATTGATAAAATAGAAATACGACTATACTCCTCTAATGTGGGAGTAAGCTCATCTAAACCGAAGCTAAAGACATGTCTCTCAGGTATACAATGAGTAAGCATACCATTAATAAATCCCTTCGGCACCTGAAAGGTTAATAGTGAAACGTAATGACCTAATATACGGTAAACAATAATACTATCAAAATCGGGCAGGCTGTCATGCCAAACCCTCAAACTGGTGGCTATCCGGCTAGGCGAAATATGATCTAATCAAACAATAGAGGAATGAAAGTAGTATGGACACAAGCCAATCATGTTTGATGATAAAGCATATAGTTTGTAACAATCTTATTTATTTATTAATAAAAAGTATTAATTTATTAAAGGCTTTTAATTATCTGCATGATGTTATTTTATAATATGTGATAAACCCATAGTTTTAAGAAATGCTTTTAGAATAATGATGATAATCATTCTAATTAGATGTAAATTCTTAGAAAGCTTAAAACTAAAATAGTTTGCAATCGTTAGAATTCTAAATTGGGGATTAGTGAATCTGGATAGATTGGTACATACGTTGCTTGCTCATTGGATGAGGATGATTGATCTCATGATCATTTATGTGGACACACTAAAGCAAGTATGTAGGTGCTTATTAGAGAATAAGTTCACTGAACGTGACTCGCTAAGGAATACCTAATGGAGTTTTACTTGCCCGTAAATAGGAATTCCTGTAGTGATAATAGTACAAGTGATCATTGGACTTGAGATCATCATAGTATCTTATGTATGATGAGTTATACATGAAAGTAGTATGCACACAAGTCAATCATGTTTGATGATAAAGCATATACTTTGTAACAATCTTATTCATTTATTAATAAAAAGTATTTATTTATTAAAGGTATTTAATTATCTACATGATGCTGTTTTATAATATGTGATAAACCTATAGTTTTAATCAATGCTTTTAGAATAATGATGATGATCATTCTAATGAGATCTAAATTCTTAGAAAGCTTAAAATAAAAATAGTTCACAATCATTGGATTACTAAATTAGGGATTAGTGAATCTGAATAGATTGGTACATACGTTGCTTGCTCATTGGGTGAGGATGATTGATCTCATGATCATTTGTGTGGAGACACTAAAGCAAGTATGTAGGTGCTTATTAGAGAATAAGTTCACTGAACGTGGCTCAATAAGGAATACCTAATGGAGTTTTACTTTCTTGTCAATAGGAATTCAGGTAGTGATAGTAGTACAAGTGATCCTTGGACTTGAGATCATCATAGTATCGTATGTATGATGAGTTATACTTTGACTTATTCCTTCAGACCCTTAGGGTATATCAAAGCGTATGCTTGGGTATAATAAGTTGTACTTGGAGATAATGTATGATAAATAAAGAATCTACCACTTCTAGTAAAAGAAGAGAAATGTCCTATGAGATTCGATAAATGACAACACAGTAGTCCTTGGCCAAGGCATAATGAAATTAGAAAGGAGTTTCTAATTTGTATTATTTAGAGTTGTGCATTTAAAAGTCGAAATACATATAATTAAATAAAATAAGACTTGACAGTAATTCCATGTCTTATATTTAATTAGGACATTGTATGGTGGAATGATTGAATTGTACGATAACTATTAACTCAAAGATTCTTTTATGATTAATGTTGAAATCTTTATTATCTAGAAAGTCGTTGATCGCTAGGGAGGCTTATCCCTATTGTAGAATAAATATTATTTATTTAAATAAATTATTAGTTTTATTTATTTATTTAAATAAGATTAGAATTGATCTAATTGATTTATTCACAACCGGTTTAATATGGGGAACCTAAAGGGCCACACCATAAAAGGAAGAATAATTATTTAAGAAGTTAATGGTATAATCGTAATAACAAGTTAAGTATATTTAATTTAATCTATGGTGATAGAATAAATTAAATATCTTAATATTTATTATTTAATATTTTGGAAATATTAAATATAAATTAATAAGCGGAGCCTTATTATTATTATTATTATTATTATTATTATTATTATTATTATTATTATTATTATTTAATTCCTAAAGGAGTTTGGGAATTAATTAATAAAAGTACTCTCAAATATCCTAATAGGATTAGGAAGCAAATTAATTAAAAGAGTTTAATTAATTATCCCTAATAAGATTAGAGAGCTTAATTAATTAAAAGAATTTAATTAAATAAATAAAACCTAATTCCTTAATTGTTAAGGAGGGTTGCCTACATCTATAAATAAGATGAGTCTTATTATGGGTGAGGTGGTTGACACTTTCACAATACGTGAATACGTAATTCCAATAGCTGGGAGAGTACGTCTTTTTTTATAAAGATAGAAAACTAGGGTTTAGTCAAACACCCATCTTCTTGAATTTTTGTTCTTCCTTGGTGGATCACCTCTAGAGGCCAAACACTTTGGTGGCTAACATTGATCAAAAGAAGGAACCAAACCCGGTGGATTCAAGTTGAACGCGAAAAGAATTGGAGGTGAACTTGTACCTGAGGAAGCTCGAATCTTCAAGGGTATGATTCTTGTTTTTTCCTTTTCGTTTAATTAATAATTGTGCATAAAGGATGATTCGGGTATATGGTTTGTAAAATTTTTAAAACTCTGATTTTCCATGTTTTCGCTTATTTTATGCAATTTGATTACGTTCCTGAATATTACAAACCTAACAATATATTGACTTATTCCTTAAGATCCTTAGGGTATATCAAAGGGTATGTTTGGGTATAATAAGTTGTACATGGAGATAATGTATGATCAATAAAGATTATACTGCTTCTAGTAAAAGAAGAGAAATGTCCTATGTTATCCGATAAATGACAACCCAGTAGTCTTTGGCCAAGGCATAATGAAGTTAGAAAGGAGTTTCTAATTTACATTATTTGGTGTTGTGCATTTAAGGATCGAAATACATATAATTAAATAAAATTAGACTTGACAATAATTCCATGTCTTATATTTAATTGGGACATTGTATGGTGGAAGGATTGAATTATACAGTAACTATTTACTCCAAGGTTCTTTTATGATTAATATTGAAATCTATATTATATGGAAAGTCGTTGATCGCTAGGGAAGTTTATCTCTATTGTAGAATAAATATTATTTATTTAAATAAATTAATAGTTTAATTTATTTATTTAAATAAGATTAGAATTGTTCTAATTTATTTATTCACAACCGGTTTAATATGGAGAACCTAAATGGTCACACCATAAAAAGAAGAATAATTATTTAAGAAGTTAATGGCATAATTGTAATAATAAGTTAAGTATATTTAATTTAATATATGGTGATAGAATAAATTAAATAGCTTAATATTTATTATTTAATATTTTGAAAATATTAAATATAAATTAATAAGAGGAGTCCTATTATTATTATTTAATTCCTAAAGGAGTTTGAGAATTAATTAATAAAAGTACTCTCATATATTCCTAATAAGATTATGAGGTTAAATTAATTAAAAAAGTTTAATTAATTATTCCTAATAAGATTGGGAGCCTAATTAATTAAAGAAATTTAATTAATTAAAATAAAAGACAATTCCTTAATTGTTAAGGAGGGTTGCCCACATCTATTAATAAGAGGAGTCTTATTATGGGTAGGGGTTGAGAGACTTTCACAACACGTGAATACGTGATTCCAATTGTTGGGAGAGTACACCCTTTTTATATGAGAGATAGAAAAAATAGGGTTTTGCCAAATACCCATCTTCTTGAATCTTTATTCTTTCCTTGGTGGATCACCTCTAGAGGCCAAACACTTGGGTGGCTAATGTTGATCAAAGGAAGGAACCAAACTCGATGGATTCATGTTGAACGTGAAATGGATTGGAGGTGAACTTGTACCTGAGAAAACTCGGATCTTCAAGGGTATGATTTTTGTTCTTTTTCTTTTCGTTTAATTAATAATTGTGCATAAAAGATGATCCGGGTATAGGGTTTGTAAAATTTTAAAACTCTGATTTTCCACGTTTCCGCCTATTTTGTGCAATTTGATTACGTTCATGAATATTACAAACCTAACAGTGACATCAGAGCCAAACCTTTATGCAAATTTTTAATTATTTTAAATTGATATGTATGTTGATATGTATTTAGAACAATTTAATTGGGCAAAATTTTGTTGTATAAAATTTTAAAAAAAACTTTAAAATAAAATAAATAAATCGCGAATTCGCTGCATAATGTGGTTAGTATATATATGTGGTCCGTTTTTCAAAAGTGATTCACGGATTGCTATCATGTATTATCAATCATGTTGCAGGTTAATATATATATATATATATATATATATATATATATATATATATATATATATATATATATATATATATATATATATATCTATATATAAATCATCTGATTCACTTCAATCATTAAAGGAGTTACTTGTGATATCCTGATATGTAACTTATATATATAAGTTACGGTTTATATATATATATTTATAATAAATTTTTTAAATTATTTTATAATTAAAAAAAATTATTTTAATCTTAAAATAAAAAATTTATTTTAATTTTAAAATTAGATTTCATGCTAACTAATTAGAGTTGGAATTGAATTCCTTGATAACTAATTGAAGTTGAAATTGGATTTTATTTTTCCTAAAATAAAGGAGTTTATTTGTGAATAGAATAGCGAATCCATCTTTCCTTAAATAAATGAGTTTATTTAGATATGGAATAAGATTCCATATTATTCAAAATAAAATAGTTTATTTGTGAATAGGAAAGAGAATTCGTGTTTTCTTTAATAAAGTAGTTTTTTTTACTTGGAATTGGATTCCATAATTAATTAAAATATAAAGAAGTTTATTTTGATTAAAGATTTTGATTAAAATAAAATAGTTTATTTTATTCAAAATTAGATAAATTAAAATAAAAGAGGTCTATTTTGATTTAAATTTGGATTAAAATAAAAGAGTTTATTTTGATTCAAAATTTGATTTTATACTAACTAAATTTTCCCATTAAATGATATCAATATATATATTGAATGTTTATTATTCATGAGGTGAATGTTATTTATTGATGCATACGGTGATGTGTATGATAATAAATAGGATTGATTATTGACTATTTACCAATATGATTGGAATTTATTTTAGTTGAATGCATGAATGTATTGGTTTTATTAAATAGGGTCTGCGTACCTCGTCTTCTCTAAATTTTTCTTAATGTAAATTTTTACTCCTTCCTATGTATTTCCCCGTGACTGCTGATCAAGGTTTCTATTTATTTTAAATAGTTTTGTAATAAGAATAACTAGAATTAATTTTGAAGAATTGTTGATTAAGGAGTAAGGAGCGCGTAAAGACCCGTTTGTAATGGAGCCCGAGTTTAAATGTAATAGTTATATTTAAATATTAATTCTTGCACCCCTAGGGTTTGACCTTTTGGTTCACTTGGTGGCTCTAGTGAACCAAATTAGAATAAAAGTTCATAATCAATCTACGTAGAATATAGTATTCTATATATGCATGCTTATACTATATATATTATATATTATGCAAACATGCTTCGCATGTTAATTAATATGACGCGTATTTTATATATATATGCGCATGCGCGCTAAACAAGATGAGATAAATTAATAACAAACCCCTCAAATTTCTTATATTAAGTCCTAAGCGTTCAAAGATATTTGGAATATCTAACGTCGCCTTCTGCCATGATAAAAATAATAGAGTATCAATTAATTATTATAAGTTTGTTGTGTCACCACAAGGCTTATATTAATTCTTTGAAATGTTAATTTTATCACATTTGATGCTTATAAAGAAAATTGAACAATGTTGTTTTGTTGTGTCACCACAAGGACAATATTTTTCTTTTTTGAATATATGGAGTGCTAGGTTGGACTTAACTTGGATAAATTTGATTCGGATGTGCCACCACTTGATCAAAATAATCTAAGAGGCAAAATACAAGGAGTTGCATAGTTGATTTAATTGACAAGAGTTGTCTACCTATTTATTTATATATAGTTTGTTGTGTCACCACAAGGCTATATACATTTAAAATGGGATTCTTATTCTCACTAGCAAATCTTTAATTAGATTTTGCCGAACTATATAAGTGAGGGTATTATAGTGTGAAGAAAATAGTGGGAGATACCAATTTAAAACAAGACCTAAATTATTTTGGTAATTAATAAAAGAATGTATGCTAAAATGTTGTTAAGAACAAATTCATTTACAGAATTTTATAATGTCTAAATTACTATCACTGTGAAGCATATTAGATGTTATTTAACTGGACCGAATTAAATGGATTGGTTAAGAAATTTGAGAATAATTATCATGGCTGAAAAGCTATCTTATGTCCTTAATACGTCTTTCCTGCAATGGTTGCAGACAATGCCTCTGAGGAAGAGATTGCTATTTTTAGAAAGTGGCAAGATGATGCACAGTTGGATCAATGCATCATGCTCGTATCCATGAGTAATAAGCTTCAGCGTCAGCTTGAAACTATGAATACTCCTACTATACTCCTGCACGTCAAGTAGTTAATGGTGAGAAAAGTAGAACTAATAGATATCAGATATCTAAGGAGCTCTTCTGATCTAGAATGACCAACGACACTACAGTACAGACACATGTCCTAAACATGATCAATTTGATTGAACAATTAGGATAATGGGTTTTATTATGGATGGAGAGTTGAACCAAGATTCGATCTTGCACTCACCCCGGACTCCTTTCACAATTGTTGTGAATTTTTCATATGAACAAGTTAGATATCAGCCTCGCTAATTTGCTTAACTTGTTGAAAATGCTGAGTCACTTTCCACCAAGAAAGACTAAGTCTTAATAGTAGGGGCAAAAGGATCTTCTAAAAACAAGAATGATTCTATGAAGGTAAATAGAAAAGGCAAAAATAAAGGATAATAAAAACAAAACTGATACGGATAGCAAATGAGTTTGCTTCCACTGCAATAAGCTAGGACACTGAAAAGAAACTGCGAGAAGCATCTTGTAGAGTTAACCAAAAGAAGCTTAGTGAACTTCGGTTACAAATATAGTTTTTTGTTCATGATTGAAATAATTTTTTTTTAAGTCAAGGTTCTACTTGGGTATTGGATACCGACTTTGGTTATCATAAATATAAATTTATGAAGGGATCAAGCAGAAGTAGAAAGCTAAACAAAAATAGGTAATCCTATGTGTGGGAAATGAAGCAAAGGTTGCTACATTAGCCATAGAAACTTATAATTTAGCAATGCCTACGGGTAAATCTATTAAGTCAATAAGTTGTTATTGTATTTCAGTTCTTGTTAGAAATATTATTTTTATTTTATTGTTGGACAATAAAATCTTTGGTATTATATTTAAGAATAATTATTGTTCTATTTATAATAATAATGTTTTGTATAGAACTGAAATATCACTTAATAGATTTTGTATACTTGACTTACATAAAAATAATTTTGCATATTGAACAAATTAGTATAAGAAAAAGAGATGATCATTCAAAGAGTTAAATGTGTGTATTTATTGAAATACTAGTGTGAATTATTTGAAAGGTTCAAACAATTCAGAAGTGAAACAAATTGGCAAAGTATTAAGATTCTTTAATTAGATCAAAGAATAAATACTTGTGCAATAAGTTTCTAGATCATCTTAAATGGTTTTCTCACAATGGACGCCTCCTGATATGTAATAATTGATTGATGTATCTGAAAGGAAAAATTGTATCTTGTTGGACATAGTGCGATCCATAATGATTTCACCGACATTTTAGTATCCTTCTGGGGTCATGCCCTAGAAATGGCAGTATATCTACGAAAAAGATAACCTCAAAATCCGACCACAAGACTCCATAAAAGTTATGAACAGGAAGGATTCCTAATTTTAAGTATGTTAAGATAAGGGGTTATCTAACTTATGTGAAAAGGTTTCAAAGGATAAGCACGGGATAAGATTTGACAAATGTCAATTTGTGGGACATCCTAAAGTAAGTTTAGGGTATATGTTCTATAATCCCACTTAGCAAAAGGTGTTTGTTGCGAAACACGCTAGCTTATAAGATAAAAATGTTTATCAATGAAGGGGCTAGTCGGAGGATAATAGATCTTGAAGAGTTCAAGAACTACAAAACACTATAAGTCAAATAAGAGGAACCTGTAGATAGACCTGTTATACCACAACTGAATCATAAATCTGGAATAGTATCGAAGATACCTGGGAGCTATGGATTCATCATAGATGATGATGATGTACGTATCATAGAAGATGATGATCCAGTTACATACGATGAGGTAAGAGTTGTAGACACTCAGAGAAATAGATTGAAACATGTTTTTTAAATATAGAACATTCGTTTTGATGAGACAATCAAAAGAGTTTGATTTTATCAAAAACAAGAATGAATCTAGTGTGTACAAAAGGGTCAGTGGGAGTGTCGTGATATTACTAGTATTATATGTTGATATACTATGGATAAGGAATGACATACTAATGTTACAATCAGTAAAGATAAAGTTGTCTAAACATTCCTCTATGAATGATTTGGAAAGAGTATCTTAATTGGGGATAAAATCTATATAGATAGATTTAAGAGGATACTCGACTTAACCCAAAGAACGTATATTCATTTGATGCTAAAGTCGTTTAGCATGGTAAACTCCAAGATATCTCTCATGTTGATGAGACATGGAGTGTATCTCTCTTAATAGTCCCCATAGACTCCAGAAAAGAGAGATCGCATGAGTGAAAATCATGTATACAATGAAATATATAAGACCTGATGATGATCAATCATATTCTGGAGAAGTTCACTATGAGTCAGTGAAAAACATCTTAAAGTACTTAATCGACACTAAGGATGTGATCATATACATGGTGGGTCTGAATTAAAACTAGAGGGCTTAACATACTCGAGTTTTTTCAGACAGACTAAGACAACAGAAAATCCACTTTAAGCTAAAGCGTTACCTTAATCAGTGGTGCAGGGAATTGGAAAGGTTCCAAACAGTAAATAGTTGTTGGTTTAATGATTAAGACAAAGTATATAGCTATAAATCAAGTTGCAAGTTGATTGTTTGGATGAAAAGTTCATTACAGAACTAGAAATAGTTCCTAAGTCTCATATTGGATCTAAACATGTTTTGGGACACTTTCACTTGATTATAAGAATCATTGAAAGATGGGAAATCACTACAAAGATAGTGGACTCTTAAGAACAACATTACATATCCATTTACTGAAGCTTATCCAACAACAGGATACTCGTCACTTAGTGCAAGTGGGAGATTGAAAGTAGTATGCACACAATACAATCATGTTTGATGAAAAAGCATATACTTTGTAACAATCTTATTCATTTATTAATAAAAATTATTAATTTATTAAAGGCTTTTAATTATCTACATGATGCTGTTTTATAATATGTGATAAACCCATAGTTTTAAGCAATGCTTTTAGAATAATGATGATGATCATTCTAATGAGATCTAAATTCTTAGAAAGCTTAAAACTAAAATAGTTTCCAATCATTGGATTACTAAATTGGGGATTAGTGAATATAGATAGATTGGTACATACGTTACTTGATCATTGGATGAGGATGATTGATCTCATGATCATTTGTGTGGAGACACTAAAGCAAGTATGTATGTGCTTATTAGAGAATAAGTTCACTGAACGTGGCTCGCTAAGGAATACCTAATGGAGTTTTACTTGTCTGTCAATAGAAATTCCTGTAGTGATAGTAGTACAAGTGATCCTTGGACTTGAAATCATTATGGTATCTTATGTATGATGAGTTATACTTTGACTTATTCCTTAAGATCCTTATGGTATATTAAAGGGTATGTTTGGTTATAATAAGTTGTACATGGAGATAATGTATGATCAATAAAGAATCTACTGCTTCTAGTAAAAGAAAAGAAATGTCCTATGTGATTCGATAAATGACAACCCAGTAGTCATTGGCAAAGGTAGAATGAAATTAGAAAGGAGTTTCTAATTTGCATTATTTGGTGTTGTGCATTTAAGGATCGAAATACATATAATTAAATAAAATAAGACTTGACAGTAATTTCATGTCTTATATTTAATTGAGACTTTGTATGGTGGAAGGATTGAATTATGCGGTAACTATTTACTCATAGATTCTTTTATGATTAATTCTGAAATCTATATTATCTGGAAAGTCCTTGATCGCTAGGAGGCTTATCCCTATTACAGAATAAATATTATTTATTTAAATAAATTAATAGTTTAATTTATTTATTTAAATAAGATTAGAATTGTTCTAATTGTTTTATTCACAACCAGTTTAATATGGAGAACCTAAAGGGTCACACCATAAAAGGAAGAATAATTATTTAAGAAGTTAATGGCATAATTGTAATAATAAGTTAAGTATATTTAATTTAATCTACGGTGATAGAATAAATTAAATAGCTTAATATTTATTGTTTAATAATTTGGAAATATTAAATATAAATTAATAAGAGGAGTCTTATTATTATTATTACTATTATTATTATTTAATTCCTAAAGGAGTTTGGAAATTAATTAATAAAAACACTCTCATATATTCCTAATAAGATTAGGGGGTTAAATTAATTAAAAGAGTTTAATTAATTATTCCTAATAAGATTGGGAGCCTAATTAATTAAAGAAATTTAATTAATTAAAATAAAACCCAATTCCTTAATTGTTAAGGAGGGTTGCCCACATCTATTAATAAGAGGAGTCTTATTATGGGCAGGGGTTGAGAGACTTTCACAACACGTGAATACGTGATTCCAATTATTGGGAGAGTACACCCCTTTTATGTGAGAGATAGAAAAACTAGGGTTTTGCCAAATACTCATCTTCTTGAACCTTTATTCTTTCCTTGGTGGATCACCTCTAGAGGCCAAACACTTGGTTGGCTAACGTTGATCAAAGGAATGAACCAACCCCGATGGATTCAAGTTGAACGCGAAAATGATTGGAGGTGAACTTGTACCTGAGGAAGCTCAGATCTTCAAGGGTATGATTCTTGTTCTTTTTCTTTTCATTTAATTAATAATTATGCATAAAGGATCATCCGGGTATATGGTTTGTAAAATTTTAAAACTCTGATTTTTCACGTTTCCACTTATTTTGTGCAATTTGATTGCGTTCATGAATATTACAAACCTAACACAAGTCATCTATAAAAATAGTTTCAAAAAGTCCATACAGGGGCCAATCTCTATCCAAACATTTCTATCTATAAAGCGTGCATCGTAATAAGTGATAATACAACATATAAAATGACCAAAAGAAAAGATGACATCATGCATATATCTAAAATGAAATACGTCAGTTTTATACATACATCACTATCATATCTATGATACATCTGAAAACTAAAAAGTATAGGATAATGAGGCACATGCGCTCAATGTCTAACAAAAAGCCTATGGAAGGATTACAATATCATCCACAAAGGTGACGGGGTCATCAAACTGATTAACATGACCAAAGTCATCCTAAGTAAACATTGATGAGTGGGTTTCATACCTACGAATTAGTTAATTTTTAGGCTTGAATCATTGCTATCTTAAGTGTTTTAAGTATAGTTTAATGTGTTTTTGTGTTTGTTCATTACATGAATAGGTTGGAATGGAAAAGCATGAAATAGGAACTTAAAGGGAAAAATGGTAATTTTCCAGGACAGAGATGCCGTCGGGGCGGCAGTTTCAAGGCCAAAATGTGTCGCCGGGGCGGGGGTATCGAAGCAAAACTGCAGTTTCCTGTTGCTATTAGGATTTGACAAATTTTTTGGTGGCTATTTTGGAACGCGATTAGGAGCATATAAAAGGCAATTTGAAGGGCAGAAAAGAGGGGATTAACAAAAATTAATCAAATCCTAGTTTTGGATCACGTATTGGAGAGTTGAAGCAATGTGATTAGCGCGAAGAATTCAAGACAAACATGAGAAGAGGAGCAGAATACTTATCAGTTTTAATTCTCTTTCTTCATATTCTATCTTATATTTAGGATGCTAAACTATTTGTGGATTTTGAGTTTTTTCATTGATGATGAACTAATTCACTATTTAAGTATACAATGGAACTTTTTGTGTAACAAAGATTGAAATGCTTTTATATTAATTCATTGAGACTATTTTTCGATTTGTCTACTATGGTTTATGCTTAATTATTTAATTGCCTGATTAGCAATTACTTGATAATCCATATAGATGGAATATTGGTTTAGATCCAATCACAGTAGCGTGTGATTGTAATTTTTGCATATAGATAGGATTCATAATTTATGCTTAAGATAGAGATATACATACGCATCACATGTAATCTAATAAGAACTTAGGCTTAAACCTTCTTTAATTGTAACTCACATAGTGATATAGCTGATTTATTAATTAGGGTGTTCTATTTAATTCTATCAATTATGGATTTAAGTTGATACGAGTATAATGCATTGAGAGATTGTTATATCTACTGTTGTGTTCTTGATTAATAATCTGGATTAGTTAATTTGAGTTAAAAGAAAGTGTGTCATTCCATGTGAAGTATCAATTGAAATTGTAGGCTTCATTCTCCAAATCTTGATTAAAACTTGTAGTAATTAGTTAATTTTTATTTAATTAGTAGTTTTCATAAATCTCACAATCTTGATTATTTGTTTAATAAAATTGTGGTAATATAAAATTGGTAGTTGTTAGAATAAATTTTAGTTATTTTCGCTGTGGGAACGATATTATACTCATCACTTTATTACTTGTTGACCACGTATACTTGCATGTTGTGTGTAACTAGATTTTACCCAACAAGTTTTTAGCGCCGTTATCGAGGGAATTATAACTATGTTTATTATTTTCAATATCAGTTTAATTAAATCAGTTTTAGTTAAACACTTTTTTTTGTTTTTGTTTTACTTCCTGTTTCTGATTCTCTTGAATAGTGCATGCAAAATTGATCAAAGAAGCCAGAATTAGTATCTTATGAGGACGAGATCAAGAAAAGGTTTCAGCGGTTTAGTAAGTGGATTAAAAAGACTCGAGAGAACTTAAAACAACAAGATAAAATGGCTACAAACGATCAGAAAGCATTGTGGGATTATACCACACAGCATGTTATGGAAATTTAATCGGGTATTACTAGGCCTGCCATAACTACCAATAACTTTAAGATTAAGCCTAGTACAATATAAATAACTTAGAACTCAGTACAATTTGGGGGTTTGGCTAACGATAATCCGAATGAAGTGTGCTTTCTAGAAGTATGTGATACCTTCAAGTATAATGGGGTATCGGATGATGCAATGAGGCTTTGGTTATTTCTATTCACATTGAGAGATGAGGCTAAAAGTTGGTTTCATTCATTACCACTAGGCTCGATTACTACTTGGGATGAGTTGGCTCAAAAGTTCTTAGTGAAATTCTTCCAACCAGAAAAAATAGTAAAAATGAGGAATGCGATTACTACTTTTGAACAATAGCATGTGGAGTCACTATATAAAGCTTGGGAGAGGTATAAAGAATTATCGAGGAGATGTCCACATCATGGATTACCCGAATAACGTAAACTTGGAAAACTTTAGGGGTACCAAAGTGTAATAATTAAATCAATCTGGACCGTCGGTGTTGATTTTAATAGTAAATCAATCTAGATCGTCGGTGGTGGTTTTAATAGTAAATCTATCTGGACCATTGGTGGTGGTTTTAATAGTAAATAAAATTGGACCGTCGGTGGTGGTTTTAATAATAAATCAATCTGGACCGTCGGTGGTGGTTTAATAGTAAATCAATCTGGACCGTCGGTTGTGGTTTTAATAGTAAATTAATATGGACCGTCGGTTGTGGTTTTAATAATAATCAATATAGACCGTCCGTTTTAATAGTAAATCAATCTGGATCGTCCGTGAATTAGTTACTATTTAGTCATTTCTCCTATAAATAGAAGCTTAATTCTTCTTTCATTCTCACCAATTCACTGAGACTCACAAGAGAAGCTATAAAGAGAGAAACTATAGAGAGAAAGAGGAAGAGTATTCTGTTACTTCACTATTACAGTATACAGTCTTTTACTAAGGTAAGAGATGTTATTTTTGTATGGTAAAGGATGTTATTTTCGTATGGTAAGAGGTATTATTTCTTTCGTATTCACAAGGAATAATATTTTTTGTATTCATCCTTTAATATGTGGGAATAACCTGTCTATGCGGATTACGTACCGCATGACAGGTGAAAATCCATTTGTAGTTTCATATCTTATTTGTTTTCATATTCTTAAATCTAAACTTACTATGGTAAGTTTTGCTTCTATAATCCCTGAAATTAGTGGAATATCCTTGAGTTTTGCGCTTCATCCAGTATCGTTTCATTGGAATATTGATCTAAACTTTCTTATTAAATATCAATATTTTCACCTGGGGCACTATTCATGGGTTACTATTCACGGGTTATTATTCACTCGGTTACTATTCACTCGAATATTATTCACTCGGGGATTCGGGGTACTTTTCATATCAGGAAGTACTATTCATGGGTTACTACTCACAGGTTATTATTCACTCGAGTACTATTTACTCGGGTATTCGAGACACTTTTTATGCTGGGGTACTATTCACGGGATACTATTCTCGAAGTACTATTCACTTAGGTACTATTCACCCGAGGTACTATTCATGACAAAAATTGATTTCTTTTGTGTCCAAAATTATTTTTGATACATGAATATTATTCTTTAATTTTACTCCACGAAGTAGTATCATGTTGACAATTTGGATATTTTAAACTTTAGATAAATTTAAAGTCTTTAATATTTATCCTTGATTTCGTTTGATTAATGCTTATATCATTGTCATCATCCTCATACTTATATTGTGATGAAAGTCATCTTCGGCTAAGGGTGCAAAGATGAACTGTTAATTGATATGAGTATGACCAGGGATTATTCGGTGTAATCATGACCTGTAATATTACGAATGATGTGGTAAAAGTCCTCATTGGCCCGTAGTGCATTGATGGACAGTTGTTGGTATGTTCATGACCGTGTGTTCTCTTCGGCCAAGGGTGCAAAGATGAATTGTTGTTTGGCATGATCATGACCATTGGTGAAAACACGAATATCCTTGGCATGTAGTGCATGGATAATTCGTGGTCCTGATACTAATGAATATCCTTGGCTCGTAGTGCATGGATAATTCAGTGATGTGAATTATTTATTAAGCTGAGTCTCAGCGATAAAATTGATAATAAACTTTTAAATCATAGAAAATAGTATATATTATGCTCTACTTGACTCTTCTAATGGATTGCTATTTCCGCTGCAGTTGTTGATTTAAAACTTGTTGTCTATTGTATTCTATCAGTTTAATATTGTTGAAGGCTAACGATAATTTATTCTGCATTATCTTAGTCATAATATTCTTTACTGGGCTAGTTGAGATCACCTTTTTCTTTCATTGTTCTCTTCAAGAAATGAGAATATAGTTGGGACGAGCCAGGGAATGGAGTGATGGTCCATGATGGTTGCTCTAATAATCATCACTATTTTATAAAATAGTGTGATAATAATTGTAACGAGGACTCCATTTGAGTTGGAATACTTTCTACTAGACAATACACGTCATGCTTAAAATATTTCTACTGAAAATGGACTTTTCGGTAAATGTGTTTTGACAAGCTACTTTGTCGCGCTTATACTGACAAAATGCTTTGTCGTGCTTAGTAGGATTTGTGTAAAAACCTAAGTTAGGAACCCTAATATCTAAATTAGGAAACCCTAACCCTAGATTTACAAACCATAACCTTAAATTTGAAACACTAACCCTAATTAGTTAGAATTAACCCTAGTTAGGTTATCTTAAACCCTAACCAAGGTTATTAAACTTTTATTAGGTGTTAATAACATCATTAAGTTATCCTAATCATAAAAATCCAAAACTCTAATCAAGATTAAGGAGGATTAGGGTATAATTAAGCTACTAAAATTGGTAAACTAGCTCACAAGTAGGTAGCACATGACCATGTATCAACTCTTAAGCAACATAAGTTAGCAAGATCATATATTAAGGGAGACAAGTAGGTGAAAAATGTCTAAAAAAATTAAGTTGCTAAAGCCTGTAAATAGAAGCTCAACCTCAGTCCAAACCCACAAATTCTCAAAGCTTATACACTCATATTTCTTAACTATACAAGCCATGTTGATATCAAGATCAGGATCAGAAGCCAGAAATAAAAAATACTCAAGAAAGGTGTAAACCCTAATTTTAACTTAGATCTTTGATGCTATTTTAAATTTTTAGTTTTGTTGTTTAATTATGTGTAATAACATGTTAGCAAGTATTTTAAATTGATAGATCATGTTTTCATAACATCTAGGTGCATCAAAATGATGTTTTAAGTAATCTGGAAAATCAGGAAAAATAGGTCTGATAGTCGAATGTCAGAGCCTATAGATCCTTGTATGTTAAGATCTAGGTCTGTTAATTGTATGCTAGTTGTAGTATTACATAAGGTTAGTAATCTAAAAGAGGAATCATGTCTATTAGATTCTTATATTGGAAGATATAAATGGTCAAAAGTTGTTGACTGAGCACGAAGTTTTGATTTCTGGGATACCCAAAAATCTCAAGAACAGGTTGAGCCAGGTACTTTGACTGGCCTTTAAATTGCTTTCTGTTTGTTATTAGGATGTCTAAGTGTTATGTAATGATATCTTGACATACATACTACATATCTATGACACTTAAACTCTTTAATAATTCATAGGTTTACTAGGATTAATAGTCAAATATCGTCGACCGAGTTTGACTTCGTTTTCTGGAAAACCCAGAAACCTGATGAACATCAAGAACAACCTTTGACTGTACTTTGACCAATCTAGGGTATTACTCAATCTAGACCATTGTATCATACATGTACCTTGGTATATAAACTACTAACTACAACAATCAAAACACATATCTATCACACAGATTGAAAGATATAAGAGCCACAAAAGCGTTGACCGACCATGACCACTGTTATGGGTTATCCAGAAACCCAAGAACAACTCTGATAGTGACTTTGGGCCTCTATAACTTCTTGTTATATGAAGGTTAGAGCCTGAACTTGGTATATTATTGTACTACTACATAAGTACTTCAAAACCTATACACTTACAAACCCAGAATCATAACCACTAGAGAGTTGGCTCAAAGTCAAATTGACCTCTAAGTCTTGACCAAACTGGTCCCCATAAATGAAGAACACATTTAGCCACACTTTCTGTTGCTAAAGATCTTTATCGACAGAAAATAAATAAAATTTATTAAATAAATTAGAAATAATTAATAAATAATTATAAATAGTTATAAAAACAGTTTTAAAAAATTATTCTAAGTTATAATATTTAACTTTTAATATTTTGGGCATAAATTCAATAAATATTTTATTTATTTAAATATTATTAATAAGTAAGTTATTAATAATTTAATTAGATAAATAAGTTATAAACAATAAATAATTATTTAAAAATCATATAAAATGGTTATTAATTATTTAAAAATAATAAACAAGGTTTTTATAATATTCTAAGTGACTATTAATTATGTAAAAATAGTAATAAATGATTTAAAAATCATTTTAATAGATTAATAAATACTTAAAAATTACTATAAGCTTTCAGAAATTATTATAAATTATTTATAGATTATCTAAAATTATAATAAAGCTTATAATTAAAGTTTAACCGTGATATTAACTTATTAAATATATGGTAAGGTTTTAGGACACCGAAATAATATCAAACTTAGACCGAACATGAATAGTTTGTGTATTTGAGTATTATTATCAATACTAATGTGTTAGATATATATGTTTGAACATATTAGGTATTTATAAACTAATCGAGTAGCGTTGTTTAAAAGATTTTTGCTCAGGCAAGTTTCCTAAAAACTAGCCTTGTTTATTCATTACGTAAGTTATTGAACCCTACTTTTCTTAAACAAGATTTCAATCTTGATTGATTTTCGATATGATATACCGAACTAAATTTTTTTACCAATTATTGGGAAGTTATTGCTATAGCTTCAGCATAACTAAGAAATAAATTATGTATTCATGTTTTATTGAATTATTATTTATCAAGTACAAATTGTTGTGTCAAACCAAATTGTTTTGGTAAGACATCCTATACTAAGTTGTATATCCCTGGGAGGGAAAATTGTGTGCCAGTAGAACTGACAGTTAGTGCAAGAAGGGCACGATTAGGATGAGATGCATACTCCTAGGATATTGAATAGGTTGATCACATGTCTCATATTCGAATGAGATTTCTATGTCTGTGTGACTAATAGAAATGAAAATCTAGAAATGGTAATCAACACTCAATTGAGCAAAGTTATTTGAACTGTTATATTTCTTCAAATCCTACATTATGTTTATAATTAATATAAAACTTGCTGAGCATGTCATAGCTCATTCTTGCAAATCTTTTATTTTTTTAGTATTAAATGGTAACCCTGACACATCTGGAACAAACAATGGGAATAGACCATGCTTAGATTAGTTTAAATTACTGTATTGCATAATGTAAGACTTTTATAATAAAGAATTCCTTATGAAGAACCATGTAATCGATCCTTTGTATGTGATATAATATCATCCTTTATTTCCGTATTCATGTTTCCTTTACATAATTAGATGTAATTAGGTCTATTGATTTATTATGAGATCCTTGGGAACTATACATCTGAGTGAGGGTATTAGCAATATGGATTGTTCATGTTATTGCTGATACTCTGGATGTTAGATAGCTAGATACAATCGATTCGATAGAGTAATCCGCAAGATATAGACTATACATCTAAGTGATGATATTAGTGATATAGACTGTTCATGTTATTGTTGATACTTTAAAATTCGGATAGATATAGATACTATTCGTAGATACAGTTTATACATCCAAGTGAGGGTATCTAAACACAACAATAGTTCTATAATGAATTATTATCTGTTATGGGATACTATGAACCTTGGATAGATGGGAATTGTATCATGTTATATATGTATAGTATTTTGATTAGATATAAGCACTGAATCAGATACCATATGAGTATAGATTTGGATGCATTATACTATTTTGATTGTACTATTTGATGCTATCTCATAGGAAACTTAACCTACCATCCTTAGAATTTTGAATTGTCCAATGAATCTCGAATTTAATTTTCCTTTCTTGCCAAAACGTATGTTGCCCTTCTAAGGGGACACTTTTAAAAATACATAGCTTCCTATGCTAAAATTTTATTGTTGACGATGCGGATCAGCGTATTTCTTCTATCAATCTTGAGACGTTTATAATTTTTCGCGTATAACTCAGATTATCTCAGTAGTTTGTTGGATTATCTTAGGTCCTAGCATTTATCTTTCCTCGACCTCATCCCAACACAAAGGTGTCATATATTTTCTACCATATAAGGCTTCACAGGGTGGCATACCTATGCTAGCATGATAACTATTGTTGTAGGAAAATTCTACCAAAGGTAACTGATCCTCCAAACATCCTTTGAGGTCAATGATATAGGTTCTTAATATATCTTCTAGTGTTTGAATGGCTCTGTCACTTTACCCATTCGTTAGAGGGAGATATGTTGTATTTAATCTCAACTGAGTTCCTAAGTGTTTTTGAAGACTTTCCTAGAAATTCGAGGTGAAATGTGGGTCTCGATTTGACACTATAGAAACAGGTACTCAATGCCTAGAGATAATTTCATTAATATATAACTTGGCAAGTTGGTCTAGGTTATAAGTAACTTCAATTGGTAGGAAATGAGCTGATTTGGTAAGTCGATCAACTATAACCCAAATGGCATTGTGGCCCTTCTGTGTTCCAGGAAGGCCTACCACAAAGTCGAATATTATGTGTTCCCACTTCCACTGAGGAATTTGTAAGGGTTAAAGTAAACCACTCGGCTTTTGATGCTCAGCCTTAACCCTTTGACACGTGAGATACTTACTTACTCATTCCACTATTTCTCTTTTCATATTTATCCACGAAAAGTGTCGACTTAAGTCTTTGTACATTTTAGTACTACCAAAGTGTATTGTAATTTTAGAATTATGGGCTTCATTTAAGATTTCATCTTTTAATGTTTGATCTAATGGAATCCAAATTTTATCTCTCGCTGAGGTCTCCATATTGGTGGCATGATTGTATATATAAGAAAAATAAGTATAAACATCCACAATAAGAATCTGTTTACAACAAACATAATTTTTATTTGTATTTCACAACAGTACATAACATAACCAACTAGTGGTTTACATATAACACTACTAGCAATAACACAACTAAAACTTGCCCTTTTATTCATACTAGTACTGAGCACTTAAATTTCTATACTATAATCTAGAAATCTCTAACTTCATCATATGAATCCTGGATCATGTGGCATACCTTAGATCGATCTATAAGATAAGGAGTCTTGTTTCCCTCCACTAGATATCTAACCACTCGACGATGTAGCCAGTCAAATTCATCCAGATTTCCTAGAGCAGATTTGGTTAACCATAACTACATTTCTTACATGCCCCTATGAGCTGTTGTAGTAGTAACTTTAGTCAGTTAGTGGTTCCCCTTTCATGCTCCAGCATACCCTCGGCCATATGTGCCCTAAACATGACACGGTCAGTGTAATTCTTAGCCTTTTGTACTAGTGCTGCCATTGCCTATTCATTGTCCTCTATCCTAATCAATTGACCAGCTATAGGATTCTCTTATTCCTTAACATCTAACAATTGTTGATCATGAAGTAACTCTTCCTCTTTTGCATCACTATCTTGAATTGACTCAATTCTTGGTGGATTATTTACTATCAACATTTTCTCAACATCGGAGTTGGCCATCCTACAACAAGAATTTCTTTATTACTTTATATTATGAAAATTTTACACTGAACATAAATTTTTAACGTTATTTTATGTGTAATTTAATATTTTTATGGACTCAAAGACTAAATCCTCTTATACCTCTTCCTTAGATCTATAGCCTAACGCTCTAATATAAAAATTAATACTTTCATGGTGCTTCCAACCATAGCAACTCACAGTGGTACCAATCAGCTTGTCACCTACTTTCTCAGCATTCCCTACGGAGAGTATGGCTTTGGTGCCTCCATTTCTAGGGCAGTCACCAGCGAGAGGCTCGGGGCACTTTACACCTTTCGTGATTTATAGCTCTGATACCAAAATTGTGACGCCCCTAAATCTATACGCCCACGGTATCTGATTTGGTGTTCATAGCTAATTAATTAATATAACGCATCCAAATCTATACACCTGCGGTATCTGATTCAGTGCGTATATCTAATTAAAATATTATACATATATAACAAGATATAATTCCTATCTATCCAATGTTCATAGTATCTCATAACAGGTAATAATTCATTATAGAACTATTATTGTGTTTGGATACCCTCACTTAGATGTATAGACTGTATCTACGAATAGTATCTATCTATCCAAAATTCAGAGTATCAGCAAAAACATGAACATTCCATATCACTAATACTCTTACTAAGATGTATAGTTTATATCTTGCGGATTACTCTATCGTATCGATAGTACCTATCTATCTGAAATCAAGAGTACCAGCAATAACATGAACAGTTCATATTGGCAATACCCTCACTTAGATGAATAGTTCCTAAGGATCTCATAATAAATCAATAGACCAAATTACATCTAATTATGTAAAGGAAACATGATTGTAGAAATAAAGGATGATATTATATCATATATAAAGGTTCAATTACATGGTTCTTCATAAAAAATTCCTTATTACAAAAGTCTTACATTATGCTAGACAGTAATTTAAACTAATCTAAGCATGGTCTCTTCCCATTATTAGTTTAAGATTAGTACTGCAAAGAAAATGATTTGTAAGAATGAGCTATGACATGCTCATCAAGTTTTATATTAATTATAAACACAATATAGGATTTGAAGAAATATAACAGTTCAAATAACTCTTCTCAACTGAGTGTTGATTACGATTTCAGGATTTTCTTTTCTATCAGTTACACAGACATAGAAATCTTGTTCGGTTATGAGACAGGGGAACAACTTATTCAACATCCTAGGATTATGCATCTCCTCCTAATTGTGCCCTTCTTGCACTAAGTGTCAGTTCTACTGGTACACATTTTTCCCCCCCACAGATATACAACTCAGTATAGGATGTCTTACCAAAACAATTTGGTTTGACACAACAATTTATGCTGGATAAACAATAATTCAATAACATATGAATAAATAATTTATTTCTTAGTTATGCTGAAGTTATAGTAATAACTTCACAATAATTGGTAACAAATTTGGTTCGGTATATCAAATTGAAAAGTAACCAAGATTGGAATCTTGTTCAAGAAAAGTACGATTCAATAACTTGCGTAAAGTAATATATTAAGGTTAGAAGACTTGCCTGAGCGAAGATCGTCTAAATAACGCTACTCGGTTCATTTATAAATATCTAATATGTTCAAACATATATATCTAACACATTAGTATTAATAACAATACTCAACTACACACACTTTTCACGTTCGGTCTAAGTTTGATATGATTTCGGTGTCCAAAAATATTACCGAATATTTAATAAGCTAATATCACGGTTAAACTTTAATTATAAGCTTTATTATATTTTTAGATAATTTATATATCATTTATAATAATTTCTTGAAGCTTATAATAATTTTTAAATATTTATTTATCCATTAAAATGATTTTTAAATCATTTATTACTATTTTTACATAATTATTATTCACTTTAAAAATTATTAAAACCTTGTTTATTATTTTTAAATAATTTATAACCATTTTATATGATTTTTATATCATTAATATCATTTTTAAATAAATATTTATTGTTTATAAATGATTTGTTTAATTAAATTATTAACACCTTAATTATTAATAATATTTAAATAAATTAAATATTTATTGAATTTATACCCAAGATATTAAAAGTTAAATATTATAACTTCGAATAATATGTAAAACTATTTTTATAATTATTTATTAGTTATTTCTAATTTATTTAATTTATTTAATTAATTTTATTTACTGTATGTCGCTAAAGGTCTTTAGTGACAGAAAGTGTGGCTAAAGGTGTTTTTCATTTCTAGGGAACAGTTTGGTCAAGGCTTAGAGGTCACTTTAACCTTGATCCAACTGCCTACTGGTTATAATTCTGGGTTTGTAAGTGTATAGGTGTTGTAGTACTCATGTAGTAGTACAACAACATACCAAGTTCCGGCTCTAATATTTATATAACAAGATGTTATAGAGGTTCAAGGTCACTGTCAGAGCTGTTCTTGGGTTTTTGAGTAACCCAGAACAGTTGTCATAGTCGGTCAACGCTTTTTTGGCTCTTATATCTTTCAATCTGTGTGATAGATATGTGTTTTTGATTGACACAGTACATAGATGATACACTGATTTGGACTAAGTAAAACCTTAGTGTAGATACTCTAAATTTTACATTCCTGTTACTAACCCTGTAGGAGGGCAAACTCGTCTTTCAGAGATAACCCTAGAAGTCATCTAATTTTCAACCCCAGAGATAACCTCGGGAGGTCTAGTTTCAATCTCGGAGATGACCCCGGGAGATTCAATTCCAACCTCGGAGATAACCCCAGGAGATGCAGTCCAAATTTCAGAGATAACCCCAAAAAAGTCTGTTTCAAACCCGCAGACAACCCCAATATACTCAGTTCAATCCTGGAGATAACCCTGGGAGGTTAAGCACACCTCAGAGACAACCCTAAGGACACTCGGTATCTACAACAGCCTAATCTCAGAGATAATCTTGAGAAATGACTATTACATTTGCGCCAAAGCCGAAGATAATTTTGGTGGGGGCAACATTGTCATTTTCCACCTCAACATCACATTAACGTTGTCTCAACCCAATTTAATCCACACTGCATATCAAAGTGTCCCACAAGAACCATAGCTCATATTCGTACGATGGTGTAGCCATTTGTGGGCCCCATAACAGAAAATGGTCGGATGAAGAAAATGATAAGTTTGAGTTTTTACAAATAACGACGTAGTTGTTACTGTTAACACTGTTAGAATACCCGGTGGTTAAAATACAGTAATACGCGTGGTTGCACAGTAGCACACAGTATTACACAGTCTTTTCTAAGGGTAATCTCTAAGGTTTGGTTGTTGTTGACTCTGACTGTCCTCAGGGTTATCTTTGAGGTTTCCTTGACCTCCTAGGGTTGTCTCCAGGCTTTAAACTTGATCCCTTGGGGTTATCTCTTGGGTTGAAACTGACTTTCCCGGTGTTATCTCCGGGGTTGGAAACCGATTTTCTGGGGTTATCTATGGGGTTGAAAACTAGATCTCCCAGGGCTATCTCCGGGGTTGGAATTGATGTTGTGGTCCTCCAGGGTTATCCCTAGAGTATGAAAAGACTCTTTTGTCCTCCTGCATAGTTAGTAACAGGAAAACAAAATTTTTAGTGTCTACAGATGCCCCTCTTTATCATTTCATGCAATGCAATGGAATGAACGTGATAAAGATTACTAGACACTTGAATTATGACAAGGTATTTCTAATGATGAAAATCGCAAAGTAATGAATGTTATGATGAATGTTTAATATGTTTTCGTAAATCGCAGTTCACAAATCGCACATCGCACTTCGCTTTTCGTATTTGGCCAATCGCACTCCATAACTCGCACATCTCATTTCGCATATCGTAAATCGTAATGTAATGAATGTTAAAATATTTTCGTAAATCGCTTTACCTTTACCGATTATTGCTGATGCCTATGCTAGTGTTGACTCTAACGGTTTAACTTTTTATCGGTGTTGTCGATGCTTGTTTGATGAAGATAAGTTGAGATGTTTTCTACATCTCTACTAGGGATGACGTTTTGAAATCACCTGGCCTTTCCGATGCATACTTTGGTTGTTAACAATGGTGCCTACTCTGATGGTAGTTTAACAACGGTGCCTACCTTGCTGGTAGTTGACTACACTGACATCTCCAAACTATTTCAGTTCCCACTCGAACGATGGTATCCCTGAACTGTCTTGATGTTACGTTGAATTGATGCCAATGGTTTAGAATACTAGATTTTCTGATACCTTCGCTGAAGTTATATTCTAAGGTTTACTTTACCAGACTCGTCCTCACCCTTTTTATGGTAATTTGGAGTTTCCTTTTGCTATTGGGTGCTTGTGCCCCATTTCCTTGAGTGTTTGATTTGCAACCCAGCTATACTGATGACCTGAATTTCGCTGACATCCTCAGAGGGTGCAACTTGTTCTTTCGCTGCCCGGATTTGAACTTCGATGTAAAGGCCTCGACTTGTGAAGACTTGATGTCGGTTGGCACATTTGATGACGAGGATTTCATTCGCTATACCTTTTGTTATTGGGCTTCTGCTTCTGCGTTAAGGATTTTTTTTGAGAAATTTCCCCTTCTTATGTAGGGGTAAGCTCATGTAGCCATGATTTCTTTCAGGAGTTCTGCCCTTTCTTTTGACGAGATGCTTTATCCTGCCTTAAACTCCTTACACTTCTTGGAACTGGACAATGCCCTAGTCATTTCACAGGTTGATGCCGAGGATTCATATGAGAAACTCTCTTTGTTGATGAAGTCGCAAGTGAGTAATATCAAAATCGCTAGTGAGATGATGTGAGGGAAGCTCTGATGATGATGTACCATGCTGATGATGCTGACTGACGCGTTTTCCTCTTTAGAATGGTTGATAAATGCCCTAGTGTTGAGTTATCACTATTTTCGAGATTGCCCCAGTCTTGTTGTAAGGGTTCCAATATCAGGTTGTCGCCAATTTTAAAATTTCCCCAGCCTTGCTTGTTTTCTGGGATAGTGGCTTTGACAGATGAGCTGAGAAGATGCCGAGATCGCAAGAGGCTTTTACTTTTGTACCAGATGGTGAACAGGTAGTGGATTTGGGGTTTGATGCCCTCAATCATTGTTCCTGACTTGTTCTCGCAATCGGCGTTGATGGTTTTCTTCTAATTTGATGAAGACTTATGATTGAGGGTGTCGGCTCTTTGAAGGTCCTCACTGCTGGTTGTCTTAGTGTATCGCTGTTTCTTCCTTTTTGGGATTTGTGCCAGATTTGATGAACTGATATTGAAGTGTTGTTGGGTCTTCTCAACATGGGTTGCTGACTTAGAGGGTTGTTTTTAGTGTCTTGGGATTGATGTTTGGGCTTGGATATTTCTTTTGAGGGTCCGACTGCACCACTGATGGCTGCCTACGTACTCTTGTATGTGCAAGAGATCAGGTTTGCGTAGTTCCTGCTTGATAAGATAAATGATTTGAGTAGTGTTTGTTTAGGGTTTTTGAGTTTTTGTTTAGTTTGACCGTGCCATAAATGGCTGCCTACGTACTCCCATTGATGAGGGGAGATCAGATCTTTCATAGTTTAGGCTTTGGTTTGAAAGGCTAAAAATATTTATTGGAGTTTGAGCTTGGCTGAAGGGGTTTTTTGATTTTTGTAGTGGATAGACCGCACCGTAAATGGCTGGCTACGTACTCCCATTGATGAGGGGAGATCAGGTCTACGTAGTTCCAACCTAGTGTGAAAAGGTTCAAAGTTGTAAGTGGTGAGAACGGTGTAGAGATGTTTTTGTTTTTATTTTGATTCTTTTTCTTTTTCTTTTTCTTTTTGTTTGTTTATGTTTTTTTTTTCTTTTCTTTTTTTTTTCTTTTTTTCCTTTTTGTTTTTTTTTTGAATATTTACATGCATGGAAAATAAAAGGCACACTGCGAAGAAAGTGATATCGTCCCCACATCTCCTTGAACTCACAACTGTATCCTCTGGATCTACATCCTCTTGGTTAGCTGAGGCATGATAGTCTAGTTGTCAGTGTTTATGTTGCCTTCAGGGCTCGCGATAGAGGTTACCTCTTGGTTTTGAATATCTTCACTTTTGGCCATAACTTGATCGCTTCCTGATTTAGCACACCCCTAGGAGATGCTTATAATGGACCTGTCGCACAAAGGGATAAACTCTTGATTCTTCAATGGGTTGACTTCCCCGACAACCTCACCATCTTTTCCTTCGTCTATTCAGTGACCTTCTTCATGGGCTTGAGCGGATTCGACTATGAAATCTCCCTCGAGCTGTTGTGGAATTTCTAGCAAGGAACTTTCCGTTTTGGCTTTTTCCTCCTTGGAAAGGATCAGTATTTCCTCCTCATCATTTAAGATGATAAAATCAGGAACGTGGTTGCTATCTTTGGGCCATGAGATGTTTGATGTTGGCGGAGGAATCTCCTTTGGGGATTCTGTTGTTTCCACTGTCATTCCCTGCATCAAGATCATTCCACCTTGTGTTTTGTCTAGATTGGTACTCATAGCCCTCAACTCCTTTGAACTGTCTGTCTCAAGTGAACAACTTAAGATTTTTATTTCCTTTTTGCCTTTTCTGGTCATGGGGGATTCTATCTTCACCTCTCCATTTTCAAGGAGATCCTGAATTTTATGTCACAAAGACCAACACTCCTCAGTCGCATGTCCAAGTGAGTTAAAATGGTAGAGATATATTTTGGTGGAATCATAACCCTTTATCTTGGAATTTGTAGGAGGCAACAACTCAATAATCGTTCCTTCGCTTATCAGAAAGTGTAGCATTTCTTCATTTGATTTGCTCATAGGGGTTTCAGAATCTTGTGGAGGTTGTTTTATCTTTCTTCTTTGAGAAATCACATTCCCCCGAGCGATTTTTTTGCTGGCGAGATCTTCTAGCAATTTTATCATCCCCCTTTTCTTGGACTTTCAGCCTGCTTTGATATTCTTCATTTTGCTGGCTCATCATGGAAAGAAATGGGCTTGCATTATGGTTAACCTCCTTTTTCTCTTGGCTTTCTGATAGTTGAGTGAAAAACTGCCTCGATTCCTGATGTTGTCGCACTATCAGCTTAGCCAACAGATTTACTTGATTTTGGATCGTCTCTAATTTTTGCATTATCGGCATACCCCTCCTCCGAGTTTTCCCACTCTGGGACATTTTTAGGTGCCTTTAGGGGTATTCCTCCACCCTTCGTATGTACTTATGATTTGCATACATTTAAACGCTTCCTGACCTGATCATGTTTACTTCGTCCGTATCATTTTGCAACGGAAGGTTGGTGTTGACATTTTGTTGATCAGATTGTTGGACCACAATACTGCCACTTCTGATCAGATTTTGAATCTTATGCTTTATGGACCAACAATCTTGTGTGTCATGTCCTGGAGACCCTGAGTGGTAAGCACATCTATGGCTCAGATTGTATCTTTTGCTCTCTGGTTCTAGAGGTGGAGCCAGTTCGGTAATTTTATTGTGATCTATTAATATCGCCAATACATTTTCAAGGGAATCACCCAGTGGAGTGAACACCCGATTTTCCGTTCTTTCAAATTTTCTTTTTATATCCTGGCATTGGTTTAATGCAGCCTGTTGTTGAGATGGTAGATTGTCTTGCTTTTTCCAAATGGGGGGACTGTAGTTTGGTCTCTTAGCTTGCCCATGTACAATAAGGGATACATCTTTATTGCCTTTATTGGGTACCCCATTTGGATCGCTTGCATACTTTCCCGTCTGTATATGTTTGGAGACTGCTTCCAAGGCAGTGAAGTCTTTAATCTTTCCTGCCTTCAGGCCCGTCTCTGCCATTTTGTCATGTTTGATCATTTTCGAGAATGGCTTTCCTATGCCTGCTAGGATCCTCTCATAGTAAGGAGCCTCTTGGATATCAATAAATGTCATTACCATCTCAGTTTCTGTCATTGATGGAATGACTTGAGCTACTAGATGTCTCCACCTTTGGGCATATTCTCAAAAAGATTCAGTACTTTGCTTTTTGACTTTAGTCACTTGGTATTGATCCGGTGCAATTTGTGACTAAAAACTGTATTGATTTAGAAAGGCGTGGGGCTAATTCTTCCCAATTGTGGATTTTGACATTATCAAGTCGAGCATACCAGGCTTTAGCCTTTCAAATGAGACTCTTTTGAAAAAGCTGCATTCTGAGGCTTTCATCTACAACATAAGTCCCCAGTTCGCCAATGTTCACTTTTAGGTGCGTATAGGGATTGCATGCCCCATTGTACTTTTCAAACTCTGGGATTTTGAATTTGTCAGGCTATCGAGCCCCTGAGAATATGCAAAGATCTGAATAGGTGACACTTTAATAGTTTCCAGTCCCTTTGACTGATCGGATGGTTTCCTCCATTTGTTGGACTTTCTTTCTTATATCCCTAGTTTCTCGATTATCCCTGAGTTTTGTGATTTCAGGGGTTTTGTTGGTTCCTTTATTGGAATTGGGTTTAGGTATCTGGGTTTCCATCTTTTTGCCAATACCATGACTGCCCCCTGGTGTGAATGACTCTAGTTGAGTAGGTATTGTCTGGCCCCGAGTGTTTTTACTTTGGTCTTTTAGAAAGATAGCCAATTCTACTATCTGATTCCTTAATCCTTCGAACTCCTCTCGAGAGACAGGAGAAGGCACTTGTAGCCATGTCTGACTGTGGACTTAATGCCTTTTTGGACTATGAACGGGAAACAGGAACAATCGCTTGCCTACAAAAAGACTTATGTAGTTTAGTCTTAGGGAATGTAGAAATGTTACATGCTATGTAATATGTCCGTTTAGGAGTATTATCTTGCAAAACGGATGTCAGTTGCTTTATAGCATGACATGTTTTGCAATTAAAAGGAATGCATGTACACATAGTCCTTTATATTATCCATTACATTGAGATTGACATGGAAATGAAATTACAAGTTATTGAATTTACAAGTAAGTGAAATGGGTAGGTATGAAGAGACTTCCCTCCGTATTTGGTTTATCAGAGGCTGAACTATCTTAGGTTACTCTCGCGGTTTTTCGGCATGAAGGTTCCCAAATCATCGCAATTTACTTGACGGGAAGTTAATCCGGTCTTTCAACTGGAGCGAATTTGGGTGGTGTCTTTCCTTAGCCTCGTTGGAATTAGTCTCCCTACGAGTCCAGTAATCAAACACCGACAAGATAACCTCTTGATGGAAGAACCACATAACATATATTCAAATACACCGTGTCTCACCGTATGAAAATGATGACATGTGTGAAGCACTAAGAACAATAAGTAAATGCATTCGTACACATTCATTCAAATGTAAATGCAACATCCACACACAAGCAGATAACGGTTTTAAAAAGTTTGTAATAGCGGCTTAAGCCCTCTTATTGGATGTCCCCAGCGGAGTCTCCACCTGTCGACGTAGGGATTTTTATTTGTCCCCTTTTCTGTTCTTGCCTTTTGGTGTTCTCATGTTAGGTGAGATTTGTTTGAAAAAACAAGTTGTGAAAATGTCCGACATGTATACGTCGACAATTGGACTGTAAGAGTTGCCAGTTGGTATTTTTAAATGGTTGCACCAACTTAACCGAGAAAAGGTTTGCACATTGACTTAGTGATGTGACACTATTTGACTGGTCTGGGAAATCGAGATTCGTTAGGGTCTGGGAGCTTGATTATGCGGAGGGAAGGTATTAGGCACCCCCCGACATCCGTGTTACCACGGTGACCGCCACTTTTCAATTAAACCCATTATCTGAATGTGTGTGTGTGTTTATCAATGTGCAATTATTTAGATGTATCAATGTGCAATTGTGACGAACGAGATTTTTGTAATTTAATTTTAATATTTATTAAATTAAATAAATATTCTCGATGATTTAATTATTAGATTAAATAATTAATTGATGCAATTGTGGTAGATTAATTTAATTATATTTATTAAATTAATGTGGAGAATTTTATTATTTAAAGTATGTAATTATGTGAGTTTATTGAATTAAAAAAATATTTAATAAACCTAATATTATTTTATAATTAATGAGAAAATTAATTATATGACTATGTGCATTAATGAGAAATTATTATATTTTATTCAATTTAAATTAAATAAGATATTTGAGTTATATGCTTTGGGTAATTTCTCCAACCTAATTTTTATTTACGTTGTTTAAGTTTTCATGAAAATGGCTTTCAAGTTTTCTGTAAAGTCTCTATAAATTAGAAAAAGTAAGGATTATGAGCATATATGTGTTAAGATGTTGTTTTAATGTGTTTTTCTATGTATTAGATGGTTCCATATCATCAGTTTCATAATATTATACAGTATATGGTTACAGAGTATAGAATATGGCCATATAGCCCTTATACATGAATTTAATATGTCAAACATAAATTGTTTTGTAAAATTCTCACTCGTATATAATTATGCATGTTAAAACGAAGGAAACAAACCTTGAATGGATGGATTTGGTGTTATAACGAATCCGTAGTGTTAATTTTTATATTTTTTGTTCAAAACCTTCAAGAACATCAAGAACAGTGAAATTGAATGTGTTGATTTTGCAAATTATGTGTTTTAACATGCTAAAATCATGCTTGAAGGGTTAAGTAGTGAAATTATATGTATTATAATGTTTGCGTAGGTCTAAATTCGTGTAAAAATATGTTGATTGGAATTTTTTTGGCCATGTTCTGCAAATTTTTGCAGAACTGAAAATGGAGTCTCGCGCCGCGGCGCCAACTACATGCTTTAAGACTCTAGCCGCAGCGCCACTGCGCCGCAGCGCCGCAGTGCCAAAGATCACGCCACAGCGCCGCCGCGCCAAGAATAAGCCTAGCAGTGGCGCCGCAACGCCACTTAGCAGAATGTCCAGAAATGCAATTTTTTAAGTGTTCAAGTATAGAAATGTAATAGTAACTCAACCTAATGAATATAAAATTAGGTGAAACGTATAATGAGATGTTAAAGTAAATTCTTAACATGCTAATAACATAATTGCATGTGGATTGAATTATTGAATGCATAATTAGCTCAATAATTGTGAAGTGTAAATTGTATGTCAATAAGTATGATAAATTGACTAAGTATAGTCATAACCAGAGTTTAGACCAAAGAATGAGCGTATGTTGATTAGTTATGTTATTATTGACTAGAATCGTAAATGGAAATGGTATGTAGGATTATATCGAAGAACGTGTATAATTAGCGTGTAATCTACGCACGAGGCAAGTTTCCTAACCTTACTTGTTATCATTATTCAAGTTTATAAATTTCGTCGAGTAAATTCTCAATATTATTAATCAAGTTCAATTTGTTATGCTAAAGATTATTTATCTTTTCAAAGTATGATTCTATTATACAATAATTGTTCTATTGTATACCTCTAGAGATTGTTATTCAATTTAAATATCATTATTTGTGGAACCTTGTTAGACTAGTGAATCCTTATTGATTCAACTAGTCCATAGTTGATGAACGTTCTAAATTTCAAAACCCTTATTGATTTATCCAAACCAAACTTCCTTTGGTGCGGACTATAATGTCAACTGAGATGAACAACCCTGTATAGGGATTACTTATGTGTTAGTGTTAAGATATTGTGCACAGTATGGTACTAAGGGCTGACCCCCCTAAGTACGAGAAGAAGAGTCCATAGTCTTATGACTGTTAAAGGTTTCAAGTATAACCCTTGATAACCTAGGACATAGTTCAAGGTCTTATGACCCTCAGAATTATTTTGATTCTTGGTAATCATTTTTGGTTCAAAAGTTGAGCTTTATTTTAGAAGTCTTTGATTCACTCGCATGTTATTATATTGTTATTTCATTATTATACTTGTGGGCAATCGTGCCCACTCTTGCGTAATAATAACATTGCAGTTAAGAACGAAAGAACCGACAAGCCTTCTTCTAGCAAAGGCAAGGGCAAAGCTATTAAGTGATGAAGACGTGTTTTTAAATTTTAAGAATGTTTTTGTCAAGACTTGATGTTGTTTAAGACTTATTATTTGTTTATGTTTTCGCACAAATGTTTAAGGTTAGTATGACCTGGGATTGTATTTATCATTCAGATGTTGTAACCCCACATAGATATATGATATTTATACAGTGACCACCAAATCCTGTAGAATTGAAGTACCGAATTTGGGGGCGTCACATGTTGGTATCAAAGTTGTAGGTTATGAACCTTTGGTGGGGAAACAACCTTAGGTAGTAGCCTTATAGGAAGAACATAGCGATGGAAAACTCTTATCGAGTTCTAAGAGATGAATTTCTTAATTCATTGAAGATAATAAAAGACTTTATGTGCTTATGTGTTAAATTATGTGCTCACTAGTACGACTTAGTAACTAAAACTTAAAACTATATTGTCAAGATGTCGGATGTTGGAGGAGCTAGTAGAGCTGGGGAGGAGGAACCCCGAGTGCCTATTGAGGAGGAGCCCCGAGACATTCATGTTGTCAGGGAGCAGTTGATACAGAGGGAGCCATCTCCGTTGATCACTATTGTTGGTCAGGAGCATGAGCCTGAGACTGATCCAGAGGAGGAAGAGGAAGAAGAGGAGTTCCCACCGAACTCCATTGATGCTGAGATGTACGATGAGCTATATGACCGTAACGTAGAGTTAAGTGACACTGTCCAGAATTTGATTGAGCGGACGATTATTCAGCATATTACCATCGAGTAGAAGGATTGGGAGATTGTGACTCCTCACACACGTGTGGGAAACGTGGAGTGGAATTTGGTTCACGAGAAGGGTCAAACCGAGGAGAAGTCCGAAGAAATAGAGAAGTTAAAGAAGGAACTGAAGGAAAGCTCAGAGAGGCTGATCATAGCAGAGGAGGGCTGGGTAAGAGAATCACATCGTGCTGATCTTGCAGAAAGGGATTATCGTGTAAAGAAGGCTATGCTTGGGGAGACATATTCTACACTTAATAATGTAATGGATGAAGCCCAGGATCGAGTTTTAAGGTACCCAATCTAGTTTGAAGGACTACCATCGTACATGCTGAATCGTAGGACGATGTCTCACAACATGGAAGAGGAACGTAGCAAGACTATTCGGCACCTTAACAGGCAGTGATAGGATTTGTTTAATTATGTGAAACACTTAATTTTGTTTTTTTTAGATGTAAATTCAGACGTGTTTATGAACGAATGAATATTTTAATGTTTTAAATCCTGTAGATTCTTTATCTCATGATAGTTGATGTAAATAGCAGTGATGCTATCGTTTGATATTAAAACTTTTGATTTGAATAAATATATCAAGTTGTTTGAGATAATGTGTTAAGTGATTATGTTAAATTGTTGAGTTAAGCCTTAACTATTTAGAGAATTTAATATAGATCTAATAAGCATATATTTTTACAGAAATATGCCTCCAAGAAGAAGACAAAACCGTCAACCAGCTCAGGAAGACTCAACGAATAACAATAATAACGCCAATGCTAATCCCGTCCAACAATTAGTGAACTTACTAGCTGGAGCAATGAATAATCAACCTCAAGCTCCACCGAATACATCATTCAAATATTTCATGGCGGTGGGACCGCCAGAGTTTAAAGGCTCCACGAACCCGATTGAAGCTCAGACTTGGGTTATGGAGATGGAGAAGGTTTTTGAGGTCGCAAGAGTCAGAGAGGACCAGAAGATCGCTTTTGCTACGTTTATGCTGAAATCTGAAGCCAGTTTTTGGTGGCAAGTAAACAAGGTCCGTGGAGGAGAAGGTATGATTACCTGGGAGTGGTTCAAGGAGATGTTTTTTGAGATGTAATTCCCGACCAGCCCGCAGAACCAATTGGAGGTTTAGTTTCTAGAGTTGAAGCAGAGGAATATATCCGTACCAGATTATGCGGCTAGATTTGAGTTGCAAGGTTCGCCACATATTAAGTGCACAAGGACGAGAGAAAAGCAAGAAGGTTCGAACAAGGACTGAAGCCTTGGTTGTATAGTAAGGTATCGATGTTTCAATTGAAGACATTCGCTGGGGTACTAGAGAAAGCCATACTTGCTGAAGGTGGGAGCGATGCGGTAACCAAATACAATCAGGATCAGAAGAAGAAGAAGAATGAAAGTGAAGGAAATAACAAGGCTAGTGGAAGTAATACGGGAGGAGGTAATAATAATCAGAAAAGAAGGTGGTCTGACAACACATAAACCAAAAATCAGCGAGGAGGTCAAAAGAAAAGGATCAAAGCGTGCCCGACCTGCGGGAAAGCTCATTTGGGAGTGTGTATGAAGGGTAAACGTGTGTGCTACAATTGTGGTCAGAAAGGCCACATAGCACCTAACTGTCCTAACCCAAAGAAGGGTGCTTGCTTCACTTGTGGTTCAAAGGATCATTTCGTAAGAGACTGTCCTAAGAAGGGATCTAGAGGGGCAGGATCAGGAGGAAACTGGGGAAATAGCTGTGGAAGCACTCTGACCATCACATGACCAATCGCAACCAACCGACCGACCACTAGGACTTTCAACACGACGATGCAGGATGCAGTGCAGTAGCGTGATGTGGTGTCAGGTATCATTCCGATCAATAGAGTAAATGCTTATGTATTATTTGATTTGGGTGCTACTTGTTCATTTATATCTGATGATTTTGCTAAGAATTTAGAATTTCCTAAGGATGAGTTGGAACACCCCATGAACACAGAAATCGCGAATAGAGAAATAATCCATGTTAAGTACGTGCATAAGAACTGTAGAGTGGATATTAAGGGTAATATCATGAACGTAGATCTTATCCCTGTTCGACTTGGGGAATTTGACGTTATCTTGGGAATGAACTGGTTATTTAATTACGGGGCTGTAATTGATTATCAGAAGAAGTGTATTAACCTTATGAGTCCGTCAAAGGTTGTGTTTTATGGTAGCAAGTCACCTAGACAAGCGAGTTGTCTGACGATGATGCAGGCCAGGAAGTTGTTAAGACAAGGCTGTGTAGGATATTTAGCTTACATAGTCGACAGTCGTAAAGAGAATCTAAAAGTAGAAGAGATACCTGTAGTGAGTGACTTCGCCGACGTATTTCTAGACGATTTGCCAGGACTTCCGCCAGATAGAGAGGTCAAATTTGTGATCGATTTGGCACCAGGAACGACTCCAATATCGAAGGCACCATACAGAATGGCGCCGATAGAAATAAAAGAATTGATGGTACAACTACAAGAATTACTGGACAAGAAGTACATTCAACCGAGCGTATCGCCGTGGGGAGCGCCGGTGTTATTTGTGAAAAAGAAGGATGGAATGATGCGGCTCTGCATTGATTACAAAGAACTGAATAAAGTCACGATTAAGAATAGATATCCGTTATCGAGGATTGATGATCTGTTTGATTAATTGAAGGGAGCAAAATATTTTTCCAAGATAGATTTGAGGAGTGGTTATCATCAACTGAAGGTGAGACCAGAGGATGTACCGAAGATAACGTTCAGAACTCGATATGGTCACTACGAATTTTTAGTAATGTCGTTTGGTCTAACGAATGCTCCTGCAGCATTTATGGGACTAATAAATGGTGTGTTCAAGCCGTTTGTGGACAAGTTCATAGTAGTATTTGTAGATGATATTTTGGTATATTCGAAAACCATGGAAGAACATGAAGAGCATTTGAGATTAACGTTGGAAGTATTGAGAAGGGAGAAGTTGTATGCCAAGTTTTCGAAATGCGAATTCTGGATTGAGCGGATACAATTTCTTGGGCATGTGATTGATAAAGATGGAATTTCAGTAGATCCATCCAAAGTCGAAGCCGTAATTAACTGGGATCAGCCGAGGATGCCGTCGGCAATATAAAGTTTTCTTCGATTGGGAGGATATTACAAAAGATTCATTCAAGACTTTTCCAAGATTGCAACTCCATTAACGAATTTGACTCAAAAGCTGTGAAATTTGTTTGGACGGAGAAGTGTGAGGAAATCTTTCAAGAATTGAAGAAGAGGTTAAGTACAGAACCTGTGTTATCTCTTCCGGACGATACAAGAAATTTTATTGTTTATAGTGATGCGTCGCATAAAGGACTTGGCTGTGTGCTAATGCAAAACGATAGAGTCATTGCGTATGCATCACGACAATTAAAAGATTACGAGAAGGGGTATCCGACCCACAATTTGAAGTTAGCTACAGTGGTTTTTGCTTTGAAAATCTAGAGGTACTATCTCTACGGGGAGAAGTGTGAAATATATACAGACCACAAAAGTCTGAAATATAGTTTTACACATAAAGAATTGAATATGCGCCAAAGAAGGTGGTTGGAATTAATCAAGGACTACGATTGTGAGATTTTATACCATCTGGGTAAGGCAAACGTGGTTGTCAATGCCTTAAGTAGAAAGGGTCGGGAGAAGTTGATGATATTGACAGCTCAGAAGGAATTGATTTCAGCAATGGAGAAGTTGGAGTTAGAAGTGAATTATCCTATGAAAATAGATGAGAAACTGTTTCAGATGCAATCTTGTACAACCCTAGTAGATAAAGTTAATGAGGCTGAACTTCAGGACGATGAATGCAAAAAGGTGATAAGGAAGATATTCAAAGGAACTGAATAGAGATTTAAGATGGATAAGGAAGGAATACTAAGATTCGAGAACAAAACTTGGGTACCGCCAATAACAGACATTAAGGAAGACATTTTGAGCGAGGCTCATAGCTCACGATATTCGATTCACCCTGGTAGTACCAAGATGTACCAAGATCTTTGACAACATTTCTGGTGGCCTAATATGAAACGAGATGTTGCAAAGTGTGTTACCAAATGTCTAACTTGTAAGAAAGTGAAAGCAGAACATCAGAGAACGAGTGAGTTACTACAATCGCTGGAGATACCATAATGAAAATGGGAACATATTACAATGAACTTCGTGGTTGGCCTTCCGACGAGTCAGAAAGGCTACGACACAGTATGGGTTATCGTTGACCGACTGACGAGATCCGCACATTTCCTTCCGATCAAAATCAGATTCAACTTAGATCAGTTAGCTAGGTTATATGTGAAAGAGATTGTTTCGCGACACAGAGTTCTGGTGTCAATTGTTTCTGATAGGGATCCGCGCTTTACATCGAACTTTTGAAAACGTTTACAGGAATGCATGGGCATGCAATTGCGAATGAGTATAGCATATTACCCTCAAACAGATAGACAGAGAGAGAGAACAATTTAGACATTAGAAGATATGTTAAGAGCTTGTGTAATGGACTTCAAAGGTAATTGGGACGATCACCTACCGCTTGTAGAGTTCGGTTACAACAACAGTTACCACGCTAGTATTGGCATGTCGCCTTCTGAAGCATTATACAGCAAAAAGTGCAGAACTCCGCTTTACTGGGATGAAGTGGGTGAAAGACAATTGTTAGGCCCATAATTGGTACAGCAGACAGCAGAAATAGTCAAAGTGATCCGAGCAAGACTGGTAGCAGCTCAAGATAGGCAAAAGAAATACACCGATCTATATCGTAAAAATGTTGAGTTTGAAGCGAGTAGTTATGTGTTCTTGAAGGTCTCTCCCTGGAAAGGAAACATTAGGTTCAAAAAGAAAGGAAAATTAAGCCCAAGATTCATTGGACCATTTGAGGTACTGCGAAGAATCGGAGAAGTTGCGTATAAGGTAGCCTTACCTCCAGCACTTGAGAATGTCCACCACGTCTTCCATGTTTCCGTATTACGACCCTACAAACCCGATTATAAGCATGTAATTGAATACGAATCCCTATATTTTGAAAAAGACTTATCTTACGAAGAAATTTATGTTTAAATTGTCGACAGAAAAGAAAAAGTTCTCAGAAATAAAGTAATACCTTCTGTTAAGGTAATTTAGAGGAACCGCAACGCTGAAGAAGCTATGTGGGTACTCGAAGAGAATATGATGAAGAATTACCCTCATTTATTTACTTAAATTTGTGTAAGCGATTATGGGGACAGAATCTTTGTAAGTAGTGGAGAATGTAACAGGTCGAATTAATTAATTCGTGATTCTGGGGACAGAATCCTTTTAAGGGGGGAAAGATGTGACGAACGAGATTTTTGTAATTTAATTTTAATATTTATTAAATTAAATAAATATTCTCGATGATTTAATTATTAGATTAAATAATTAATTGATGCAATTATGGTAGATTAATTTAATTATATGTGTTATATTTATTAAATTAATGTGGAGAATTTTATTATTTAAAGTATGTAATTATGTGAATTTATTGAATTAAACGAAATATTTAATAAACCTAATATTATTTTATAATTAATGAGAAAATTAATTATATGACTATGTGTATTAATGAGAAATTATTATATTTTATTCAATTTAAATTAAATAAGATATTTGAGTTATTGTGTAATTGGGTGTGACATGATTTAAACTATAGTATAAGAGAATTATTAAATTAATTGGTTTTGAGCCATTGAAGGCTTGCCAAATGAAGCCTTAGTAGAGGTTGGGAGCAGTTAACCATTACTGGTTAAGTGACCACCACTCAACGCGTCAGTTTTATTATTAAATATGTCTTCTTCTTTTTATTTTTCTAAGTCTGTCATAGCAAGTCATAGAGAATTGAGAAATTATCAGAGAAAAGTTGAGATTTTGTGAAAGAGATTGAGAGTGAGTGATTGAAGAAGTATTTGAGCCTACTAATCTACACTGTACGCTTTGGGTAATTTCTCCAACCTAATTTTTATTTACGTTGTTTAGGTTTTAATGAAAATGGCTTTCAAGTTTTCTGTAAAGTCTCTATAAATTGGAAAAAGTAAGTATTATGTGCATATGTGTTAAGATGTTGTTTTAATGTGTTTTTCTATGTATTAGATGGTTCCATATCATCAGTTTCATAATATTATACAGTATATGGTTACAGAGTATAGAATATGGCCATATGGCCCTTATACGTGAATTTAATATGTCAAACATAAATTGTTTTGTAAAATTCTCACTCATATATAATTATGCATGTTAAAACGAAGGAAACGAACCTTGAATGGATGGATTTGGTGTTATAACGAATCCGTAGTGTTAATTTTTATGTTTTTTGTTCAAAACCTTCAAGAACATCAAGAACAAAGACATTAAATGTGTTGATTTTGCAAATTATGTGTTTGAACATGTTAAAATCATGCTTGAAGGGTTAAGTAGTGATATTATGTGTATTATATTGTTTGGGTAGGTCTAAATTCTTGTAAAAATAAGTTGATTGGAATTTTTTTGGCCATGTTTTGAAATTTTTGTGAACTGCAGAACTGAAACTGGAGTCTCACGCCGCGGCGCCAACTCTATACTTTAAGACTCGCGCCGCAACACCACCATGCCGCAACGCCAAAGATCACGACATAGCGCCGCCACGCCACAGCGCCAAGAATAAGCCTAGCAGTGGCGCCGCAGCGCCACTTAGCAGAATGTCCAAAAATGCAATTTTTAAGTGTTCAAATATAGAAATGTAATAGTAACTCAACCTAATGAATATAAAATTAGATTAAACGTATAATGAGATGTTAAAGTAAATTCTTAACATGTCAATAACATAATTGCATGTGGGTTGAATTATTGAATGCATAATTAGCTTATTAATTGTGAAGTGTAAATTGTATGTCAATAAGTATGATAAATTGACTACGTATAGTCATAACCAGAGTTTAGACCAAAGAATGAGCGTATGTTGATTAGTTACGTTATTATTGACTTGAATTGTGAATGGAGGTGGTATGTAGGATTATATCGAAGAACGTGTATAACTAGCGTGTAATCCACGCACGAGGCAAGTTTCCTAACCTTACTTGTTATCATTATTCAAGTTTATAAATTTCGTCGAGTAAATTCTCATTATTATTAATCAAGTTCAATTTGTTATGCTAAAGATGATTTATCTTTTCAAAGTATGATTCTGTTATACAATAATTATTTTATTGTATACCTCTAAAGATTGTTATTCAATTTAAATATCATTGTTTGTTGAACCTTGTTAGACTAGTGAATCCTTATTGATTCGACTAGTCCGTAGTTGATGAACGTTCTAAATTTTAGAAACCTTATTGATTTATCAAAACCAAACTTCCTTCGGTGCGGACTCTAATGTCAAACTGAGATGAACAACCCTGTATAGGGATTACTTATGCGTTAGCGTTAAGATATTGTGCACAGTATGGTACTAAGGGTTGATTCCCCTAAGTACGAGAAGAAGAGTCCATAGTCTTATGACTATTAAAGGTTTCAAGTACAACCCTTGATAACCTAGGACATAGTTCAAGGTCTTATGACCCTCATAATTCTTTTGATTCTTGGTAATCATTTTTGGTTCAAACGTTGAGCTTTATTTCAGAAGTCTTTGATTCACTCACATGTTATTATATTGTTATTTCATTAGTATACTTGTGGGCAATCGTGCTCACTCTTGCGTAATAATAATATTGCAGTTAAGAACGAAAGAAGCGACGAGCCTTCTTCTAGCAAAGGCAAGGGCAAAGCTATTAAGTGATGAAGACGTGTTATTAAATTTTAATAATGTTTTTGTCAAGACATGATGTTGTTTAAGACTTATTATTTGTTTATGTTTTCGCACAGATGTTTAAGGTTAGTATAACCTAGGATTGTATTTATCATTCAGATGTTGTAACCCTATAAGGGGAGGATTTATTTCTATCTATTGCATGGTTTGCATTTATTATGGGTTGATAGATATATGATATTTGTACAGTGAACACCAAATCCTGTGGAATTGAAGTACCGAATTTGGGGGTGTCACACACACACATACACACACACACACACACACACACACACACATATATATATATATATATATATATATATATATATATATATACATATATATATATAAAAGCAGTAAACACACCGAATATAAAATCCAGGCTCAATCAAACAGAGTTTGATGTCAATAATATATATATAAGTATTTATATATATAAAAGCAATAAACGCTCCAGATATAAAATCCAGGCTCATCGAACAGAATTCGACAACAGTTTATATATATATATATATATATATATATATATATATATATATATATATATATATATATATATATAAAAGCAATAAACGCTCCGGATGTAAATCCAGGCTCACCGAATAGTGTTCGACAATAGTTTATATATAAGTATATATTTATATATATATATATATATATATATATATATATATATATATATATATATATATATATAATTGTACTAACATCATCGAGTTATGCCTCGATTGAGCCTGGATTTACATCCGGAGCGTTTATTGCTTATATATATATATATATATATATATATATATATATATATATATATATATATATATAGGAAATTTCAAGGGCAGAACTCTAAATAGTAGAACTCCTTTAAATAGCAGAACTATTTAATAAGTTAACTACCGTTTTTTTAAAAGCTAACTCCCGTGTTTTTCTTTAAGCTCCTCAGTCCTCTCTCCTCGATAGAAATTGAGAGAACCAAGCCCTAGATAGAAACAGCTAGCAGAAGAACGAAGGAGCAGCAGCAGAAGAACGAACTCCCGTCTTTTTTTGGCAGCTTCTCTCTTCGCGATAGAAACCAGAAGAAAGTTAGCCCCAAATCATTCCCAAATCAGAAGAACCAAGCCCCAAATCGGCTCTAATTGGAACTTTATTCCCCAAACCGTGACTTCTCAATTGGTACACTTTCTTTATATTTTGAATTTCGTACTTTTTGTTGGGTTTTGTTGGATGTTATTTAGGTCGTCTCTGTCTCAATTACTTCGGATTTTGGCTACTTTTCTTCTTTTATCTTTTGAATTTCGTACTTTTTATTGGGTTTTGTTGGATTTTGTTTGAAGTTATTTAATTATTCCCTAGAAATAAGCAAACCCCAAATCGATTCTTCTCTGTACTTTTTGTTGGGTTTTGTTGGGTTTCGTATGAATCTGCTAACTCCAAATTAGTTTGTTGGGTTTTGTTGGGTTTTGTATGAATCCTACAAATACAGTCACAAAGGGGATTTACATAAATAAATAAGCTCACATTATCATTTATTTCCCCTTTCCCTACCTCTCTACCTTTTATAATTTACATCTATGCGAAATTACACAACTCAAGGATTCGTTCTATCACAAGTGCCATTCTTATTCTTGAACACTATAACAGGTGGAAAAACATGACCAAATAAATAAATAAATAAATAAAATTCAGAACAAACAACACAGATATGCCTAACACATATTTTTCTGGCTTGGTGAAAGTAGTTGTTGGTTTATGTAGGAAGTTGTTGTTGTTGTTGATGACGATGGTGTAAATATAATGGACATGTTTCATTTCTATTTTATTAGTCTAGTAACTTTTATTTGTGTTCCATATTTATGTTTAATTGTTAACTGAATTAATGTTGGCACCCTAACTAATTCCCCCCTCCAAGTCATGAGCACAAATTCAGCAAGGAGCTCATCCCGCAGTTGCAAATGTGGAGTTCCTTCTCCTGTGAAGGTTTCATGGACCAAAACAAATCCCGGGAGGCGATTTGTTTGTTTCACAAATTATAAAACAATACCATGTGACTCGTTTGAATGGATTGATCCACCGATGTCACCGGGCTCAAGAATTGGTCAGTATTATCGCGAAAACAATGAATTGAAGTCTGAAATAGAAGTTTTGAAAAAAGGATTGACGACCTTACTATTGTTATTAATAATTGCCAAAATTGACAAAGCTATTGTAGAAAAGATACATCAAGAGTTGGTGGCAAAAATTGAGGAGATGAAATTGAACAACGAAAGACTGAAGAAAAAAGTGGTGTACTCTGTTTTTCTTTTTTCTTTCATGTTGTTGTTTATAATGAAGTTGTAGTTTCTTTGTAATAAAATTATTTAATGTAATGAAGTTGTAGTTCCCTTATTTAACATCTTATTCTACCATTAATTGTGTGCGAGATTAAGGATCTTAAGGCAACCAATATTTTCTAATGACTGATCATGAAATTCCTTAAACTTTATAGCACCTGAAATTTTCTAGTATGCACGAAATATGTTTTTTTATAATCTTTACGGCCTTTTGTTATAATCTTTAAGGCATTTCAGTTTCGTAGGATGACTACTAAGTTTGAGTAATACCAATAAAACTATTTTGTTATAAACACACCAATCTATTATAAGTTTAAAATAAATAAGAGTTAGTTTTAAGGCCTTTCAGTTTTGTTATAATCAAATTGAAATTGTTACCCAGATAGAATTGGGATTTTGTAGTTCCTCGGAATCATGGTGATTAAATTTCAAGAATTATAACTTGGGTATAATCAGGACAAGACAGCTCAAGGTATTGAAAGTTTCAAGTTAAATCATCAGAGAGGGATGTAAAGTGCTACGAGTACTTGTAGCTTTGAGGATGAGAATACTAGTGCTAGTGCTAGTGCTAGTCCTATTTATTTGCAGTTGTCTGTCATCAGCATGAGTGTTGGTTTGTTTCTCTCCTGTATACAATTGGTTTGTTGACAAATTAAGCTCATCAAGTCGATGTTGCCATTAAGACTACAATTCAGGAGCAATACTTTTTGAATCAAAATAATGATTCATGGAGAATATCATATAAACTAACATAATTATCAAGGCAAATCCATGATAAACACTTAGTAGTGGGCGTAATTTGTACAGGCAAAAGCAACAAATTGAGGAGATACTACTAAACTATTACATTCTTTTGGAGTTCCACCCCTAAAATTCCACTACTGAACTATTACATTCTTTTGTAGAGGCAAAAGCAAAAAAATGTGTAAGTCCCCTTAACTTCCATCCAACAGCAAAAGCAATTTTGATTGCGAACTTGATCCTTGTGATTTCCTGATTCAAGGAAATGCGAAGAAATAAAAACATGACATCTCTTGGTTAGGGGCAACATGAAAAATATAAAAGCAACTATTAGTACAAGTACAATCTCTTAGAACAAAATTCTTCAAATTCAACACGAATGGTATTGATATAAAAGAAAAACAAAAGTTCCATTAGTTCACATACCTCATGATCATTAGTTCTATTTGTCAATTGTATCCTGAGTAGCATCATCATTTGATGCTCCAATTCTACATTTAAACAAAAAGCAAAGTCAAAATCAAATTTAAACAAATAGCAAAGTCAATTTTAAACAAATAACACAGTCGAAATACGTAAACTTGCTTACTGATTATTAAGCATTGGGCAGTTTCTTTTATCATGTGTCGTACCAACTTTGCCACATCCATTACAACGTCTACCCTTGTGATTTTTTGATGTACCCAAAGCCTTTTCTTTGCCACCCTTCAGCCTTTTGCCACATCCTTTTGCTCGCACTTGGATTGGCTCAATATAATTATGATCATAAGTAGAAGACATGTTAACCGACTTGGATACAGTCATCCCACCACTCTCCATTTCGTTGTTTCTTTCGGAACCATTCTTTCCAATAATTTGATTGATCTTTTCATCCACACTAACAAAACAATCTTTTAAAACATTTGTGGCTTCTTCATTTGTGAGAGCCCTATCAATGAAAGCTAAAGATTGTTGAATCAATTGACTCCGCAAGAGTAAGTATGGCTTGTCATCTTTTATCGCCACACCATTATCATCAATTACGCCACCTGATTTTGCTGTCTTTGTCCACCTCTTCAAAATATATTTAGAAGGCAATTTGTCAAGATCATGATACTTATGCAAATAAGCTAATACATGCCGACATAAAATTCCCAAACTCTCAAACTTTTTGCAAGTGCATGTTGCATAATCCAAAGATTTGTCATAATGAATTTCTCTTACTTTACAGTTGTTGACATTCCTTATGTAAATCTTATAGTCATGGTAGTTGACATCCTCCTTCATAAGATCAAACCTATAATTTAAGCTTTCACACAACTCTTCTTCAAATTTATAATACATAGAGTGTGTATAAATGTCAACCATTTAAACTAAGAAGTCATGACGATATTTTATTCTCGGCCTCTCAACCAAATCTTTGTTATCCGAAACCAATTCTACATGTCGTTGATGTTGAAGGCCCCGACCAAATTGTGAAAGTGAATGCAGGATTCTTTTGTTGTTCCAACTTTAAGTACTCATTCAACATATCACCATCATGTCCCTTTAACTCATTGCGTTTGTCTCTTTCAAAATTATACAAATCTCATTGCGTGCAACTAATATTTTCAAACCCTCCCGCCTGAACTGACAGAAAATTATATTGTTGGCATTGTGGTATATTTACCATGCCAAGTTGTTGGCTCAAAGATTTTTGGGCAGTTGACACATTACGATGCGATCGTATACGATGTTTCTTATGTGGGGTTGACAATGGGTGACAATGACCCTCTTCAATTTTAGTAATTACGTATATGTCATTTCTTTTTAGCACTACAATTCTTGCACTACAACCTTCTTTTGTCGATCCACGTTTTCTTTTTACAACCACATCGGCTAATAGTTTGTCCTTTCCTTGCTTAGAACACACATACTCCTTCCTACAAATCTCATTGCTTCCCACCTTTTTTCTCTCATAAAACTTTCGTACACTAAAACCAGCATGCTTTGCATATGTATTGTAAAAAGAGTGAATATCATCTAATGTTTGAAATTCTTGACCTAGCTTAGGCGTAAACTCATCAGCTACTTGAGGATAGTATACAAAAGTTTTAGTATTGTCCACATTCAACCCCTCTGCAGTTAATTCATCTCCATCCATTTCTATTTCCAAACTCATTTCTACATTATCCCCATAACTCCCTATTTCATGCTCTATGTCATCCATTATATTTACACCTGGACAATGCAGACAATAAAGAATAAAGAATGTTGCAGAGAAGAAATCTCATGTAGTGTGTGATTAAAACCCATATATTATTTCACTCTCCTCATTCTCTACCTGGTTTTGTACTCGTGATATATACATGCATATTCTTCCTATGTAGGAGTACTACTTTTTCAGAGTACTACTTTTTCAGAAAGTAGTTTTCTTTCATGTGAAAATTCCTGGTAGCTGGCTTATTTAAGTATTAGAATGCGATGTCGATTATTGGATGAAATATATATATACTTTATATTGTCAATTATCCTAAGTATTATGAAAACGCTTGTACGTGGTTGATAACAACTCATTAGTATTTTGAGCGAGGAAAAGGCCTTCTCTCTTATTGAGAAATTAACACGAATTATCACAAGTATTACGAAAACTAGCAACTGACTTCCATCAACTCCTTCCCATGATTAATTAATACGAAATTCAAAAGATAAAAGAAGAAAAGTAGCCAAAATCCGAAGTAATTGAGACAGAGACGACCTAAATAACATCCAACAAATCCCAACAAAAAGTACGAAATTCAAAATATAAAGAAAGTGTACCAAATGAGAAGTCACGATTTGGGGAATAAAGTCCCAATTAGAGCCGATTTGAGGCTTGGTTCTTCTGATTTAGGGGTGATTTGGGGCTAACTTTCTTCTGGTTTCTATCATGAAGAGAGAAGCTGCCAAAAAAGACGGGAGTTCGTTCTTCTGCTGCTGCTCCTTCGTTCTTCTACTAGCTGTTTCTATCCAGGGCTTGGTTCTCTCAATTTCTATCGAGGAGAGAGCACTTAGGAGCTTAAAGAAAAACACGGGAGTTAGCTTTAAAAAAAAAGGGAGTTAGCTTATTAAATAGTTCTGCTATTTAAAGGAGTTCTGCTATTTAGAGTTCTGCCCTTGAAATTTCCTCTCTCTCTCTCTCTCTCTCTCTCTCTCTATATATATATATATATATATATATATATATATATATATATATATATATATATATATATATGTACAAAAGAAATAAAAAGCCACGGACTGAAGTCCGGACATACGCACGCAACACGACTCTCAACTTGAATAACGGTGTGTGTAAGAAGTTGAGAAAAGACTTAAAGTAATGTAAGAAGGCTTAAAGTGGACTGCCAAAGAAGACTTCAATAACTTTAAATGGATGAACACTCGGTTCCCACCGGTATAAAGTTATCGAATATAAGCTCTCAAGAATTTGAAATGAGAAAGCATTCAATTTATAGTGTGTATAGAGCAAATTGGATAGGGCTTCCTCGCATGTTTCTCTTTGATGAGTAGGTTTTATACATATGAATCCGATATTATTAAACTTAATTATTGCTATCTTTAATTATTTTTTAGTATCTTTTTATGTGTTTTGTGTTTATTTCTTGTAGGTTGGAGCTGGAGGGACAAATTGGTCATTTGGGAGAAGAAAAAGGTCAAAATTCATAAAAATTAAAACTGAGTGGCATTTTTGTAATTACTCTGTCCTGAGCAAGCGCCTAGGCGCTTGGAAATGGCCTATGTTGAGCGCCTAGGCGCTCATGTGCGGAAAAAGGAGAGTTTTTCTATTGCTAAGTGGGTTTTTGAAGCCAACAAGGAATCTAAAAAGAGGCCAGATCTAATACAAATAGGGGAGGACTTTAGAGAAGACGTACAACTCAATTTTTCAAGAGATTTATAGAGAGAACAACGAAGGAAAACACGAAGGAGAATTGCAAGGGTTGAAGATTAAAGAGAGATTATTGGAGCAAATTCAGAGTTTCTTCTTCTCTTCTCTAGTTTTATCTTTTGTAATTATCTGGGATGTTTGGATTATTCATCTGGATGATGTTTTTCTTTATTATGATTATGAACTAAATTTTCATTAAGATTACAACGGAACTTGGTATGAAGTTTAAATTGAACCTTCCCATTGAATGAAAGTTGGTTTTTATTGAATTATTTATTATATCTTTTGCTTATTGATTAATTGTTTGGCCAACAATTACTGTGATAATCTATATAAAATTGGAAGATGGAGTATAGATTGAGATCTGGATATGATAACATCTGTTCATATAATCTGATTAGGGTTAATATGATTAGCATGTAGGATAGGAATATACCTATGTGTCTTTTGTATCCTTTGAAAGAATTTGTGCATAAAACCCTAATTAACTTGATTCACATAGGAATATAGTGAGTTGATTAACTGGGGTGTTCCTTGTAATTCTGTGTCTTAAGGATTGGAGATAGGAGGATTTGTTCACGTGTTTTGGAAGAAGTGTGTGAATTCTATATAGTATTCTTGGATAATGATTCATATTAATTAATTGATTTAAATGCGAAGTAAATTGGTTTAACTGAAATACTAAGGGAAGTTGTAATCTTAATCTGTTAAATCTGCAGTTATTCTTGTGAAATTCTGATTTTAATTATTAGTTTTGTTAAGTTTAATTTTCAAATCATAAACAATATTTTGTAGTTTAAAATAGGATTAATCGCATTGAAATTAGTAATTGATAAATATTAGTCTGTTTCCTCGTGGGAACGATATCCTTGCTTGCTGAATATTACAATTGAACGCGTATACTTGCGTGTTAAAGTGCTATTAAAAAATTAGGCAACAAGTTTTTGGCGCCGCTGCCGGGGAAATTAGTTTAATATTTTGTCATTATTGATTTTTATAGCGTTAATCTTAATTAAAACTTTTTCTTTTCTGTTCTATTCAGGTGTTCTTGATTAGTTTATGCAAACGCGATCGAAGAAGCCAGATTTATTGCCTTACGAGGACGACATCGAAAAAAGGTTTCAGCGGTTGCGTCAGTGGGTTAAAGAAACCAAAGAGGCACTTGATAAGAACGATACTATGGCTGAAGAAGAGCAAAAAGCACTGCGGGATTATGCTACGCCGCGGGTTACTGAAATTCAGTCAAGTATTACGAGGCCTGCCATTACTGCTACAAGTTTTGAGATAAAACCGGGGACAATACAGATGATTCAAAATTCATGTCAGTTTGGAGGGTTACCGAATGATGATCCGAACGATCACATAGTCAGTTTTATAGAAATCTGCGATACTTTCAAGTACGATAATGTGTCAGAGGATGCAATAAGGTTAAGGCTGTTTCCATTTACTCTCAGAGATAAGGCTAAGAGTTGGCTCCATTCACTACCACCGGGCTCGATTACTACATGGAATGACCTAGCCCAGAAATTTCTTGCAAAATTTTTCCCACCTGCAAAAACAGGAAAGTTGCGGAACGATATCTTCTCTTTCGTTCAGCACGATTCTGAATCACTATATGAAGCATGGGAGAGATTTAAAGACTCATTGCGAAAATGTCCACACCATGGGATTCCTAAATGGCTTCAGGTGCAAACTTTTTATAACGGTTTATTCAGCACAGTGAGATCGAGTATAGATGCTGCAGCGGGAGGAGCTATTATGGCCAAGAATTGTGATGAGGGGTATCAGTTGCTTGAAACCATGGCAGCTAATAATTATCAATGGCCAACAGCAAGAACGACTCAGCCAAGGACAGTAGGGGTTTATGAAGTGGATGCGATGACAGCATTATCAACTCAAGTGACAGCTCAGATTTCTGCTCTTACAAAGAAGATAGATGCACTTGGGGTACAACCAGTTCAGAAAATGGAAACAATTTGTGAAATATGTGCGGATAGCCACTCAAGTGATCAATGTGCAATAAATCCTAAGTCAGTCCAGTTTGTTTCCAGTTATAATAGGCAGCAGGGCAGTTATCCGAACAGTTACAATCCAGGAGTGAGAAACAACTCAAATTTTTCTTGGAGTAATAATCAGTCACATGCTCAAGCACAAGCTCCAAGGCAATCATATCCACCTGAATTTCAGCCACATCAACAATCTCAACAACACCCACAACCTCATCAACCTGACAAGCTATCACAAATGGAAGAATTGTTGGCAAGATTGGCAACTCAGTTTGAAGCCACAACGAAAAACCAATCAGCTGCAATAAAGAATCTTGAGAACCAAATTGGACAAATAGCTAGTGCTTTGAATACTAGAACTCCAGGTTCTTTACCTAGTGATACGGAGAAAAATCCAAGGAATGATGGAAATGAACATTGTAAGGCAGTTACACTTAGAAGTGGGAAGGAGTTGATTACAAGTTTAGACGGACAAAAGAAAATAATTCCTGTTGAGAATGATGAAAAAGAGAGTGGAAATTTGGAAAGTAAATCTGGGGAAAAAGTTGTACAAAAACAACAAGAAGATAAGCAAACAACAGTTGCACCACCTGTGCCATTTCCTCAAAGATTGCAAAAGCAAAAATTAGATAGACAGTTTTCGAAATTTTTAGAAGTTTTCAAAAAGCTGCAAATCAACATTCCATTCACAGAAGCTTTAGAACAAATGCCTAGCTTTGCAAAATTCATGAAAGATATTTTAGCAAGAAAAAGGAAGCTAGGGGAGTTTGAAACTGTAGCGTTGACAGAAGAATGTAGCGCAATTCTACAAAGAAAGTTACCACCGAAGTTGAAGGATCCGGGTAGCTTCATCGTACCGTGCACGATTGGACCCCAGTTCTTTAATAGATGTTTATGCGATTTGGGTGCGAGTATTAACTTGATGCCGCTTTCGATTTACACTCAATTGGGATTACCAGCACCAAAGCCAACAAATATCTCTTTACAGCTCGCAGATAGATCAGTGACATACCCTAGGGGCATTGTGGAAGACATATTAGTGAAGGTGGACAAATTCATATTTCCAGCCGACTTCATTGTGTTGGACTATGAAGAGGATAAAGACATACCCATTATCCTTGGAAGACCATTTTTAGCCACCGGAAGGACATTAATTGATGTACAAGAGGGAGAGTTAACGATGAGAGTCCAAGATGAAGAAGTAACTTTTAATGTTTTCAAGGCTATGAAATTTCCGAAGGGAGAGGAAGAGTGCTTTAAAGTTGATCTGATTGAAGGAGTGACAAGGGAGGTATTTAGTGAGTCTGTGAATGAAGACCCTCTTAAAATTGCATTGGTAAGTGAAAATTTATCTGATGATTTAACTGTGCTAGAATGGGTTCAAATGCTAGATTCAGCTCCGAAGTTCACATGATGTTTGCAAAAATTTGAACCTCTGGATTATTGGGGAAAACCGGATGAAAAGGAGAAATCATCCTTAGAAGAACCGCCCACCTTGGAACTTAAGCCATTGCCTAACCATCTACGGTGTGCCTACGTTGGTTCTTCTTCTACCTTTCCAGTTATTATTTCTGCATCACTTGATAAGGTTCAAGAATAAAAGCTACTAAGGGTACTTCGGCAATACAAGACTGCTCTTGGGTGGACTCTTACGGATATCAAGGTGATAAGCCCATCAATTTGCATGCATAAGATTTTATTGAAAGATGAAGCGAAACCAACTATTGAACAACAACGAAGACTCAATCCCATCATGAAGGAAGTTGTCAAAAAGGAAATCATTAAATGGTTGGATGCGGGAATTATCTACCCTATCTGAGATAGCTCATGGGTAAGTCCAGTCCAATGTGTGCCAAAGAAAGGGGGAATGACAGTAGTTACAAATGAACATAATGAATTGATCCCTACTCGAACAGTTACGGGTTGGCGGGTGTGTATGGATTATAGAAAGTTAAATAAGGCCACTCGTAAGGACCATTTTCCTCTACCATTTATAGATCAGATGTTGGACAGGCTTGCAGGGCATGAGTATTATTGTCTTTTGGATGGATACTCAGGTTATAACCAGATTGCCATTGCACCCGAGGATCAGGAGAAGACGACATTCACATGCCCATATGGTACCTTTGCTTTTCGCAGAATGTGTTTTGGATTATGTAATGCGCCGGCGACATTTCAACGGTGTATGATGGCTATTTTCTCCGATATGGTCGAACAAAATCTTGAGGTATTTATGGATGATTTCTTAGTTTTTGGGGATTCGTTTGATTATTGTTTGGAAAATCTCACTCTTGTGCTTAAACGGTGTATGGAAATGAATTTGGTTTTAAATTGGGAGAAATGTCATTTTATGGTGCAAGAGGGGATAATCTTGGGTCATCGAGTGTCCTCAAAAGGAATTGAGGTTGATAGAGCTAAGATCGAAACCATTGAGAACCTCCCGCCACCAGTTTCAGTAAAGGGTATTCGAAATTTTTTGGGACACGCTGGTTTTTATAGAAGATTTATAAAAGACTTCTCCAAAATCACGAAACCACTTTGCAATCTTTTGGAGAAGGATGTCCCATTCAACTTTGATCAAGCATGCCTTGAAGCTTTTGATGTGTTAAAGAAGAAACTAGTTACCACACCTGTAATCATAGCGCCAGATTGGAGTATCCAATTCGAATTAATGTGTGATGCTAGCGACTTTGCAATTGGTGCAGTTCTTGGCCAACGAAAAGATAAAATTTTTCATGCCATATACTATGCTAGTAAGACGCTAACGGATGCCCAACTGAATTATACCACTACCGAGAAAGAGCTATTAGCAGTTGTTTATGCATTTGATAAATTTTGCTCATATTTGATTGGGACAAAAGTGATCGTGTTTATAGATCATTCGGCAATTAAGTACTTAATAATAAAGAAATATGCGAAGCCGAGATTAATTAGATGGGAATTATTGCTACAAGAGTTCGACTTGGAGATTAGGGACCGAAAAGGAACAGAAAATTAGGTTGCTGATCATTTATCACGATTAGAAAATGCAGAACTAAAGAAAGATGACACAACAGTGGTCAATGAATTTTTCCCGGATGAACAACTGTATGCGGTAAGGATGGATATACCATGGTATGCAGATTATGTAAATTTCATCGTGAGTAAGGTGTTTCCACCAGATTTGACAAGTCAACAGAAGAAGAAATTTCTCCATGATGTGAAACAGTATTTATGGGATGAGCCGTTTTTATTTAAACAGTGTGGAGATCAAGTAATAAGAAGGTGCGTTCCGGAAATTGAAATGGAGAATATTCTACACCAATGTCATGCATCTGCCTATGGTTGACATTTTGCGGGAGAAAGAACGGCCGCTAAGGTACTTCAATGTAGATTCTTCTGGCCAACACTCTTTAAGGATGCCCGTGTGTTTTCATTGAAATGTGACAGATGCCAAAGAGTTGGTAATATATCAAAGCGACAAGAGATGCCACTAAACATGATCTTAGAAGTCGAATTGTTTGATGTTTGGGGCATCGACTTCATGGGACCATTTCCGTCATCTTTTAGCAACTCCTATATACTTTTAGCGGTGGATTATGTTTCAAAGTGGGTAGAAGCTATAGCATCGCCCACCAATGATGCTAAGGTTGTGGTTAAGTTCATTCGAAAGAATATTTTCTCTAGATTCGGCACTCCTCGTGCAATCATTAGTGATGAAGGCACGCACTTCTGTAATAAGCAGTTCTCAGCTATTCTCGCTAAGTACGGAGGCACTCATAGGATAGCTACTGCTTACCATCCACAAACAAGTGGTCAAGCCGAGGTATCAAACCGAGAAGTAAAACGAATCCTTGAGAAGATAGTGAACCCTAGTCGGAAAGATTGGGCTAGTAAGTTAGATGATGCTTTATGGGCATACCGTACAGCATTCAAAACTCCGATAGGGATGTCTCTGTACAGGTTAGTATATGGGAAGGCATGCCATCTTCCGGTTGAACTAGAACACAATGCTTATTGGGCAATCCGGAAGTTAAACTTGGATATGTCTGCTGCGGGAGAGAAGCGCCTCTTACAATTGAACCAAATGGATGAATTCAGACTCCAATCATACGAGAACGCGAAGTTATATAAAGAAAAGATTAAGAGGTGGCATGATGCAAAAATTCTGGAAAGAAAGTTCGAAGCAGGACAAAAAGTGCTATTATACAATTCAAGGCTTAAACTATTTCCAGGAAAGTTGAAATCCCGTTGGTCAGGGCCATTTATCATTACAAAAGTTTATCCTCACGGAGCTGTGGAGGTGGAAGACCCGGATGCCAAACGTAATTTCAAAGTCAACGGTCAGAGATTGAAGCATTACTATGGGGGTTGTGTTGATCGTGAAAAGACATCAGTCAACCTTGCTGATTAGAACAGAGAAGAAAGTCAGGCTGAAGACTATAAACCAAGCGCTAACTGGGAGGCAACCCAGGAAATTTTATTGTTATTTTTTATTTTTACTTTTAATTTTTTTTTATTTGCGTTACTGTTAGTTTATTTAGTGGTTAAACTTTTATAGTTTAGGATTTGTACACCCCTTATATTCTCTAACACGATCTTCAATTGAATTCAGGATAGGAAACAAGATTTCATATGTGGCGGGTTCGACTAATGGCCACTACGACTACCCATTCGGGGTTCTCGCTCCCCGGTGAGCGAGCGGCTGCCCAGCTCGCCGGTGAGCTGGCACGAGTTGCAAGGGGGCAGCGCCCCCTGGAAGCCAAGCACTTATGAGCTCAATAGAAGAATATTCATTTGTCAAATTCTCAGATTTCTAATCGTGTCCTTCATTTTTTGTGTTATTGAATTGCTTAGTGGTGTAGGGTATCTTGTTTTTGTTTTTCTTTCTTAGTATGTTAGTTAGTTAATTATATAATTTATCTTAGTTCAGGGTTTTAAAATAAGTCTTACTCTCCTAGCAAACAAAGACTAAGAATTTAAGTTGAGGTATGCAGGTTGAAAGCAAGCAGGAGCACAAAAGTCACAAAGACAGGCCGAAGCGCCTAGGCGCCCAAGCCAGGCACAAACCAAGCGCCTAGGCGCTTAATAGCAGAAGCAAAATCGTGCCCCAAGCGCCTAAGCGCTCCCACCTAGGCCAAATCAAGCGCCTAGGCGCTCTAAGCGTCCAAGACATACTGCTCCCAAGCGCCTAGGCGGTTCAACAAGTGCAAAACCAAGCGCCTAGGCACTCCTACTGCAACGTGAAAAAAAAAATAAAAGTCCTAATCGGGCAAGATTCCTCCAAACTGAAAACAAACCCATTCTTGCTCTCCTACTCCAACTCAAAATATAAAGAAAGTGTACCAATTGAGAAGTCACGATTTGGGGAATAAAGTCCCAATTAGAGCCGATTTGAGGCTTGGTTCTTCTGATTTGGGGCTAACTTTCTTCTGGTTTCTATCGTGAAGAGAGAAGCTGCCAAAAAGGACGGGAGTTCGTTCTTCTGCTGCTGCTCCTTCGTTCTTCTACTAGCTGTTTCTATCTAGGGCTTGGTTCTCTCAATTTCTATCGAGGAGAGAGGACTGAGGAGCTTAAAGAAAAACACGGGAGTTAGCTTTTAAAAAAATGGGAGTTAGCTTATTAAATAGTTCTGCTATTTAAAGGAGTTCTGCTATTTAGAGTTCTGCCCTTGAAATTTCCTCTCTCTATATATATATATATATATATATATATATATATATATATATATATATATATATATATATATATATGTACAAAAGAAATAAAAAGCCACGGACCGAATTCTAGATATACACATGCAACACGACTCTCAACTCGAATAACGGTGTGTGTAAGAAGTTGAGAAAAGACTTAAAGTAATGTAAGAAGGCTTAAAGTGGACTGCCAAAGAAGACTTCAATAACTTTAAATGGATAAACACTCGGTTCCCACCGGTATAAAGTTATCGAATATAAGCTCTCAAGATTTTGAAATGAGAAAGCATTCAATTTATAGTGTGTATAGAGCAAAATGGATAGGGCTTCCTCGCATGTTTCTCTTTGATGAGTAGGTTTGAATCCGATATTATTAAACTTAATTATTGCTATCTTTAATTATTTTTTAGTATCTTTTTATGTGTTTTGTGTTTATTTCTTGTAGGTTGGAGCTGGAGGGACAAATTGGTCATTTGGGAGAATAAAAAGGTCAAAATTCATTAAAATTAAAACTGAGTGGCATTTTTGTAATTATGCTGTCCTGAGCAAGCGCCTAGGCGCTTGGAAATGGCCTATGTTGAGCGCCTAGGCGCTCATGTGCGGAAAAAGGAGAGTTTTTCTATTGCTAAGTGGGTTTTTGAAGCCAACAAGGAATCTAAAAAGAGGCCAGATCTAATACAAATAGGGGAGGACTTTAGAGAAGACGTACAACTCAATTTTTCAAGGGATTTATAGAGAGAACAACGAAGGAAAACACGAAGGAGAATTGCAAGGGTTGAAGATTAAAGAGAGATTATTGGAGCAAATTCAGAGTTTCTTCTTCTCTTCTCTAGTTTTATCTTTTGTAATTATCTGGGATGTTTGGATTATTCATCTGGATGATGTTTTCCTTTATTATGATTATGAACTAAATTTTCATTAAGATTACTACGGAACTTGGTATGAAGTTTAAATTGAACCTTCCCATTGAATGAAAGTTGGTTTTTATTGAATTATTTATTATATCTTTTGCTTATTGATTAATTGTTTGGCCAACAATTACTGTGATAATCTATATAAAATTGGAAGATGGAGTATAGATTGAGATCTGTATATGATAACATCTGTTCATATAATCTGATTAGGGTTAATATGATTAGCATGTAGGATAGGAATATACCTATGTGTCTTTTGTATCCTTTGAAAGAATTTGTGCATAAAACCCTAATTAACTTGATTCACATAGAAATACAGTGAGTTGATTAACTAGGGTGTTCCTTGTAATTCTGTGTCTTAAGGATTGGAGTTAGGAGGATTTGTTCACGTGTTTTGGAAGAAGTGTGTGAATTCTATATAGTATTCTTGGATAATGATTCATATTAATTAATTGATTTAAATGGGAAGTAAATTGGTTTAACTGAAATACTAAGGGAAGTTGTAATCTTAATCTGTTAAATCTGCAGTTATTCTTGTGAAATTCTGATTTTAATTATTAGTTTTGTTAAGTTTAATTTTCAAATCATAAACAATATTTTGTAGTTTAAAATAGGATTAATCGCATTGAAATTAGTAATTGATAAATATTAGTCTGTTTCCTCGTGGGAACGATATCATTGCTTGCTGAATATTACAATTGAACGCGTATACTTGCGTGTTAAAGTGCTATTAAAAAAATAGGCAACAAGTTTTTGGCGCCGCTGCCGGGGAAATTAGTTTAATATTTTGTCATTATTGATTTTTATAGCGTTAATCTTAATTAAAACTTTTTCTTTTCTGTTCTATTCAGGTGTTCTTGATTAGTTTATGCAAACGCGATCGAAGAAGCCAGATTTATTGCCTTATGAGGAGGACATCGAAAAAAGGTTTCAGCGGTTGCGTCAGTGGGTTAAAGAAACCAAAGAGGCACTTGATAAGAACGATACTATGGCTGAAGAAGAGCAAAAAGCACTGCGGGATTATGCTACGCCGCGGGTTACTGAAATTCAGTCAAGTATTACGAGGCCTGCCATTACTGCTACAAGTTTTGAGATAAAACCGGGGACAATACAGATGATTCAAAATTCATGTCAGTTTGGAGGGTTACCGAATGATGATCCGAACGATCACATAGTCAGCTTTATAGAAATCTGCGATACTTTCAAGTACAATAATGTGTCAGAGGATGCAATAAGGCTAAGGATGTTTCCATTTACTCTCAGAGATAAGGCTAAGAAGTCATGACGAAATTTCATTCTCGGCCTCTCAACCAAATCTTTGTTATCCGAAACCAATTCTACATGTCATTGATGTTGAAGGCCCCGACCAAATTGAATCATAAAATCCACTAAAGAATTCTTTTTAGAAACAAATTTTTTAAAAAATGAAAGAGAACTCTCTGCTCGTTGGCTACTTGACATGCCAGCTGAGAAAACATGATTCACATGTGCGGGTACCCATCTACAACGGATGTCATACATTGATTGTAGCCATTTATTAGCATTCAACCCACTTTTCTCCACCAGTTCCACCCTAGTGGAGTCAAACTTTTCTACAGTTTCTGAATCCCAAATGCAATCTGAAAACTCTTTATAATAATCTTTGAATTTTACTGAGTCAATCTTCTCTGAAAATTTGGTTAAGATGTGCCAACTACAAAACATATGAAATGTATTTGGAAGGATATGTGAAATTGCATTAATCATAGCTGGATCCTGATCGTTGATAATCATCACAGGTGCATTACCTGGCATTGCTTCCAAAAAACACTTGAAAAGCCAAACAAAAGTATCAATGGTCTTATCACTTAAGAAAGCACAACCAAATACAATAGTTTGACTATAGTTATTAACCCCTAGTAGTGGTGTAAATATTATTCCATAACGATTAGTATTGTACGTGGTATCAAAAATGACTACATCACCGTAAAAACTATAAGCCCGTCTAGAACTTGCATCGGCCCAGAAACAACGAGTATTCCTTTTTTCATCGTCTGTGTCAATTGTGAAAGTGAATGCAGGATTCTTTTGTTGTTCCAACTTTAAGTACTCATTCAACATATCACCATCATGTCCCTTCAACTCATTGCGTTTGTCTCTTTCAAAATTATACAAATCTCGTTGCGTGCAACTAATATTTTCAAACCCTCCCGCCTGAACTGACAGAAAATTATATTGTTGGCATTGTGGTATATTCACCATGCCAAGTTGTTGGCTCAAAGATTTTTGGGCAGTTGACACATTACGATGCGATCGTATAAGATGTTTCTTATGTGGGGTTGACAATGGGTGACAATGACCCTCTTCAATTTTAGTAATTACGTATATGTCATTTCTTTTTAGCACTACAATTCTTGCACTACAACCTTCTTTTGTCGATCCACGTTTTCTTTTTACAACCACATCGGCTAATAGTTTGTCCTTTCCTTGCTTAGAACACACATACTCCTTCCTACAAATCTCATTGCTTCCCAACTTTTTTCTCTCATAAAACTTTCGTACACTAAAACCAGCATGCTTTGCATATGTATTGTAAAAAGAGTGAATATCATCTAATGTTTGAAATTCTTGACCTAGCTTAGGCGTAAACTCATCAGCTACTTGAGGATAGTATACAAAAGTTTTAGTATTGTCCACATTCAACCCCTCTGCAGTCAATTCATCTCCATCCATTTCTATTTCCAAACTCATTTCTACATTATCCCCATAACTCCCTATTTCATGCTCTATGTCATCTATTATATTTACACCTGGACAATGCAGACAATAAAGAATAAAGAATGTTGCAGAGAAGAAATCTCATGTAGTGTGTGATTAAAACCCATATATTATTTCACTCTCCTCATTCTCTACCTGGTTTTGTACTCGTGATATATACATGCATATTCTTCCTATGTAGGAGTACTACTTTTTCAGAGTACTACTTTTTCAGAAAGTAGTTTTCTTTCATGTGAAAATTCCTGGTAGCTGGCTTATTTAAGTATTAGAATGTGATGTCGATTATTGGATGAAATATATATATACTTTATATTGTCAATTATCCTAAGTATTACGAAAACGCTTGTACGGGGTTGATAACAACTCATTAGTATTTTGAGCGAGGAAAAGGCCTTCTCTCTTATTGAGAAATTAACATGAATTATCACAAGTATTACGAAAACAAGCAACTGACTTCCATCAACTCCTTCCCATGATTAATTAATACGAAATTCAAAAGATAAAAGAAGAAAAGTAGCCAAAATCCGAAGTAATTGAGACAGAGATGACCTAAATAACATCCAACAAATCCCAACAAAAAGTACGAAATTCAAAATATAAAGAAAGTGTACCAATTGAGAAGTCACGATTTGGGGAATAAAGTCCCAATTAGAGCCGATTTGAGGCTTGGTTCTTCTGATTTGGGGGTGATTTGGGTCTAACTTTCTTCTGGTTTCCATCGTGAAGAGAGAAGCTGCCAAAAAAGACGGGAGTTCGTTCTTCTGCTGCTGCTCCTTCGTTCTTCTACTAGCTGTTTCTATCTAGGGCTTGGTTCTCTCAATTTCTATCAAGGAGAGAGGACTGAGGAGCTTAAAGAAAAACACGGGAGTTAGCTTTAAAAAAAAAGGGAGTTAGCTTATTAAATAGTTCTGCTATTTAAAGGAGTTCTGCTATTTAGAGTTCTGCCCTTGAAATTTCCTCTCTCTCTCTCTCTATATATATATATATATATATATATATATGTACAAAAGAAATAAAAAGCCACGGACCGAAGTCCGGACATACGCACGCAACACGACTCTCAACTTGAATAACGGTGTGTGTAAGAAGTCGAGAAAAGACTTAAAGTAATGTAAGAAGGCTTAAAGTGGACTGCTAAAGAAGACTTCAATAACTTTAAATGGATGAACACTCGGTTCCCACCGGTATAAAGTTATCGAATATAAGCTCTCAAGAATTTGAAATGAGAAAGCATTCAATTTATAGTGTGTATAGAGCAAATTGGATAGGGCTTCCTCGCATGTTTCTCTTTGATGAGTAGGTTTTATACCTATGAATCTGATATTATTAAACTTAATTATTGCTATCTTTAATTATTTTTTAGTATCTTTTTATGTGTTTTGTGTTTATTTCTTGTAGGTTGGAGCTGGAGGGACAAATTGGTCATTTGGGAGAAGAAAAAGGTCAAAATTCATTAAAATTAAAATTGAGTGGCATTTTTGTAATTACTCTGTCCTGAGCAAGTGCCTAGGCGCTTGGAAATGGCCTATGTTGAGCGCCTAGGCGCTCATGTGCGGAAAAAGGAGAGTTTTTCTATTGCTAAGTGGGTTTTTGAAGCCAACAAGGAATCTAAAAAGAGGCCAGATCTAATACAAATAGGGGAGGACTTTAGAGAAGACGTACAACTCAATTTTTCAAGAGATTTACAGAGAGAACAACGAAGGAAAACACGAAGGAGAATTGCAAGGGTTGAAGATTAAAGAGAGATTATTGGAGCAAATTCAGAGTTTCTTCTTCTCTTCTCTAGTTTTATCTTTTGTAATTATCTGGGATGTTTGGATTATTCATCTGGATGATGTTTTTCTTTATTATGATTATGAACTAAATTTTCATTAAGAATACAACGGAACTTGGTATGAAGTTTAAATTGAACCTCCCCATTGAATGAAAGTTGGTTTTTATTGAATTATTTATTATATCTTTTGCTTATTGATTAATTGTTTGGCCAACAATTACTGTGATAATCTATATAAAATTGGAAGATGGAGTATAGATTGAGATCTGGATATGATAACATCTGTTCATATAATCTGATTAGGGTTAATATGATTAGCATGTAGGATAGGAATATACCTATGTGTCTTTTGTATCCTTTGAAAGAATTTGTGCATAAAACCCTAATTAACTTGATTCACATAGGAATATAGTGAGTTGATTAACTGGGGTGTTCCTTGTAATTCTGTGACTTAAGGATTGGAGTTAGGAGGATTTGTTCACGTGTTTTGGAAGAAGTGTGTGAATTCTATATAGTATTCTTGGATAATGATTCATATTAATTAATTGATTTAAATGGGAAGTAAATTGGTTTAACTGAAATACTAAGGGAAGTTGTAATCTTAATCTGTTAAATCTGCAGTTATTCTTGTGAAATTCTGATTTTAATTATTAGTTTTGTTAAGTTTAATTTTCAAATCATAAACAATATTTTGTAGTTTAAAATAGGATTAATCGCATTGAAATTAGTAATTGATAAATATTAGTCTGTTTCCTCGTGGGAACGATATCATTGCTTGCTGAATATTACAATTGAACGCGTATACTTGCGTGTTAAAGTGCTATTAAAAAATTAGGCAACACTCTTACAAAATTGCCACCCCAAGCCCTCTATTTATAGAGGGGGGAGCCACGGGTGTACCTGCTGTTGATGTTGGGATTTTTATATGTCCTATTATTGTTTTTGTCGTTTGGTGTTCTCATGTTAGGTGAGATTTGTTTGAAAAAAATAAGTTATGAAAAGGTCCGACATGTATATGTCTACGATTGGACTATAAGAGTAGCCAGTTGGTTTTTTAAATGGTTGTACCAACACAATAGAGAAAAGATTTGCACATTGACTTAGTGATGTGACACTGCTTAACGGGTCTGTGAAACTAAGATTCGTTAGGGACCGAGGACTTGGTTATGCGGAGGGAAGGTGTTAGGCAACCCCCGACATCCATGTTGCCATGGTGACCACCACTTTTCAGTTAAACTATTATATGAATGTGTGTGTGTGTGGATCAATGTGCAATTATCTGTGAGTCGTGCTATGCCTCGTTCGCATCTATATACAAAGGGTCTGAATTTCTGTATAAAAATTCAGTTTTAACAAGATATAGCAATGACGTTTTATAAAAGAGGTTTTTCAAACCCTTATGCTCACTAGTAATGGAGACCTTTGATACTTCCATTTTTATTATGTGTTCGGCTAGATTGCTTTTATTTTCGAGATGCGAAAAATCTTCGAGAACATAATATACATAGCAGTACAGAACTCCTTATGGGCATGAGAGCTGTCTAAGGAAATTCAAACACCGTGAATAATTTACAAGCCATGTACAACTAAAAATGTCCATCACGGGAACCGAATCTAGATTCAGAAGACTGAATTTGTGATCACATGATTCCTAGGCTCACAAGATTTAGCAATTTATATGAAAGTTGTAAACAATTTATATATATAAAAGTTGTGTTTATATATATATATATATATATGTGTGTGTGTGTGTGTGTGTGTGTGTGTGTGTGTGTGTACAAACAATCAACCAGCACGAAGCACCTCCATGGGGGATTGAAAAAACGTAAATAAAGCTGTAAAAGCGATCAACCGCCTTGAAGTAAACTCCATGCGGGACGAAATGTAAAGAAAGCAATAAAAGGCTACGGAGTAAATTCCAAGCTTGGCAGAAATGTAAATAAAGCAGTAAAAGGCCACGAAGTAAACTCCAGGCCAGACTGAAATATATATATATATATATATATATATATATATATATATATATATATATATATATATATATATATATATATATATAAGCTGTAAACACACAGGATATATATCGATCCCGGCTCAGTTCGTCAACTCGAGGATATATATATATATATATATATATACAGAAAAAAAGAAATAAAAGTCGCGGACCGAAGTCCGGGCATACACACGGAACACGACTCTCAACGTGAAGAACTGTGTGTGCACAGTAGTAGAGAAAGGCTTTAGAAAGTGTAAGAAGGCTTAAAGTGGACTACAAAAGAAGACTTCAATAACTTTAAATGGAGGAACACTCAGCTCCCACTGGTAAAATATAGCAAAGTATAAGCTCACAAGTGTTTAAAAATGAGAAAGCACTCAGTTTATAGTGTGTACAAAGCAAATTGGACAGGGCTTTCTCGTCTTTTTCTCTTACAAAATGGCTGCCCCAAGCCCTCTACTTATAGAGGGGGGAGCCGCAGGTGTACCTGCGGCAGCCGCAGATGCACCTGCGGCTGCCCCGTCATCTTGAAGTATGTGCACGCGTGCAACGCGTTATCTGCTCAAACTTTTAGAACATCAATTCGGGCATCCGATCGAGGTGTATAAGACCTTTTTTGGCATGCTTTTGTCGAGAGCTACACAATGACATGAGATTAGAGGTTGTACGAAGTCAGGAAGATGGGACCATACCCTTGGTCTTCAGGCTTCAAATTCTATCCGGTGTGCTGTCTTGTGTATTAGTCACTCAGGATTGGAGCTCTTTGGTTCTTGTCGGACATTTCTATGTAGAATGTATGTTTGAATGTTGTTGGATTGAAGATCCCAAGGTTTTTCTCCGGAATTGGGACTAAACATCTCGAGGTTATCTCCGAGATGGCACTAAGGATTCCGGGGTTGTCCCCGGAACTGGAACTGCTTTCCTCGGGGTTGTCTCCGAGGTTGAAACTGAATCTCCTAGGGTTGTCTCCAGTACTGGAATGAATATCTCAGAGTTACCTCCGAGATGGAAAACTGAGTATCCCGGGGTTGTCTTTCGGACTGAGTTGAGTTGTCCTCCAGGGTTATCTCTGAAGGACGATTCTGCCCTCCTGCAAGGTTAGTAACAGGAATGCAAAATTTTGAGTGTCTACAGATGCCCCTCTTTATCATATTCATGTAGTGTAACAGCATGGATGGGATAAAGAGTACTAAACACTTGAAATGTAACAAGATATTCATGATGCAATGTATTGCAACATGATGTAAAAGAATTTTGCATGTGGTTTATTGGACCGTTTTCAAACGAGATGTGATGACTGTTTTGCTCCCATAACTTGTGAAGGGGACTGAAGTTATCATTGATAACCCTGACGAACTGCTTGGATGCGTGCTCCAAAGTTTTCAAGGACTTTAAGGATGTTAACGTTGGGGTTATCACCCAAGTCCTTAATCCTTGGTTCAAATTTTCTGCCATAGACGTTCCTCTAATATGCAAGAGTCTCCGTGGGGATATACTTTACCATTTGAGGATATGTATAACATATTCCATCATCGGTCCTCCCCGGTGGGGATGCTCTTCCTTGGTTTGTATCGCCAAGTCTTTCCAGTGTTTTGTTGGAGTTACTTCCAACAGTTTGTGTTTGTCAGGGTTGCCTGACCCACACTGAAATGTACATCAACGGATGAAATCTCGACTGGGGATAACGCCAAGGCTGCTTGACCTTCACTGTCGTGTTCTTCAATGACTGAAATCATCGGATGGCTTCCGAGGCTTCGTTGGATTTACTTGCCAACACCTAAAGTGACGTCAAGGTTGCTTGACCTTCGTTGAAATGTGCTTCAATTGCTGAAATGTATCTAGTTTCCGCTGGGGAGAAGTGTTTTGGAGTGATGACCCCAAACTGGCAGCATTGGACCTTCGTGAGGTATTACCGAATGTATTTTGCAACAGTTATGATCATTGGTATAGTAAGCATGTGTCTGAGAGAATACCAATGAGTGGCATGTAGACATGTAGTTTGGTCCACGAAAACTAGGATTTTTGGCTCTTCCACTCAATTACGTAGCATTCTTTTTCCTAATTTGGCTTTTTAGCTTGTGAAATCTCCTTTGCAACTTGAACTGGACCATGTTAGAGGGGTGGGCCCCACCTAGGGGAGCTGTAGGTACACCTGCGGCCAGCCGTGAGTGGCCTTTAACGCAGCTTTGACTTTCTCAAGTCATTTTCAAGTTGCACCGCACAGGAAATTCGAGAGCTCTTCTTCAGATCTGTTGAGTTCGGGCGTCTTTTTGTAAATTCTATCATCGTATGAGTGTTCTACACTGTCCTGGTAACGTATGCATGTCTTCTTTTCAGTTTCTATCCATCGGAAAATGACTTTTTATATTAAATGCGTCTAAACACATAGTAGTGAATATGCATGCACATATGTCTTGATAAAAAATATTCAACATAGTAAATGTTACTATTAAACTATGCTAAACATGATAATGTGAAAAACTTTGGCTTTTAAAACTATCAAATTGGTGCCTTTTTCTGCTATGTCTTATCCTATTTGAGGACAAATGAGCAAATGTAGTAAAGTAAAGCAATCCTGGTATTTAATCTACCATCATGGATTGGGACCTTGATATTTGTATGCATGTAGGATGTTTATGACTGTGGGTAGGTGTGCTACTGAATGGCCACCTAGTCATGCCTATGTGCATGTGGATAGTCTTTTTTACAAAGGAGACTCTGGCAAAAATTTTCCAAAAGTCTTGGCATTGGGTAGACATGCATTTTTAACTATACTTTAGGCGTATGTTAAAGTAATGCATACATGCATATAGTCATAAAATGCATAAAAATGCTCTAGGTTAGAATTTACCACACCCTTTTTGAGGTGATTTTGGAGACTTGTGTCCAGATATTATGGATCGAGATCAGCTAAGCAGTTCCTATAGGACCACTTCAGGTGTGCGGAGGAGGGCTACTGAAGTGCCTTGACCCCGTTCAGTTAGACAGCCTCGTCGTTTGGCGGAGGCGGTGATTCGTCCTATCCGGGTTGATGTACCGGATGTCGAGGACGATGAGGAGGATATACCGGTAGCGACTCCAGCTCCTGCTGCTAATGTTCCCCGTAGGGATCTTCTAGGCATTCAGGTGGCTATTCCAGATCTTCTTGGTGATTTGAGTCGCCACCCCTCAGTTTACTTACATGCAAACGAGGTAAAAGATGGGTTTGATCTCCCTTTTTCTTATTGAGGAGGAGCAAGGATTTTGACATTGATTTACATGTGATGTAGGTTCCCGACTTTACCCAGCCTCGAGGGAACTTGTTCATCATACACTCCCTGTATCAGGCTTTGCATCTAGATTACCGAGGTATTGTGCATGGTTGGGCTTTGGGGCATTCTTTTCCATTCTTCCCCGTCGTTGTCCCTGAGGTTACCTCAGGGCATTGTCTGAGCCTTGATGTCACCAAACTCAGTCTCTCCATTTGTTGGATTGTGAGGTGATGATGACTCCCATGGATTGGCGGTTTATCACCGGTATGGAGTTTGGAGGGTCGCCAGTGCCATATACGACAAATATGACCCCGACTGCTATCAGAACCTTGCTATGAGTTCTGCCTGAGGCGCTCAAGGGCAGGACCATTCGTACAGGTCCTTTGAGTGTAGATGTTATGAGGCGGCTGTTGAGTGAGCCCATGCCCGCTAATGTGAGAATCAGAGATCGCATTCTTCGTCGATTGTTCCTAATGATTATCAGGGGTTGTTAAATAGCTGACAACTCTTCCACGGTGTCATTTGCTTTGATTAGCGCCACTCAGGAGGTGGATCATATTAGAGAGTATGATTTGGACTCCTACACCTTTGCCTACTACCTCAGGGGAATGCCCATGCGTTCGCAAGGCTTGAAAGAGGCTTGGCTAAGATTTTACTCGTTTTTGCTAGTGAATATTTCTCTTTTGATTTCCTATATACAAGTTAAGAGTGTTCACTAACAGTAGATTTTTGCCTTTGTGTTTGCAGGTTTGGACCTATGAGAGGCTTTCATGTTTGTGTCTTGTGAGTGTGTTAGGTTTAGAGACCTATCCACGAGGACGGCGATGGCATAACTCTATTCTGGCGGAGGTTCCTATAGCTGAGGGTTTCACCCATTGTCGCTTATAGTTGGAGTTGTTTACATCTGATGTCATCACTTGGGTTCCCTACTCTAGGGAACATTTGACCATTGGATTTGAGGATGGATTCCCGACTGGTGTCGAGCACGTGATATCCACCCGTAGGATTCCTCTCTTCTCAGATGGAGGAAGGAAGCTCTATTTATGATAGCGTGCTATAAGGAACACCAAAGGAGAGATTCGTATACCGATCTTGCCTCCTGCCATGCGTTATTGGCCTGTGTTGCAGTCACCCGTCGATGACATCCCATTGATCGGTATTGGTGGATACACTTTGTCAGAGGGTTTACATACTCAGGATATGTTCTATCTGTGACGCCCCAAAAATAGGCATACATCACCCATTCTGAGTCGCCAAATACATGGTACAGAAACAATTTCAACTTCATTAATACAATTGTCGTGTAAAATACGACAACACAAATATTGTGAGTTTAAATACAAATATTGTCTTCTAGATAATATTCAAACTCAAATAAGTCCTCATTATAATTATTGATACATTATTTTATAAAAATAGTGAGGACTGCTAAAACAACTTTCTAGAACCATCACTCCGTACTCCGGCTAGTTCCTACTATATTCTCACCTCCTGAGAAGAAAAATAGAATAAAAAGGAAAACAGTGAGCTCAACTAGCCCAGTAAAGAATATTATGACTAAGATATATACAACAAATTATCATTAGTCTTCAATAGGGAAAAATCTGATAGAATATAATAGACAACAAGTTTTAGATCAATAACTGCAGCAGAAATAACAATCCATTAGAAGAGTAAAATAGAGAATGATTTCTGCTATCTTCTAAGATTTAAAAGTCCATCATCAATATTTTATCTCTGTAACATCAATCAATATATATCTTGAATCAAATATTTATCTTTGAACTACAGGACAAAGATATTCATTTGTATCACCAGTTGGTCATGTTCATCTCAATACATGTTCATCTTTACACTACGGGCCAAAGATATTCATCTGTTAATCATCCATCTTTGCACTACATGTCAAAGATATTCAATAATATCATCATTTAGGACTAAGGATGATGAAAAATATCTTAAAGAAAATGAATCTAGTGAAACAAAATGACAAATATTAAGGATTCATACTACAGTTTATCCAAGTTCAAAAATACTCTATAATAATCAATTGTGGAGCAGATTTCAAAAATAAAGATCAAAAAATAGATACAATCAAAGATAGTAACCACTATAGACAACTTGGACAAAGAAAGAAAAATTTATTTTTATGTGAATAGTGTCGTAATCGTGAATAGTATCGTATATGTGAATCGTAATCTCGACAAAAAAATGTAGAAATTCTACAATAAAATTTATACCAATATGTCTGTATAATGATATTGAAAGAATAACATTATTTATGAAGAAAATAACATCCCTTGCCTCAAAAGAACAGTACTTCCAGCTGAAATATCAGGTATAAAGCTGAAAGAAACTTGTACTGAATAGCAACTCTCAAAGTATCTAAATACTCCCAAAAATACGCTCGATAATATATAGAGAGAGAAAAAAAACTTGTTTCTGGTGTGATTTTTAATTCTAACTAAGCACCCTATTTATAGAAAAATGCTTAGAACGCCAAAGCAGACTAACCTGCTACCTGATGGCTTTACCTGCTACTATTCACGCCCACCACTATTGAAATAAAATTTTAGCACATTTCTCACCAACCAAAAGTGGGGCCACCTATTCTAGAAAATTTCCAAAATATTTTAAATTTAAACAATAATCAGCAACTTCAATAATTCATAATAAATAGCTCTTTTATCAGAAAAATTTGAATCTTATGTCTATTCCATAGAAAATTTAATTCTCTACAACTTTATAGAAGAAAGTTTTTCTAAATTCCAAACAGAAAATGCCCGAAATCCACATACAGATAATTTTTCAATACCTCCATTCTGACAAAATATTGATAAAACACCTCAGATTAATTCATTAATTTATATCCACATAAAACAAATATTTCCTTATCATATAAATCAATAATTAATTATTTATAAATAATATTATAGAATCACAATTATGACAACTAGGTCGGTCCCAGAAAATAAGAGGTTTTTCAATAAGGATTTCTCCTAACTGCGCGGGCAATTACGTGACCAAACTTTTTCTTAGACAGAACTTTCTTAGACATTACCAATAATGCTATCTAATAATATTATTCAAATAATATGAATTATTAATCTGATAATGAGAAATACTGTGCAGTGACAATTAATGAAACAACAATATTATAAAATATCAACGTAGCAATTATTGAATCAATAAAATAAAATATTGAATAGTAATTACTGTAACAATTATTGAGTAGTGCCTTCTTACATAAGAATCAATAATTTAACAATACTGTGCAATACCGTGTGCTACTGTGAAACCACGTGTACTACTGTACTTTAACCACCGGGTATTCCAACAGTATTAACAGTAACAACTACGCCGTTATTTGTAAATACTCAAACTTGTTATTTTCTTCATTCGACCGTTTTTCGTTTTGGGGCCCACAAATGGTTGCGCCATCGTACGAATATTCCCCGACAACAAGAATATTCCACGACCAAATGAATATTCTCCGACAACAATGAATATTTTATAACCACTTGCTTATTTTCCAAAATTTGCACATATCACCCATAACCAAAATATTATATCAAATTAACACCTTATTATTCAAAATAATAATTAGAGGAAATTCAATTTTATTTATAAAAAAAAAGTTGGGGTCTTACAACCTCCTCTCATTATGAAATTTCATCCTCAAAATTGACGTACTTACCTAGTGTTTCAAAAAGGTGAGGATACCTCATTTTCATTTCTGATTCTAACTCCCAGGTCATTTTCTCAATAGCATGGTTCCTACACAAAACTTTAACTTGTGGTATAATCTTTGTGCATAGGACATGTTCCTTCCAATCTAAGATCTTGACAAGTTCCTCCTTGTACGTTAAATCTCTGGTTATCTTGTCTAGTTCTAACTCAATAATGTGGTTCGGGTCTTTCACATATATATATTTACAAAGCATATATATGTGAAAAACATTATGAACACGAGACATGCTTGGAGGTAATACGAGTCTATAGGCCACATTTCCTATTTGGTCAAGAATCTCAAATGGATCAACAAATCTTGGATTGAGCTTTCCTCTCTTCCCAAATCTTGTAACTCCCTTCCATAGAGCAATACGTAATAATACATGATCCCCAATATTAAATTACACGTCTTTTCGATGAAGATCCACATAACTCTTTTGTCGATCATTTGTCGTTTGTATACGTTGTCGAATCGTTTGGATCTTTTCTGTAGTTATGCGTACCAATTCTGGTCCCAACAACATTTCTTCACCCACCTCCTCCCAGCATACTAGAGAACAACATTTTACTCCACGCAATGCCTCGAATGGAGCCATGCCTATACTTGTTTGATAATTATTGTTGTAGGAGAATTCAACCAATGGCAAGTACTTATCCTAACTCCCTTTGAAATCTAGGAAACAGAGTCTTAATAGATCTTCAAGAGTTTGAATAGTCCTTTCTTATTTCCCGTCCGTTTAAGGATGGTATGCCAAATTAAATCGTAAATCCGTGCGCATAGCTTTCTGCAAGCTAACCCAAAATCATGAAGTGAATCTTGGTTCACGATCCAAAACTATGGATACGGGCATGCCATGCAATCTCACAATCTCATTAACACACATACAAGCAAGACGTTTGTGGGAATAAGTCTCCCGTATAGGCAAGAAATGAGCAGACTTGGTTAATCTATCAATAATAACTCAAATCGCATCTATACCTTGAGAAACATTGGGAAGACCCGTAACGAAATCCATGGTAATGTGTTCCCACTTCCATTTATTTCAGAATCTCAGGTGGTTATAATGGACCCTTTGGCACTTGATGCTCTGCCTTTACACGTTGACAAGTTAGACACCTAGAGATAAACTCCGCGATCTCTCAGTTTATATTGCTCCACCAAAATTTATGTCGAAGATCATGATACATTTTGGTACTCCCAAGATGGATTGCAAACGGTGTGTTGTGTGCCTCCATCATGATTATGTGTTTCAAGTCAGAATCGTTAGAAACACAAAGTCTGGATTTGACTCGAAGCATTCCTTCTTCATCAATTCTTACTTCTAGAATAACACCTTCTTGCACTTTATTCTTCATATGTATCAGCTGAAGGTTCGTAGTTTGACCAGTTTTAACTTTATCGATTAAAGTCGGTTCTACTCGTATATTTGATATCATCACGTGGGTCCCTGGAGTCTTTAACTATATCTCTATCCTTTACAAGTCATACAAAATGGGCCTTTGCGTTGACAATGTTGCACTCGTACCCGCATATGATCTTCTACTCAATGCGTCAACTGCTACGTTCGCTTTTCCAAGATGGTATTAGATGGTATGATCGTAATCTTTCAACAGCTCAATCCAACGTCGTTGTCGTATGTTGAGTTCCTTTTAGGTGAAGAAATATTTAAGGCTCTTATGATCCGTATAAATCTCCACTCTCTCACCATACAGGTAGTGTCTCCAGATCTTCAAAGTGAAAACGACTGCTGCCAACTCCAGATCATGAGTAAGATAATTCCTCTCATATTCTTTGAGTTGTCACGAGGCATAGGCTATGACTTTCCCATGTTACATGAGAACACACCCTAACCCTTTTCCTGAAGCATCGTTGTAGATAACAAATCCATCCGAACTAGATGGTATTGTTAGAACATGTGTTAAAATGAGTCTCCTCTTGAGCTCTTGGAAACTTTTCTCGCATTCCTTGCTCCATACGAATTTTATATCTTTCTGAGTTAGCTGAGTTAACGGAGTAGCGATTCGAGAAAATCCTTCCACGAATCTCCGATAATAACCAGCTAAGCCCAGAAAACTACGTACTTCGATCACCGACTTCGGTTGCTCCTAACTTTGTATGGTTTTAATCTTTGCCGGGTCAACAGATACTCCATATTTTGACACCATGTGCCCAAGGAATTCTACTTCCTTAAGCTAGAAATCGCATTTCTTCAACTTGGCATATAGCTTGTTATCGCAAAGTCTTTGAAGTACTTGCTTCAAATGGTGCTCATGATCTTCACAGCTTTTGGAATAGATGAGGATGTCATCAATAAAGACAACAACGAACTGATCTAAATATTCTTTGAACACACGATTCATCATATCCATCAAAGCAGCAGGAGCATTAGTCAATCTAAAAGATATGACTAAGAATTCATAATGTCCGTATTGAGTTCTGAAGGCAGTCTTCGGAATATCCTCAGTTTTAATCTTCAGCTAATGATATCCAGAACGAAGATCAATCTTTGAAAAGAATTGTACTTCTTGCAACTAGTCGAACATGTCATCAATACAAGGTAGCGGATACCTATTCTTGATAGTGACATGGTTTAATTCCTGGTAGTCAATACAAAGTCACATACTCCCGTCTTTCTTCTTTACGAATAAAATAGGAGCACCCCAAGAAGATGTACTAGGACGAATGAAATCGATGTCCAATGTGACACCCCCAAATCTGGGTTACCTGACCCCTGAGTTTGGTGCTTACGATCCACAATATAAATAACATTTAACTACCCATTTAATTATAAATAGGAACATACACATCATTAACTGATATAGTTAATAAATAAGTCCTAGGTCCTCTAACCTTAACATTACAAACAAATCCTTTAGATATACAAAAAGAATTCACAAATATAACATAATAATAATGTTATTCATAACTAATTTATCACTATGCATTTGCCTTTGTCCTTCACAGTACCTCCTGCCACTTCATCCCTAGCTGAAAAGTTTAATTTAGCAACGGTGAGCAAAAAATTTACCCCACAAGTTAAGACATACAATAAATGTATACGAATTAATAAGAACAGACTATCTAATTTGATAGAATAATACCAAAGTTCGGGGAACTTTGAAATAGCTGAACAAAGCATTAATAACTAACAAGTCTTCTTGCATTCTATGCAACATAATAATATGATAATGAAAGAGTACAACGCTCTCAAAGTTTCTACGATATTCTAATGAATAATCAAGAATCAATTTTACGCAATAACAAAGTGGAATATTTTCCAGATTTATGCTGAGTGATCCATTGGATCTTGAACTTCTCTTCTCGAGTAACTATCAAAGATTTGACTTTGATATACCCAGGTGTATCAGATAACCATAAACATTAAATTATACCCCTCTGCATGTACTTAGAACGGCCAACTCCTTGTACCCTATATTATGCATAATACTTAATCGCGCGTAAAGGCCGAATATACAACCAATAAAATGTTTCCTTTGTATAAAAGGTTGTTCTTCTCAGTCTCAGAATCAAGATTTGATTTAACAACGAAATACTATGATTTCAATATTTAGTAACTTTCTCGATCTAGCCAAAATAATTGGCATCGATCTGTCAATAATAATTGAATTATCTTCTCGAACCTATCAAGTTCTAATAAATATTTGTCTAGCCAGAATAATTAGCTAAGACATTTCTCAACACAATTCGATAATAAACAGGAATTATTTGTACTATCAATAATAGCTTCTACGGATTTAATATCCGACAACAATTATTCTACGAATATATATTTTCAGAATTATTGATTCAATTTAAATTAATAAACATGCACTAACTACGAATAATTAACAATAACTTCTTGGACGTGGTATAATTAACCACCATAATAATTAAGCAATATTAACTAAAGGTTGAGTTAAGGAAACTTGCCTTCCGCGTTGATTATTGCTACACAATATACTTAACTGCGTTCGTAAGACCTATAATCACAATATCGGTCTCACAATTAGAACAATAATTCATAACACGTATCACTGTAATTTATAGTCAATCTTTCTCCTAGGCACATTACCACAAAGCCACATCAGTCTTCATAACCTATATAAACACTTATCAAGTCTTACTAGTTTGGTCTGGTTGGACTTCGATCTATTCTCGGTGTTCTGGTCATCCTATTCGATAATTAACACATTTATTGTCAATTAAACTCGGTCTCTAAGCTTCAATATTATTTTAGATAAGTCAAATATCGTTTATAATATTTATCGGAAGCTTTTAATAATTTATAAACAATTAGTAGAATATATAATAATTTTTCAAACACTGGAATCATTTTTAAATGATTTAAATATCAAATAATTTTATCATCATTAATATTTAATAATATAAAAATATTAATGACATACTTGTCAAAATATTAAAGTTATTATTAATAACTTAAAATTTTTTTAAATCATCAATATTTTACTAAAATGATTTTTAAAATAATTAAAATCATTTTTAAACCATCACCATTAATATTTAACTATTAATGAAATTATCATCAAAATATTAAAAGTCATTAATTATATCTTAAAATATTTTTATATCACTTTTCTCATTTTAAATAATTTTCTATCATTTATTTAATATACTAATTAAGTAAATCTAATATCATTAATATTAATTTATTAATGAGAATTCTCCAAAAATATGGAAAATTATATTTTATAATTTAAAATATTTTTAAACACTTTATTCTTTTTTAAAATGATTTTTATAATATTAAAATAATTTTTAATTCATTTATTTAATATAATATGTGACGCCCCCAAAATAGGAATACAACACTCATTCTGAGTCACCAAAATACATGGTACAGAAACAACTATATCTTTATTATTACAACCTAAGAACTGTGAGTTTAAATATAAATATTGTCATCTAGACAATATCCACACTCAAATAAGTCCTCATTATAATTATTGATACATTATTTCAAAAAATAGTGAGGACTACTAAAATAACTTCCAAAAACATCATTCCATACCACGACTAGTACTCGCTACATTCTCGCCTCCTGAGAAAAATAGAATAAAAAGGTAAAGGGTTAGCTCAACTAGCCCAGTAAAGAACATTATAACTAAGATAATACAGAACAAATTATCGTTAGTCTTCAACAGGGAAAAATCTAATAGAATACAATAGACAGCAAGTTTTAAATCAATATTCTCAGCGGAAAATAATAATTCATAGAAGAGTTACGTAGAGAATGGAATCTACTATTATCTATGAATTTAAAAGTTCATCATCAATATTTTATCCCTATAACATCAATCAATATTCATCTTTGCACTACAAGCCAAAGATATTCATCAGTTGGTCATGTTCATCTAAACACCTATTCATCTTTGCACTACGGGCCAAAGATATTCATCAGAAATCATTCATCTTTGCACTACAGGCCAAAGATATTCATCAAAAATCATTTAGGACTGAGGATGATGAAAAATATATTTTAAAGAAAACGAATCTAGTGAAACAAAAGAATAAATATTAATGATTCATATATTCAGCTATTCCATGTCCAAAAATACCTCATAAATAATCATAGTGGAGTAAAATTCAAGAATGATCAAAATATGGATACAATCAAAGCTAGTATCCATAAATAGATATTTTGGACGAAAAGAAGAAAATTTTATTTTTCGGTGAATAGTAACTCGTGAATAGTAACTCATGAATAGTAACCCCGACATAAAAAAGTTCCAAATTTGATAAAAAGTTTCAACCAATATTTCGGCATAATGATATTGAAGAAATAATATTATTTACGAAGAAAATAACATCTCTTATCTCAGCAAAATAGCACTTCTATTTAGAATATCAAATATAGTGCTGAAGGAACTTGCACCGTATAGCAACACTCAAAGTATAAAAATACTCACAAAATACGCTCGATATTATAGAGAGAGAAAGAGAGAAAAATCTTTAGTTTCTAGTGTGATTTTCAATTCTAACCTAAGCACCCTATATTATAGGAAAATGCTTAGAACACCAAAGCAGAAAATTTAATAAAATAATAATATATATATTAATTTTCACACCAACCTTTGAATCATCCAATTCAGCATGTTTGAGAACCCACTAACAATACAAAAAACGTTTTTTATATTTAAAATATTTTAAACTCCAAAAATCAATTATTTCGGAACTTCAGAACTTCAATAATTCATAATAAATAGCCCTTTTATCAGGAAATTCGAATCACGCGATTTTTTTATAGGAAATTCAATTCTCTACAACTTTACAGAAGAAAGTTTTTCTAAATTCCAAACAGAAATTGACCGAAATCCATAAACGGGCGATTTTACAGGCTATAATCAAATTTCAGTCAAGAAATGGGCCCACATACATGTTTAACATGTTTTAAACAATTTTTGCAAAAACAAATACTCTTTCTCCTCATATACTCATATATCCCACATTCATTGTAAAAATATCATCATTATTATATTATAATAATATAATAAAATATTATTTTATCAGAAAAGATAAAATATCGATTTTTAACAATTATCACTTTAAATTTTTCTCCATCTATATCCACATAAAATGAATACTTTCCTCATCATATAAATCAATAATTAATTATTCAAAAATAATATTACAGAATCACAGTACTGGCAACCAGGCCGTTCCCAGGAAAGAGGGAGCTTTCCAATAAGGATTTCTCCTTACTGGCGCGCAATAAGGTGACCAAACCTCTCTTTATACAGAAATTTCTATACATTGCCAATAATGTTATCTAATAATATTATTCAGATAATATGAATTATTGCTCCGATAATGGAAAATACTGTGTAGTGACAATTATTGAAACAACAGTAATATAAAATATCAACACAACAATTATTGAATCAATAAAATAAAATATTGAATAGTAATTACTGTAACCATTATTGAGTAGTGCCTTCTTACATAAGAATCCATAATTGGTACAATACAGTGTGCTACTGTGCAACAACGCGTATTACTGTGTTTTAACCATCGTGTATTCCAACAGTATTAACGGTAACAACTACGTCGTTATTTATAAACAACTTATACTTGTCGTTTTCTTTATCCAATCGCTTTCAGTTATGGGGCCCACAAAAGACTGCGTCGTCGTACGAATATTCCCCGACAGGAAGAATATTCCACGACCAAACGAATATTCTCCAACAACAATGAATATTTTATAACCACCGCTTATTTGAAATATTTGCGCATTTTACCCATAACTAACCTCATTAATAAATTTAACTCTTACTATTTCAAATAGTAAATAAAGGAAATTAAATTTTATTTATTAATAATTTGGGGTCTTACAACCTTCCCTCCTTATGAAATTTCGTCCTCAAAATTGACGTACGTACCTAGTGTTTTGAAAAGATGAGGATACCTCGCTTTCATTTTCGTTTTCAACTACCAGGTCATTTCCTCAATAGCATGGTTTCTCTACAAAACTTTAACTTGTGGAATGACTTTCGTGCGTAGGACATGCTCCTTCATATCCAAGATCTTGACAGGTACCTCTTCGTACGTTAAGTCTTTAGCTATCTCGTCCGGTTCTAACTCATTAATGTGGTTTGGGTCTTTCACATATTTACGTAACACAGATATATGAAAAATACTATGAACACGAGACATACTTGGAGGTAACGCGAGTCTATAGGCCACATTTCCTACTCGGTCAAGAATTTGAAATGGACCAATAAATCGTGGATTGAGCTTTCCTCTCTTCCAAAATCTTGTAACTCATTTCCATGGAGCCACACGCAACAATACATGATCCCTAATGTCAAATTCCACGTCCTTTCAATGAAGATTCATATAACTCTTTTGTCGATCCTGTGCCATTTGTATACGTTATCGAATCGTTTGGATCTTCTCTGTAGTCATTCGTACCAACTCTGGTACCAACAACGTTGCTTCTCCCACCTCATCCCAACATACTGGAGAGCGGTACTTTCATCCATACAATGCTTCAAATGCAGCCACACCTATACTTGCCTGAAAACTGTTATTGTATGAGCATTCCACCAATGGTAGGTACTTATCCCAACTCCCTTTGAAATCTAGGACACAAAGTCTTAATAGATCTTCAAGAGTTTAAATAGTCCTCTCTGATTGTCCGTTCGTTTGAGGATGGTATGCCGAACTAAATCATAAATCTGTGCCCATAGCTTTTTGCAAGCTAACCCAAAATCTTGAAGTGAATCTTAGGTCACGATCCAAAAATATGGGTACTGGCATGTCATGCAGTCTCACAATCTCATCTACGTACATACGAGCAAGACGTTCAAGGGAATAAGTCTCCCGTATCGGCAAAAAATGAGCAGACTTGGTTAATCTATCAACAATAACCCAAATAGCATTTATGCCTTGAGAAACCGTGGGAAGACCCGTAACGAAATCCATGGTAATGTGTTCCCACTTCCATTTCAGAATCTGAAGTGGTTGTAATGGACCCTTTGGCACTTGATGCTCTTCCTTTACACGTTGACAAGTTAAACACCTCGAGATAAACTTTACAATCTCTCTCTTCATATTGTTCCACCAAAATGTATGTCGAAGATCACGATACGTTTTGGTACTTCTAGGATGGATTGCAAATGGTGTATTGTGTGCTTCCATCATGATCTTGTACTTCAAATCAGAATCGTTAGGAAAACAAAGTCTGGAGTGGACTCGAAGTATTCCTTCTTCATCGATTCTTGCTTCTGGAATAACACCTTCTTGCACTTTCTTCTTCATACGCATCAGCTCCGGGTCTGTGGCTTGAGCAACTTTAACTTTATCGATTAAAGTTGGTTCTATGCGTACACTTGACATTATCGCACTTGTTCCTACATATGATCTTCTACTCAACGCGTCAGCTACCACGTTTGCTTTTCCAAGATGGTATTGAATAGTGTGGTCGTAATCTTTCAACAGCTCGAGCCAACGTCGTTGCCGCATGTTGAGTTCTTTTTGAGTGAAGAAATATTTGAGGCTTTTATGGTCTGAATATATCTCCACTTTCTCCCAATATAGATAGTGCCTCTAGATCTTTAGCGCGAAAATGACTGCTGCCAACTCTAGATCATGAGTAGGATAATTCCTCTCATAATCTTTAAGTTGTCGCGAGGCATAGGCTATAACTTTCCCACGTTGCATGAGAACACATCCTAGCCCTTTGCCTGAAGCATCGCTGTAGATAACAAATCCATCCGAACCAGATGGTATGGTCCAAACAGGTGCCAAAATGAGTCTCCTCTTAAGCTCTTGAAAACTCTTCTCGCATTCCTCACTCCATACGAATTTGATATCTTTCCGAGTCAGCTGAGTTAATGGGGTAGCGATTCGAGAAAACCATTCCACAAATCTCTGACAATAACCAGCTAAGCCCAGAAAGCTACGTACTTTGGTCACCGTCTTTGGTTGCTCCCAACTTTGTATTACTTCAATCTTCGCCAGGTTAACAGATACTCCATGTTTTGGCACTACGTGCCCTAGGAATGCTACTTCCTCAAGCCAGAACTCGCATTTCTTCAACTTAGCATATAACTTGTTTTCACGCAGCCTTTGGAGTACAAGCTTCAAATGGTGCTCATGATCTTTACGGCTTTTGAAATATATGAGGATGCCATAAATAAAGACAACAACGAACTGATCCAAATAATCCTTGAATATTCAGTTCATCATTTCCATGAAAGCCGCAAGAGCATTAGTTAATCCAAAAGACATGACTAGGAATTCATAATGCCCGTACCGAGTTCTGAAGGCAGTCTTCGGAATATCCTCAGTTTTAACCTTCAACTGATGATATCCAGAACGAAGATCGATTTTTGAAAAGAATTGTGCTCCTTGTAACTGGTCAAACAGGTCATCAATATGAGGTAGCGGATACCTATTCTTGATAGTGACATGGTTTAATTCCTGGTAATCAATACAAAGTCGCATACTCCCGTCTTTCTTCTTTACAAATAAAACAGGAGCACCCTAAGGAGATGTACTAGGACGAATGAAACTGATGTCCAACAACTCCTGTAGTTGGACTTTTAACTCCTGATGTTCAATAAGAGCCATTCGATAAGGGATTTTAGAAATGGGCTTTGTACCAGGTTTAAGATCAATAAAAAATTTAACTTCACGTTCTGGGGGTAGACCGGGAAGTTCTTCAGGAAATACGTCAGGAAAGTCAATAACAACAAGAATATTATTCAAATATGGCGTGTCTTTATTCAAATCCATAACATGGGCTAAGAAAGGTTGACATCCATTTTTTAATAAACGAATAGCTTTATGACTTGATATAACAGTGATTGATTTTAATGGCTTAGTTGTTTGAATTCGTACAACAGGTTGGTTAGGAATATGAAAACTAAAAACCTTACGAAAATAATCAATTTTGGCATAATGAGTAGTTAACCAATCAATCCTTAAAATCACATCAAAAGCAAGTATCTTTAAAGAGATAAGGTCAACAGGTAAGGTTATGGTGCCAACTTGGATCAAACAAGATTTATAAACAGTGGATGTGATGAAAGTTTCTCCTAACGGAGTCTCCACAGATAAATCAAAGTCTAACTTCTCCGAAGTTAAGTTTAAACGTTGAGCACAAGCAGGAGAAATAAATGAATGGGTAGCACCGGTATCTAGCAAGGTATAAACTTCGCATGAATTTATGATTAGCTTACTAGTGATCACCTCCTTTGGGTTCCTCGCATGTTGACCAGTCACGACAAACGCTCTTCTAGGAACCGTTGACTTTGACTTTTCTGGGTTATCTTTTTGAGTCACCATACCCGCTAGACTTGGTTTCTCTACAGTGCAATCTCGAGCGATATGTCCTTCCTTTCCACAATTATAACATACCTTAAACTGTTGTGGGCAGTTTGGGCTGATATGTCCTTCTTTTCCGCACTTATAGCATATAACCGGTGGTCGTTCTCCTTCCTTGGAACCAGTTGTTGCTGGTGCTGACGTCTTCGTATTGTCATTGTTGAATCTTCTCTTTTTAAAATCTCCTCCCGACTCGCTTATTCTATTTTCATAGCCACGATTACCACTAGAGTGGTTGCCGTTCTTGTCTGTATTTTTCTTTCTCCACTGGTTATCATTGTTCTGATGACTGCTGTCACCGATATGATCCTGGTTGTGGTCCCTCGGTTGACCGTACCCGTTATCTCGCTCTAATAATTGAGCCCTATTGACAAATTCTAAATAGAGAGAAAATTTATGAGAAATGAGATATTGACGTATGCCGGGTTTCAAACCTCTCAGAAACATCCGCGTCATACGTTCCTCATTCTCCACCAAATGAGGTGCAAACCTGGACAACTCTGCAAACTTCGCCTCGTACTGGGACACCGTCATGTTATTCTGCTCCAATCTAATAAACTCTACCTCCTTCATATGACGAATACTTTCAGGAAAGTACTTATCATTGAACAGTTTTTGAAATATCTCCCAAGACATGCTGAGTGCGGCTGGATGGGTACGCTTCACAGACATGTCGCCTTGGAACATAAAGGTGGCGAATGGAACCTTCTGTTCCTCCGTGCATCTCAAGACATCGAATATCTTGGTAATTTGCTTGACCCACATTTCCACCATGATCGGATCTGGCTTTCCCTTAAATTCTGCAGGTCCCAATTCTTTGAACTACTTGGCTGTGACAAACCGTGAATTGCTATCATTTCCTCCTGTATTTTGAATACGAGTCTCCCTCGTCTGGTTTTGCATGAATTGCAAAAAGTTTCTAAACATCCCATCGTTCATCATCTGCTTATTGGTGTTGTTCACAGGATGAACATTGCCAGCCTGTTGCACGTTCTCCTCGTTGGTGAGCACAGGTGTCTCCACGGTCTCATTTCTCCACTGTTAACATTCTCAGTCGACATTCTCAAATACTGCCATGAAACAAGGGTTAATTAAATAAATTAACAAATCACATAATACCCCTATATTATGACCGACCAACAAATAAGCTTAGGTAGGACACAATAGCGAAGGATTTACTCGTCTCTCTCCTCCTAGTTCTATTCCCCGATCTTCGCTAGAGATCATATTCCTAAGCTCTGATACCAACTGTGACGCCCCCAAAATAGGTATACAACACCCATTTTGAGTCGCCAAAATACATGGTACAGAAACAACTACATCTTTATTATTACAACCTAAGAACAGTGAGTTTAAATACAAATATTGTCATCTAGACAATATTCACACTCAAATAAGTCCTCATTACAATTATTGATACATTATTTCAAAAAATGGTGAGGACTACTAAAATAACTTCCAGAACCATCATTCCATACCCCGACTAGTACTCACTACATTCTCGCCTCCTGAGAAAAATAGAATAAAAAGGAAAAGGGTGAGCTCAACTAGCCCAGTAAAGAACATTATGACTAAGATAATATAGAACAAATTATCGTTAGTCTTCAACAGAGAAAAATCTAATAGAATACAATAGACAACAAGTTTTAAATCAATATTCGCAGCAGAAAATAATAATTCATAGAAGAGTTACGTAGAGAATGGAATCTACTATTATCTATGAATTTAAAAGTTCATCATCAATATTTTATCCATATAACATCAATCAATATTCATCTTTGCACTACAAGCCAAAGATATTCATCAGTTGGTCATGTTCATCTAAACACCTATTCATCTTTGCACTACGGGCCAAAGATATTCATCAGAAATCATTCATCTTTGCACTACAGGCCAAAGATAATCATCAAAAATCATTTAGGACCGAGGATGATGAAAAATATATTTTAAAGAAAACGAATCCAGTGAAACAAAAGAATAAATATTAATGATTCATATTTCAGCTATTCCATGTCCAAAAATACCTCATAAATAATCATACTGGAGTAAAATTCAAGAATGATCAAAACATGGATACAATCAAAGCTAGTATCCATAATAGATATTTTGGACGAAAAGAAGAAAATTTCATTTTTCGGTGAATAGTAACTCGTGAATAGTAACTCATGAATAGTAACTCCGACATAAAAAAGTTCCAAATTTGATAAAAAGTTTCAACCAATATTTCGGCATAATGATATTGAAAAAATAATATTATTTACGAAGAAAATAACATCTCTTATCTCAGCAAAATAGCACTTCTATTTGGAATATCAAATATAGTGCTGAAGGAACTTGCACCGTATAGCAACACTCAAAGTATAAAAATACTCACAAAATACGCTCGATATTATAGAGAGAGAAAGAAAGAAAAATATTTAGTTTCTAGTGTGATTTTCAATTCTAACCTAAGCACCCTATATTATAGGAAAATGCTTAGAACACCAAAGCAGAAAATTTAATAAAATAATAATATATATATTAATTTTCACACCAACCTTTGAATCATCCAATTCAGCATCTTTGAGAACCCACTAACAATACAAAAAACGTTTTTTATATTTAAAATATTTAAAACTCCAAAAATCAATTATTTCGGAACTTCAGAACTTCAATAATTCATAATAAATAGCTCCTTTATCAGAAAATTCAAATCTCGCGATTTTTTATAGAAAATTCAATTCTCTACAACTTTACAGAAGAAAATTTTTCCAAATTCCGAACATAAATTGATCGAAATCCATAAACGGACGATTTTACAAGTTATAATCAAATTTCAGTCAAGAAATTGGCCCACAGACATGTTTAACATGTTTTAAACAATTTTTGCAAAAAAAATACTCTTTCTCCTCATATACTCATATATCCCACATTCATTGTAAAAATATCATCATTATTATATTATAATAATATAATAAAATATTATTTTATCAGAAAAGATAAAATATCGATTTTTAATAATTGTCACTTTAAAATTTTTCTCCATCTATATCCACATAAAATGAATATTTTTCTCATCATATAAATCAATAATTAATTATTCACAAATAATATTACAGAATCACAGTACTGGCAACCAGGCCGTTCCAAGGAAAGAGGGGGCTTTCCAATAAGGATTTCTCCTTACTGGCGCGCAATTAGGTGACCAAACCTCTCCTTAGACAGAACTTTCTAGACATTGCCAATAATATTATCTAATAATATTATTCAGATAATATGAATTATTGCTCCGATAATGGAAAATACAGTGTAGTGACAATTATTAAAACAACAGTAATATAAAATATCAACGCAGTAATTATTGAATCAATAAAATAAAATACTGAACAGTAATTACTGTAACCATTATTGAGTAGTGTCTTCTTACGTAAGAATTAATAATTGGTGCAATACAGTGTGCTACGGTGCAACAACGCGTATTACTGTGTTTTAACCGCCGGGTATTCCAACAGTATTAACGGTAATAACTACGCCGTTATTTATAAACAACTTATACTTGTCGTTTTTTTCATCCAATCGCTTTCCGTTATGGGCCCACAAAAGAATGCGCCGTCATACGAATATTCCTCGACAAGAAGAAAATTCTACGACGAAACGAATATTCCCCGACAACAATGAATATTTTATAACCACCTGCTTATTTGAAATATTTGCGCATTTTACCCATAGCTAACCTCATTAATAAATTTAACTCTTACTATTTCAAATAATAAATAGAGGAAATTAAATTCTATTTATTAATAATTTGGGGTCTTACATAATAATTAAATAAATCTAATATCATTAATATTAAATTATTTATGATAATTCTCTAAAAATATTAAAAGTTATATTTTATAACTCAAAAATATTTTTAATTACATTATTCTTATTTAAAATGATTTTTATAATATTAAAATTATTTTTCTCTAATTTAGTTAATACACTAATTAAATAAATTAAATATCATTTATATTCAGATAATTATAAATATTAATAAAAAATATCCCAAATTGTCAAAAGTTATTTTTCATATTTTAAAATCATGTTTGGTAATTTTTATAATTTATTTTCTATTTTTAAGTAATTTTTCAGAAAAAATCAAAAATTAGAAATAATTAAATCGTCGCTATAGCCCTTTAGCGACGCTTTCTGTCGTCTTAGGTGTTCTTAGCCTCAAGAACACTGACAGTCAGTGTTTCAACATGCCATGTTTGACCGAATGTAATTCTCTTCTCAAATTGTTTATGGGCAATGTTAAACATTTATAATGTAGTGTTTATGTAACACTACACGAATCAATAATCATTTATGGCATACTATAACACATCAGCAAGATACGATCCTTCAAAGTTACTGTCAGACGCTACTTGGGTTTTCCAGGAACCCAGACAGTTCGAGTGGCCATATTCTGGTTCAATTTAATCTGAGTTCTGATCATTATTTTTGTGGTTTTATGGTTCATACATACTAATACATGACAAGGAACAACTAACTATCCTCATATCAATCCAAATCTAAAACATTAGCTAGATTTAATTCGGTCAAATATTGTCAGAAGCTCATGCAAAACCATTTATGAAAATTCCAGAATTTCAAGTCATGGCCGAATGGCCTACTTTGACCACTTGTTACAATTGATTTGTTGACTATTTGTGGGTTCTTAAGGCATGGATCTACATTACAGACAACAGGCTACAAATATGTTAAAACAACATCATAAAATCACTTAATATCTGACGGATATGGGCCGTTCAAAAACTTGTCAGACGCTGTTTAACACTTTCTGGGTTACCCAGAATTTGACTGGTCATACCCGGTCAACAGGTTTTGACCATTTATAACTCACTATCTAAACATCAAATAATTGTATTACCACTTCCAGATCAAAGACCACATACCAGACTACCAATTCAAAACATAAAACAAGAAAAATAATAAATAGAGAAGAATCTATGGCTCCTGAGATTAGCTTGTTAAACCACATTTCAAGCTCAAGAACAGTTTTTGAAAAACACCATTTTAAGGCACTTTGATGCTATGGATCCATGATGGATCATCATAGATCATCATAAAACACTTTCTATCAAACATCTAAACACATAAACACCAACTTTATCTTATCATGTAAGATCAAACTCAAGTTAGAATTTTATACCTTCTGTGTCCAAGCTTTGATCTTGCCTTAACAATCTGATCAAGTTGTTTTAGAGGGCTATAATGTGACTGATCTACTTAACAAATTCGAAGGTCTTGGTGAGAGAGAAAGAGAGAGAAAGAGAGAGAAAGAGAGAGAGTTGGTGAGAGCTAGAGAGGAAAATGAGTAAATTATTGGACTTTCTCTTTCTTAGATCTCTTATAATATGATACAATGTATCTATACAATGCAAGGTGTCATGCAAATCATATTGTGGCTGAGATTTTTAAGTCACCAAGTCAAATTAGAAGGTCACCAACTCTTGATTTGGAAAGATTTACAAGCTAGATCATTAAAGAATGAAAAAAGGTTAATTTTATCATTTGCATTTTAATTTTAATGGCATTCTTGACAATTATCCAACCCTTAGGGTTAACCCTAAGGTTCTACCCATTAGGTTTTCCAACTTTAGTTTCCAAAATTTTCTAATTAGGGTTTTTATTTAGAAAAAATTAGATAACAAAAATATAATTAGGGTTTTATAATCATATTAAGTTTAATAATTATGTTGGTCATGCTAATTAGGATTAGGGTTCTTGAATTTAAAATTAGGATTTTTCGTCATACGATTAGGTTTCTAACTGAGCTTTAAGATTTCTAATCTTGAGACTAGGGTTTCTAATCCCTTATTAGGGTTTATTAATTTTAAACCTTATCCGATCAATCATTAATCAATAATTCTATACATTACAAACAAGTACATATCAATACAATTATTAAAATTATATTTTCTATCGAATCCCTATCCAAAATTAGGGTTAGGGTTTCTAAAGTTCTTAAGCACAACCCTACTCTTATTTTTAAGTCAATACACAAATTGACCACTTCTTGAAACTCGTAGCACATATACACAATACAATATTAACAGTTAATATTAATATTAAATAAAGAAAAATTATTCGTAAAAATTCGGATTATTCGAATTCCCGGGTTATCACATCTAACAACTCCTGTAGTTGGGCCTTTAACTCTTGAAGTTCAATAGGAGCCATTCGATATGGGGTTTTAGAAATGTGCTTTGTACCAGGTTCAAGGTCAATAAAGAATTCAATTTCACGTTCTGGGGGTAGATCGGGAAGTTCTTCAGGAAATGCCTCAAGAAATTCACTAACAACAGAAATATTATTTAAATCTGACGTGTTTTTGTTTAAGTCCGTGGCATGAGCTAAGAAAGCTTGACATCCATTTTTCAATAAACGAATAGCTTTATGGCTTGATTTGATAGTGATTGACTTTAGTGGTTCAGTTACTTGAATTCGTATAACAGGTTGATTAGGAATATGAAAACTAACAACATTACGAAAACAATTAATTTTGGCATGATGAATAGTTAACCAATCAATCCCTAAAATCACATCAAATGCAAGTATTTTTAAAGAGATAAGATCAACAGGTAATGTGATGGTGCCAACTTGGATCAAGTAAGATTTATAAACAGTGGATGTAACAAAAGTTTTTCCTAACGGAGTTTCAACAGATAAGTCAAAGTCTATTTTCTCCGGAGTCAAGTTCAAACGTTGAGCACAAGCAGGAGAGATAAAAGAATGGTTAGAACCAGTATCTAGTAAGGTATAACCTTCGCAAGAGTTTATGATTAGCTTACCCGTGATCACCTTGTTCAGGTTCCTCGCGTTTTGGGCAATCACGACAAACATCCTTCTAGGAACCACCGTCTTTGACTTGTCCGGGATAGCCTTTGGAGTTATCATCCCCGTTGGACTTGGTTTCGCTACAAGATAATCTCTAGCTATATGACATTCCTTTCTACAATTATAACACACCTTAGATTATTGTGGGCAGTTTGGGCTAATGTGTCCCTCTTTCTCGCATTTATAACAAACGACTGGTGATCGTTCTCCTCCCCTAGAAATAGTTGATACTGGTTCAGACGTCTTCACGTTATCATTGTTGTACCTTCTCTTTTTGAAATCCCCCCCAACTCACTTCTTCTACTATCATGGCCACAATTACCACCAGAGTGGTTACCGCTTTTGTCCGAATGTTTTCCTTCCCGTTGGTTGTCATTGCTCCGATGAGTGCTACCACCGGTATGACCCTGGTTGTGATCCCTCGGTTGAACATACTCATTATCTCGCTCTAATAATTGAGCCTTGTTTACAACATCTGAATAATGAGAAAATTTATGAGAGATAAGATATTGCCAAATTTCAGGTTTCAGACATTTCAGAAACATCCGCGTTATACATTCCTCATTCTCTACCAAATAAGGTGCAAACCAAGATAACTCTGCGAACTTAGCCTCGTACTGGGACACAGTCATGTTGTTCTGTTCCAGTTTAATAAACTCTACCTCCTTCATATGACGAATACTTTCAGGAAAGTACTTGTTATTGAACAGTTTCTGAAACATTTCCTGAAACATATTGAGTTCAGCTGGCTGGGTATGCTTCACAGACTCCCACCAGTAGTTGACCTCACCACGGAACATAAAGGTGGTGAATGGAACCTTCTGTTCCTTCGTGCATCCCAAGACATTAAATATCTTGATAATTTGTTTAACCCACGTTTTCGCATTGATCGGATCCGGCTTTTCCACAAATTCTAGTAGTCCCAACTCTTTGAATTGTTTGGCTGTGACAAGCCGCGCATTGCTATCATTTCCACCCATATTTTGTACACGAGTCTCCCTCGTCTGATTTTGCTTGAACTGTAAAAAGTTTCGAAATATTCCATCATTCATTGTTTGTTCGGTAGTGTTGTTTACAAGAGGAATATTGTCTTCCTGTTGCACGTTCCCCTGGTTGGTGATTAAAGGTGTCTATGAAGTTTCATTCACTCCATTGTTAACATTCTTAGCTGCCATTCTTAAATGCTGCCACAAAATAAGGGTTAATTAAAGAAATTGACATACCACATAATACCCCTATATTATGACCGACCAACAAATAAGCTTAGGTAGGATACACTAGCGAAGGATTTACTTGTCTCTCCCCTCCTAGTTCTATTCCCCGATATCCACCAGAGACCATATCCATAAGCTCTGATACCAACTGTGATGCCCCCAAAATAGGTATACATCACCCATTCTGAGTCGCCAAATACATGGTACAGAAATAACTACAACTTCAATAATACAATTGTCGTGTAAAATACGACAACACAAATAGTGTGAGTTTAAATACAAATATTATCTTCTAGACAGTATTCAAACTCAAATAAGTCCTCATTACAATTATTGATACATTATTTTACAAAAATAGTGAGAACTGCTAAAACAACTTTCTAGAACCATCACTCCATACCCCAGTTAGTTCCTGCTATATTCTCACATCCTGAGAAGAAAAATGTAACAAAAAGGAAAAGGGTGAGCTCAACTAGCCCAGAAAAGAATATTATGACTAAGATAATATACAATAAATTATCATTAGTTTTCAACATGAAAAAATCTGATAGAATATAATAGACAACAAGTTTTAGATCATCAACTACAGCGGAAACAACAATCCATTAGAAGAGTCAAGTAGAGAATAAATTCTACTATCTTCTAAGATTTAAAAGTCCATCGTCAATATTTTATCCCTGTAACATCAATCAATATACATCTTGAATCAAATATTCATCTTTGCACTACAGGCCAAAGATATTCATTTGTATCACCAGTTGGTCATGTTCATCTCAACACCTATTCATCTTTGCACTACGGGCCAAAGATATTCATCAATTAATCATTCATCTTTGCACTACATGCTAAAGATATTCAGTAATATCATCATTTAGGACTGAGGATGATGAAAAATATCTTAAATAAAATGAATCCAGTGAGACAAAAGGATAAATATTAGGGATTTGTGCTACAGTTTATCCAAGTTCAAAAATACTCTATAATAATCAATTGTGGAGCAGATTTCAAAAATAAAGATCAAAAAATGGATACAATCAAATATAGTAACCACAATAGACAACTAGGACAAAGAAAGAAAAATTTATTTTTCTGTAAATAGTGTCGTATTTGTGAATAGTACCGTATACGTGAATAGTAATCCCAACATAAAAAGGTAGAAATTCCACAATAAAATTCATACCAATATTTCTGTATAATGATATTGAAAGAATAACATCATTTATGAAGAAAATAACATCCCTTACCTTAAAAAATAGTAATTCTGGCTGAAATATCAGGTATAAGACTGAAAGAAACTTGTACTGAATAGCAACTCTTAAAGTATCTAAATACTCACAAAAAAATGCTTGATAATATAGAGAGAGAGAAAAAAAAAACTTGTTTCTGGTGTGATTTTCAAATCTAACTAAGCACCCTATTTATAGTAAAATTCTTAGAACGCCAAAGCAGACTAACCTGCTACTTGATGCATTTACCTGCTACTATTCATGCCCATCACTTTTGAAATAAAATTTCAGCACATTTCTCACCAACTAAATGTGGGGCCCACCCATTCTAGAAAATTTCGAAAATATTTTAAATTTAAACAATAATCAGTAACTTTAATATTTCATAATAAATAGCTCTTTTATAAAATAAATTTAAATCTCATGTCTATTCCATAGGAAATTTAATTCTCTACAACTTAGTAGAAAAAAGTTTTTCCAAATTCTAAACAAAAAATGCTCGAAATCCGCATACAGACGATTTTTTAATACCTCCATTTTGACAAAATACTGATAAAATACCTCAGCATTAATTCCTTCATTTATATCCACATAAAATAAATGTTTCTTATAATATAAATCAATAATTAATTATTTACAAATAATATTACAGAATCATAATTATGACAACCAGGTCGTTCTCAGGAAATAGGGGGCTTTTCGATAAGGATTTTTCCTTACCAGCACGCAATTAGGTGACCAAATCTCTCCTTAGACAGAACTTCCTTAGACATTACCAATAATGCTATCTGATAATATTATTCAAATAATATGAATTATTGATTTATAATCAAAAAATACTGTGCAGTGACAATTATTGAAACAACAATAATATAAAATATTAATGTAGCAATTATTGAATCAATAAAATAAAATATTGAACAATAATTACTGTAATAATTATTGAGTAGTGTCTTCTTACGTAAGAATCAATAATTTAATAATATTGTGCAACCACGCGTATTTACTGTACTTTAACCAACGGGTATTGTAACAGTGTTAACGATAATAACTACGCCGTTATTTATAAAAACTCAAACTTATTATTTTTTTCATTCGACCATTTTTCGTTATGGGGCCCACAAATAGATGCACCATCGTACGAATATTTCCCGACAGCAAGAATATTCCACGACCAAACGAATATTCCCCGACGACAATGGATATTTTATAACCACTTGCTTATTTTGTAAAATTTGCACATTTCACCCATAACAAAGCATTATATCAAATTAATACCTTATTATTCAAAATAATAATTAGAGGAAATTCAATTTTATTTATAAAAAAAAGTTAGGGTCTTACACTATCACCGGTGGTCCCCTCGTACCATTGGAGCCTAGACCCGCACCACTCAGTTTATAGGGGATATGGTTCCTGGATCCATAATGATGACAGATTGGATGGTCTGTGTCCGAGATTCGACTCATTTGACACATATTGACAGTTTGACCCGATAGTTGGACCGGGCACATTTTTTCATCCGACACTTGGGCAGAGATCCTTCAGAGGCAGATACATTTGATCCTTCCAGCTTAGGCACTGGCCCCTCAGGTGACCCATATAGCTTTACCGGTGCAGATCCTTCATTGTATAAGCTTGACATCCCGTTGATAGAGATCCAATGACTCAGCGAGAAGTTACATCAGATGGATAGGATTGATGATGTAGATATTGACACCATTGTCTTCTTCTGATGTGTATTCTCGTTATCTCTTTTGATAGGCCTCTGTTAGATATTGGGTGGCTGTGTCCCACTCTCACTATATCATTTGATAGTCCTCTATGAGTAGTAGGGCGTCTGTGCCTCATTTCCCTATATTTTTAGCTGTACAAAGATGTATGTAGATGGTGATGTACTTATGAATGCATGTACTATTTTTCATGCCCTAAATCATATTGTCATCTATTGCTTGTTATGCATTGATCATGTTATGCATATGTATGTATGTCCAGAGATATTCAGCATTGACCCTTGGATGGTCTTATGATACGACCCACACATATATCTTCTTCGACAGTCAGCCGCATATATCACACCCCACCAGTATTGGTGGCATCCCGTCTGATATCAAGGTATGATAGTATGCCACCCCCAAATAGGGTGACCGCAGATCAACTATTACAACATTCCATAACCCTATTGATGTTTCAGGTTCCCTCAGGATTTGTAGATGGCATGCTAAAGCATTGGGTACTGGAGAGGCAGGTTTTCTGATTTGGGACCCAGGAGTTGACTCTTACATGAGAGGAGTATGAGCGGTTGATAACTTTGCCCTTAGACAGACCTTGCACTCGGATGGCTGTCAATGATATGCGTCGACAGTTCATGACCCTCACCGGGTTATGGCGTAGAGTAGTAGAGGATGAGATTAAATTCGGCCATGTATTGTCCCAGCGTTTCCTGATAGACAGATTCAGCTCATTGGACAGCTACGCACGGCATTCTGGGGATTTTACCACACCAGAGGATCGGTGGCATTTGGCCAGAGTGGATGTACTCGTGATGTGCATAGTGGCGTATGTGTACATGCCACGGTATATGGATGAGATTGACATAGGTGTCATCATGGCAGTGAGAGCTCTCAGGGAGGGTCATACCATCATCCCGATGATTATGGCAGAGACGTTGAGGTTGGCCACGTTTTGTAGCACCTACCCTGTAGGGGTATTTACAAGCAGCTGGGGTCATGTTATATGTGTGGTTTATGTCACACTTGAGACTGATTGGCACTTTCGACGACACGGGTACTACTTTACCCATGATATAGCTATATCTTACTCCTTTCAACCATCGAAGTGTATAGACGCTATGTCTTGGTCGGTATTCTTGGCAGGGATCGGAGATCCATTTGGCATCCTGCCGTGTATAGGGCTCAGTTCACCCTATAGCTTCATTACTCAGGCTTCAGGCATGGATTATCTTCCTCTGGCTAGTTTGAGGGGCATGACTACCTACCACCTACTGGCTGTGATGTCACAATTTAACCACTTTTAGGACTTCCATCCTTTTGAGGGGGCGTTAGGTCAGCGTATGGCTTTCGCCATTTATCAGCAGAGGATCGATCCTGAGTGTATGTCTGTTGGGATCAGCGTGAGAGAGCTAATTTTCTGTTAGCCATCCGGGCTGTTCGTCAGAGTATTCTACATGGATGGAGATAGAGACTTCATTAGTTGCGGTAGTATCCACAATGTTGAGTATTGATTCAGATGGTGGAGAGCCTATGGAGGACATTGATTCCCACACCGATGAGGGGCCATTTACTGGGTTGCCAGCAACTCTTGTAGATTCTTCCAGTACGAGTACTACTATGATTCAGCATTTAGCACAGTACCTAGAGCAGAGTCTTAATCTGATGACCTTCAACAGAGATCAGGCTAGGGCATTGATGTTGACAACTCTTGATATGAGAGATGTCGCTCTATTAGAGAGAGATGACGCCTTAGCTCGTATAGATACCGGTATTATTGAGCGGGATGAGGCTAGATCAGCCAAAGATGCATTGATAGTTGAGCGGGATAGCGTCATATCTGCACAGGATGTAGTTGTTACAGACAGTACCACATTGAGGTCCCTTACTACTGGCATCATTACAGAGATGAGAACGTATATCGATGAGCACAGTGCCACTATGCATATGGCTGTTGATCTGTTAGCTCGTGTAGAGACCCTTGTATAGGAGATCACATCGTTACCCCCTTCCTATGAGAGAGTGGTATGTTAGACTTGATAGCTCACATATAATTTATCTTATAGATGGGCTTGTGTTTTTCTACACAGACTAGCTTAGCAATTTTGTCATGCACAGTTCTTATTGTATATATCAAACAGCATTATATATGGCAAGGAAATATTTTTTGATTCACTTCCCTTCTAGTTATACCTTGTTGCTTGCTTGATATTTACCTGTTTCTCCAGAGCTTGTGATCTCGATGTATTCTGAATACCTCCTTGATGGATGGACATTGATGTTAGGTTTATAATACCCTTCTTCTCTAAGTGACGATTATAATGCTGTTGGATAAGCTTTAGTTAATGGATATGTAATGTTATTCTTGAGAGTCCACTATATCTATAGTGATTTTCCATCTTTCAATGATTCTTATAATCAAAAGAAAGTGCCACAACACATGTTTAGATCCAAGATGAGACTTAGGAACTATTCCTAGTTCTGTAATGAACTTTTCATCCAAACAATCAACTTGCAGCTTCATTACAGTTATATACTTTGTCTTTATCACTAAACTAGTAACTCTTTACTGTTTGGAACCTTTCCAATTCACTGCACCACTGTTCAAGGTAACGCTTTACCTTAAAGTAGATTTTCTATCGTCTTGGTCTGTCTGAAAAACTTGAGTATGTTAAGCCCTCTAGTTTTAATTTAGACCCACCATAAATTTTCTGTCTTACAGTGATCTTCACTAGAATATATGACCGATCAACATCAGGTCTCGTAATTTCATTGCGTATATGATAGTTACTCATTTGATCTCTCTTTTAGGAGTCTGTGGGGACTATTAAGAGAGATACACTCCATGGCTCATCAACATGAGACATCTCTTGGAGTTTGCCATGCTAAACGACTTTAGCATCAAATGAATATACGTTCTTTGGGTTAAGCAAAGGATCCTTTTAAATATATCTATATAGATTTTTATCCCCAATTACGATACTCTTCTCAAATCATTCACGGAGAAATGTTTAGACAACTTTATCTTTACTGATTGTAGCATTAGAATGTCATTTCTTATCCGTAATATATCAATATATAATACTAAAAATGTCACGACGCTCACACTGAGCCTTTTGTACACACTCGGTTCATTCTTATTTGTGATAAAATCAAACTCTTTTGATTTGTTTCATCAAAATGAATGTTCCATATTTGAGAAGCTTGCTTCAATCCATTTCTCTGAGTGTCTACAACTCTTACCTCATCGTGTGTAACCGGATCATCATCTTCTATGATACGTACCTCATCATCATCATCCATGATGAATCCATACCTCCCAGGTATCTTTGGTACTATTCCAGATTTATAATTTGGTTGTGGTACAATAGTTCTATCTGCAGGTTTCTCTTATTTGACTTATAGTATTTTGTGGTTCTTGAACTCTTCAAGATTCTATTTTCCTCCCACTAGCCCCTTCAATGATAAACGTCTTTATCTTAGAAGGCAACGTGTTTCGCAACAAACACCTTTTGCTAAGTAGGATTATAGAACATATATCCTAAACTTACTTTAGGATGTCCCACAAATCTGTACTTGTCAAATCTTGTCCCAAGCTTAACCTTTGAAACCTTTTCACATAAGTTGGACAACCCCGTATCTTAACATACATAAAATTAGGAATCCTCCCTGTCCATAACTTTTTTGTAGTCTTGGGATCGGATTTTGAGGTTACCTTTTCGTAGATATACAACCATTTCTAGGGCATGACCCTAGAGGGATACTGGAATGCCAGTAAAATCATTATGGACCGTACCATGTCCAACAATGTATGATTTTCCTTTCAGATACATCAATCAATTATTGCGTATCAGGAGGCGTCCATTATGCGAAAACCATTTGAGATGATCTAGAAACTTATTGCACAAGTATTTATTCCTTGATCTAATCAAAGAATTTTAATACTTTGTCAATTTATTTCACTTATGAATTCTTTGAACCTTTCAAATAATTCACACTTGTATTTCAGCAAATACATACATTCAACTCTTTGAATGATCATCTCCTTTTCTTATACTAGTCTGTTCAATTTGCAAAATATTTTTTCACGTAAGTCAAGTATACAAAATTTATTAAGCAATATTCCAATTCTATACAAAATATTATTATTATAAATAGAACAACAATTATTCTTAAATATAATACCAAATATTTCATTGTCCAACAACAAAATGGAAATAATATTTCTAACAAGAACTGGAATACAATAACAACTTATTGGCTTAATAGACTTGCACGTAGGCATTGCTAAACTATAAGTTTCTATAGCTAATGCAGCAACCTTTGCTTCATTTCACACACATAGGAATACTTATATTTGTTTAGCTTTCTACTTCTGCTTGGTCCCTTCATAAATCTATATTTATGATAACCAAAGCCGGTATCCAATACCCAAGTAGAATCTTGACTTAAAGAAATATTTATTTTAAATCATGAACAAAATTGTATTTGTAACCGAAACTTCACTAAGTTTCTTCTGGTTAGCCTCTGCAAGATTCTTCTTGCAGTTTCTTTTCAATGTTCAGGCTTATTACAGTGGAAGCAAACTCATTTGCTATCCGTATCAGTTTTGTTCTTATTATCCTTTGTTTTTGCCTTTCTATTTACCTTCTTTGAATCGTTCTTCTTTTCAGAAGATCCTTTGGCCCCTACCAGTACGACATAGTCTTTCTTGGTTGGAAAGTGACTCTCAACATTTTTCAACATGTTAAGCAGATCAGCAAGGCTGATATCTAGCTTGTTCATATAAAAAATTCACAACAATTGTGAAAGGAGTCTAGGAGTGAGTGCAAGATCAAATCTTGGCTCAACTCTCCATCCATGACAAAACCCGTTGTCCTAATTGATCAATCAAATTGATTATGTTAAGGACTTTTATCTGTACTGTAGTGTCATCGGCCATTATAGATCAGAAGAGCTCCTTAGATATCTGATATCTATCAGTCCTACTTTCCTCACCATCAACTACTTGATGTGCAGGAATATAGTAAGAGCATCCATACTTTCATGCTGACGCTGAAGCTCGTTACTCATGCATGCGAGCATGATGCATTGAGCCAACTGTGCATCATCTTGTCACTTTCTAAAAGTAGCAATTTCTTTCTCAGAGGCATTATCTACAACCATTGCAGGGATATATGTATTAAGGACATAAGATAGCTTTTCAGCCATGAGAACTATTCTCAAATTCCTTAACCAGTCCGTTTAATTCGGTCCGATTAATTTAGCTTCTAATATGCTACGTAGTGATAGTAATTTAGACATTGTAAAATTCTGTAAATGAATTTGTAATTAACAACATTTTAGCATACATTCTTTTATTAATTACCAAAACAAATTAGGTCTTGTTTTAAATTGGTATCTCCCACTATTTTCGTCAAACTATATTACCCTCACTTATATAGTTCGGCAAAATCTAATTAAAGATTTGCTAGTAAGAATATGGATCCCATTTCAAATGTAGATAGTCTTGTATGTGCACAACAAACAATATATAAATAAATAGGTAGACAACTCTTGTCAATTACATCAACTATCTAACTCCTTGTATTTTGCCTCTTAAATCATAATGGTCAAGTGTGTGCACATCTGAACTAAAATGATTTAAGTTAAGTCAGATCTAGCATTTCCATATAAGTGAAGAGAAAACTACAACCCTTGTGTGTGCACAACAAAGCAGTAATGTTCAATTCCTTATAAACATCATATGTAATAAAAATAACATCTTAAATATTTAATACTTGCCTTATGTGTGCACAACAAACTCATATTAAATATTCAATACTCTATTATTTCTATCATGTTAAAAGGTGACGTTCGATATTTCAAATATCTTTGAACGTTACAACTTAATATAAAATATTTGAGGGGTTTGTTATTAATTTGTCTCATCTTGTTTAGCGCGCAGGCACACACACACACACACACACACACACACACACACACACACACACACACACACACACACACACACACACAACATATATATATATATATATATATATATATATATATATATATATATATATAATACGTGTCATATTAATTAACATGTGAAGCATGTTTGCATAATATATAATATATATAGTATAAGCATGCACATATAGAATACTATATTATACCTAGATTGATTATGAACTTTTATTCTAGTTTGGTTCACTAGAGCCACCAAGTGAACCAAAAGGTCAAACCCTAGGGGTGCAAGAATTAATATTTAAATATAACTATTACATTTAAACCCGGGTTCCATTACAAACGAGTCTTCAAGCGCTCCTTACTCCTTGATCTTTATTCTTTAAAATTAATTCTAACTATTCCTATTACAAAACTATTTAAAATAAATTGAAATCTTGATCAGCAGTCAAGGGGAAGTACATAGGAGGGAGTTAAAATTTACATTAAAAAAATTAGGGAAGACGAGATACGCAGACCCCATTTAATAAAACACATACATTCATGCATTCAACTAAAATAAAATCCAATCACATTGGTCAATAGTTCATAATCAATCCCATTTATTATCATACACATCACCATATGCATCAATAAATAAATTCATCTCATGAATAATAAACATTCAATATATATATTGATATCATTTAATGGACAAATTTAGTTAGCATACAATCTAAATTTTGAATCCAAATAAACTCCTTTATTTTAATCCAAATTTAAATCAAAATTAAACCTCTTTTATTTTAATTTATCTAATTTTGAATAAAATAAACTATTGTATTTTAATCAAATTCTTTAATCAAAATAAACTCCTTTATTTTAATTAATTATGGAAATCAATTCCAAGTAAAAAAAATTCCTTTATTAAGGAAAACACGAATTATTTTTCCTATTCGCAAATAAACTCCTTTATTTTGAATAATATGAAATCTTATTCCATATCTAAATAAACTCCTTTATTTAAGGAAATAAGGATTTTCTTTCCTATTCACAAATAAACTCCTTTATTTTGAATAATCTGAAATCTTATTTCATATCTAAATAAACTCCTTTATTTAAGGAAACATAGAATTTAATTTCAGCTCTAATTAGTTATCATGGAATCAAATTCCAACTCTAATTAGTTAGCATGAAATTCAATTTTAAATTTAAAATAAACCTTTTATTTTAAGATTAAAATAAATATTATTTTTAAGATTAAACAAACTTTTTATTTTAATTATAAAATAATTAAGAATATATATATATATATATATATATATATATATAATATATATATATATATAATATATATATATATATATATATATTTGTAATCGTGCATCCTGATCACATATATATGATTTCTAAAACATATATATAAGATATGTTATTACATATTATAAGATTACTAACATATTAGTACAACAACTTGATTCACTATATATATTCATTATTAAACGAATATAACAAAAGTACAACGACATGTGTAAATCTGCAGGATAACGGGAATCGCGAATTCCTTTTTTTTTAAAAAAATAAATTTTATACAACAAAATTATGCCCAATTAAACTGTTTTAAACACATATCAATATACATATCAAATCTGAACAATTAATAATTCGCATAAAAGTTTGCCTTTGATACCGCTGTTAGGTTTGTAATATTAATGAACGCAATCAAATTGCACAAAATAAGCAGAAGCATGGAAAATCAGAGTTTTAAAATATTAAAAATAATATACCCGGATCACCCTTTATGCACAATTATTAATTAAACGAAAATATGAAGAACAAGAATCATACTCTTGAAGATTCGAGCTTCCTCAGGTACAAGTTCTGTAAGACCCCAACTTTTATAAATAAAGATGAATTTTCTATAAATATCATTTTTGAATATTATGAAGTTAATTTGATATAATGTTATAGTTGTGGGTAATATTTATAAATTTTGCAAAGTAAGCAAGCTGTTATAAAATATTCGTTTGGTCGGGGAATATTCTTTTTGTCGGGGAATATTCGTACGACGGCACAATCATTGGTGGACCCCACAACGGAATTATTGTCGGATTGAGAGAAAACGACAAAATTATCTTTCTATAAAAATAACAGCTGAGGTGTTACCGTTAAAATCGTTAAAACTGTTGAACTACTTGGTAGTAAAAGTACAGTAATACGCGTGTGTTGCATAGTAGCACACGGTATTGATTATTGATGCTTACGTGAGAAGTCACTCAGCTATACTCAATTATTGCTACAGTAATTGCTGCATCATATCTCTTAAATTATTGTCATAGTATCATCTGTATAATATGTTATATTATTGAGACGTTGTGGTAAGTTTGGTTATTTTTGGGGGGCCATATGTCATCATCTAAGAGTCTCTTCGTCAATAGTAATTACCGTCGTCAATAGTAATTACCGTCGTCAATAGTAATTACCTTCGTCAATAGTATTTACCTTGGTCAATAGTAATTACCTTCGTCAATAGTATTTACCTTGGTCAATAGTAATTATTTTCGTCAATAGTAGTTGTCCCTTCAATATTACCAAGAGTCATTTGACCCTTCGTTAAGACCAAGAGTCATTTGACCCTTCGTTAAGACCAAGAGTCATTTGACCCTTCGTTAAGACCAAGAGCCACCCTCAGTTTTTCTATAAATAGAGGCCTAGGGCTTCATTATTTTTCACGAATTCATTCAAGCTATAGAGAGAGAAAGTATAGAGAGAATAAGAGAGAGAGAGACTAAAAGTATTCTGCTACTTAACTACTTCCTTACTTCAGCTCTTCTTTAAAACGGTAAGGGGTGTTATTCTTTCTTATTCATGAAGAGAACTGTTATTCCATTTATTATTATTCTGTTGGAATAACCTGTATATGCGGTCTACCCTATACTTGGTGACATTCTTCTATTATTCTGTTGGAATATCCTGTCTGTGTGTTTTACACCGGACCTGGTTCTGTTTTTATTATTATTCTGTTGGAACATCCTGTCTGTGTGTTTTACACCGGACCTGGTTCCGTCTTTATTATTATTCTGTCGGAATATCCTGTCTGTGTGTTTTACACCGGACCTGGTTCCATTATTTATTATACTGTTCTTTATTATTCTGTCGGAATATCCTGTCTGTGCGTTTACGCCGGACCTGGTTCCTATTTATTATTCTGTCGGAATATCCTGTCTGTGCGTTTTGCCGGACCTGGTTCCATTATTTATTATTCTGTCGGAATATCCTGTCTGTGCGTTTATGCCGGACCTAGTTCCATTATTTATTATTCTGTTGGAATAACCTGTTTGTGCGGTCTATCGCATGCATGGTGATTTTTTTTGTTATTCCATTCTTTATTGTACTCAGTTGGTTAAGTTTTGACTTCTATACTCCATGAAATTTGTGGAATATCCTTGATAGTTGCGTTTCATCCAGTATCTTTTCAAGAAAATATTCTTCTAAACATTCTTGAATTTACTCCACAATGCAGTATCATGTTGACAATTTGGACGTTGTTAATTCCTGGATAAATTAATTCTTGAACTTGTTTTATTGAATTCTTATATCATTGTCATCATCCTCATGTTTATAAAATGTTGAAAGTCATCTGTGGCCTGTATTGCATAGATGGACTTGGTATGATTATGACCAGGGATTATTCGGTATAATCATGACCGTAATGTTACAAATGATGTGGTAAAAGTCCTCATTGGCCCGTAGTGCATTGATGGACAGTTGTTGGCATGATCATGACCATTAATGAATACACGAATATCCTTGGCCGTAGTGCAGGGGTGATTCGATGATGTGGATTATTTTATTAAGCTGAGTCTCAGCGATTACAGTGTTGAAAAACTTTTTAAATCATAAAAGATAGTAGAGTTTATTTTTACTTGACTCTTTTAATGGATTGCTTGTTCCGCTACAGTTAAACTTGATGTCTATTATATTTTATCAGTTTAACATTGTTGAAGGCTAATGATAATTTATTCTGCATTATCTTAGTCATAATATTTCTTACTGGGCTAGTTGAGCTCACCCTTTCTTTCACTGTTCTCTTCAGGAAATGAGAACGTAGCTGGGACAAGTCGGGGTACGAAGTGATGGTCCGAATGATAGTATTAGTTAGTAGTCCCACTATTCTATGTAATGGTGTGTTAATAAATGTAATGAGGACTCCTTTTGAGTATGAATACTCTCTAGAAGATAATATTTGTATTCAAACTCACATTTTATGTTTTGTCGTATTGTACACGACAGATGTATTAATCAGTTGTATTTGTATTCTGTACTATGTATCTGACGACTCAAGATGGGTGATGTATACCTAATTTTGGGGGCGTCACAGTTGGTATCAGAGCTTAGGGATATGATCCCTGGCTAAGATGTGAGAATAGAACTAGGAGGGGAGAGACGGAGAATTCCTTCGCTAGTATGACCTACCTAAGTTTATTTGCATGGTATTTAATTGGTCGATCATAATATAAGGATAATATATGACATATCAATTAACTTTTATTTTGTGGCATTATCTAAAAATGAAATCTGAGAATGTTGAGAATAGCAATGGAGCACAGGCGACTATTGATTCACCACATATCAATAATCAGGATAATGTTCATCAGGAAGGTGACAATCCTCATGCAAACAACAACACTGACCAGATGATGAATGATGGAATGTTCAGAGGTTTTATGCAATTCATGCAACAACAGGTGAAAGCGGCTCCTGTCCACAACGTAGGTGGAAATACGGGAAACTCTCAGGCGGTCACCGCTAAACAGTTTAAGGAACTGGGACCTCCGGAGTTTAAGGGAGAACCCAAACCACTTGTAGCTGAAACATGGATAAAGCAGATCACCAAGATATTTGATGTCTTGGGTTGCTCCGAGGAGCAAAAGGTTCCCTTGCCGCCTTTATGTTGCAAGGAGAGGCAGATTACTGGTGGGAATCGATAAAGCGTACTCAACCTGCCGCACTGAAGATGTCTTGGGAGAAGTTCCAAGAGCTGTTTAACGACAAATACTTTCCGAGAGTATTCGTCACATGAAGGAGGTGGAGTTCATCAAATTAGAGCAGAATAATATGACCGTGTCGCAGTACGAGGCAAAATTTACGGAGTTATCCCGGTTTGCATCCCACCTGGTGGATAATGAAGAAAGAATGACGCGGATGTTTTTAAGAGGTTTGAAGCCGGAGATACGTCAACATCTTGTTTCTCATAAACTGTGTTTGTATTCAGATGTTATAAATAGGGCTCAGTTGGTGGAGCGCGATAACGAGACAACGCAACCAAAAGAGAGCAGCGGCAAAATGATAATACCAGTGAGAGCAGTCATCGAAGCGGTGACAACAAGGGTGGAGGGAATCAACATGCAGAAATGGTAACCACTTCGGTGGTAATCAGGGCCAAAATATAAGAATGTACATTTCAAGAAGAGGAGATTCAACAATGACGGAAAGACGTCAGCACCAGCACCTGTCGTTAAGGAAGGAGAACGACCACCTATCATATGTTTCAAATGCGGAGGGGAGGGACACATCAGTCCAAACTGCGCGATGTCCAAAGCATGTTATAATTGTGGAAGAGAAGGTCATTTAGCCCGATTTTGTCGTTTACCGAAAACAATTCAGCTAGGATGGAGGCACCAAAAGCCGCCCCAGAAAAGTCAAAGCCGGTTGTGCAAGGGAGAGCGTTTGTTGTGAACTCCCAGAGAGCAAGGAACCCGAATGAGGTCATCACGGGTAAGCTTATCATAAACTCTAAAGAAGTTTATACTTTATTTGATACTGGTTCAACCATTCTTTTATTTCTCCTACTTGCGCTCATCGATTAAATTTGATTCCGAGAGAAATTAGACTTTGACTTATCTGTGGAAACTCCGTTGGGAGAAACCTTCATTACCTCCACTGGTTTTAAGTCTTGTTTGGTTCAAGTTGGTACCCACACATTACCTATCGATCTGATTTTCATTAAAAATACTTGCATTTGACGTGATTCTAGGGATTGATTGGTTAACTACTCATTATGCAAAAATTGATTGTTTTCGTAAGGTTGTTAGCTTTCATATTCCTAATCGACCTATTATGCGAATTCAAGCAACCAAACCATTTAAAATCAATCGCTGTCATCTCAAGCCATAAAGCTATTCGTTTATTGAAAAACGGATGTCAAGCTTTCTTAGCTCATGTCACAGATCTAAACAAAAATACGTCAGCTTTGAATGATATTTCTGTTGTTAATAAATTTCCTGACGTATTTCCCGAAGAACTTCCTGGCCTACCCCCAGAGCGTGAAATTGAATTTTGTATCGACCTTGAACCCGGTACAAAACCCATTTCCAAAGCTCCATATCGAATGGCTCCTATTGAACTTCAGGAGTTAAAGACCCAACTGCAGGAATTGTTAGACATTGGTTTTATTCGTCCTAGTACTTCTCCTTGGGGTGCTCCTGTTCTGTTCGTGAAGAAGAAAGATGGGAGTATGCGACTTTGTATTGATTATCGGGAGTTGAATCATGTCACCATCAAAAATAGGTACCCATTACCACGTATTGATGACCTGTTTGACCAGTTGCAAAGAGCACAATTCTTTTCAAAGATCGATCTTCGTTCTGGATATCATCAGCTGAAGGTTAGAACTGAGGATATTCCAAAGACGGCTTTTAGAACTCGGTACGGGCATTATGAATTCTTAGTTATGTCTTTTGGATTGACTAATGCTCCTGCTGCCTTCATGGATATGATGAACAGGGTATTTAAGGAATATTTGGATCACTTTGTGGTCGTCTTTATCGATGACATCCTTGTTTATTCCAAAAGCCGTGAAGATCATGAGCAACACTTGAGGCTGGTACTCCAAAAGCTTCGTGAATACAAACTTTATGCCAAGTTGAAGAAATGCGAGTTCTGGCTGGAAGAGGTAGCATTCCTTGGGCACGTAGTATCAAGTCGTGGAATATCTGTTGACCCGGCAAAGATTGAAGCTATTCAAAGCTGGGAGCAACCTAAATCAGTAACCGAAGTACGTAGCTTTCTCGGTCTAGCTGGTTATTATCGGAGATTCGTGGAGGGATTTTCTCGAATCGCTACTCCATTAACTCAGCTGACTCGGAAAGATACAAAGTTTGGTTGGAGCGAAGAGTGTGAGCAGAGTTTTCAAGAACTCAAGAGGAGACTCATTTCAGCACCTGTTCTAACAATACCATCTGGCTCGGAGGGATTTGTCATCTACAGTGATGCTTCGAGCAAAGGGTTGGGATGTGTTCTCATGCAACATGGAAAAGTCATAGCCTATGCATCAAGACAACTCAAGGAATATGAGAGGAAATTA